>CM020024.1:72953581-73510895 GCA_009769605.1 Bucorvus abyssinicus | reverse complement strand
AGGTGCTTACAGCAGAAATGCTTTTGCAGTTCTAAGGTAAATCTCTTTGCTCAAACCACTGGCAGGATTCACCAAATTTTTGACACAAATTTTGCACAAAGGATTACAAACCAAATTAAAATTTCTTTGTAAATAATGCAAGATTCTCCAATAATATCACAGATTTCTGCTTCAAAGAACTCTGCGCATCAGTTATTTCACCCAGTTTGTGGGTTTCCAGTTTTCAACTAACTTCACAATACCAATTTTAATTAACTACATCATATTGTTTTATACTTTCATTCATGTGCATCACATTATCATGGGCAGGATGGAAGAAGGAAGTTTCATATCTTTGTGTTAAGAAAACTGTAAAAATAAAACATTCTCCCTCTTTGGTGATTTCCTTTATCACAGGGAAATGTCAGTTTACTTGGGGGAATCTTAGATAATGTTGAAAAATGCTGAGAAAAATCTAGGATGACATTAAGTGAATTTGAATATGTTCTTAACACTTGTAAGAAGAAAGTGCTGTCAATTTAGTTACTTAAAATTTACGGGCTCAATCTCACAGAATATAGAGATTTGAGCAGCATGATCCTTAGTTACAAACTGGGAAAAGTCACTCCCATGGCTCCTAAAGAAACCATTTGTTGTGAGCAATATGTTGGGTCTTCTGCTTTCGCCATCTGCAGCTGCACAGTTTGTAGAGGTTATGACTGCCTCTGGAAGAAAAGTGACTGAAAGGGGGGACAAATGAATGGGAAAGAGATATCCTGAAACTAAAATGTTATTGTTACTCACAGATATCATAATGCTCATTGCTCAGCTGTTGCAGGTTAATGTAGAATTCCTTCTCTCAAAATAGGACAAACTCCCATCCTTCATTGATGAGATTAGTTTCACAGAAGGATAAATTGTCTGGTCTGCTTATTCTTTATCCACACCCTGTCAGCAAAAGAAATTATCAATAAATAATATTAAAATCCCTTAGCAGATTATAGAGGTAATGAATATGGAGGTAATCAAACTTTACTCGCCTGTGGATAGTTAAGTCTATGCACTTCAAGACAAAGGGAATATTTCAGTTAACATACAGAATGTACAACACATATATGTACATATAGTACTTATAGGTGTATGTATATAGACAGACAAAGACAGGGAGAGTTTAAAAGTAGAAATTCCAAAAGAATATTCCAGGACCAGACTGCTGATTGGCAATATTCTGTATATTGCAGAACTCGTTACATGCCTACTTAGTGGTAACATTAGGAGTGAATCAAAAGTTACTACATCCACCAAACTCTCAGGTTCAAGAGTACACAAAAATGCTTACACATAATGCATTCATTATCAGGGAAAAATAATTGATTTTGCTAAGAAATAAAGGCATAGCATATTTTCTCCATTTTTTAAAATGAACTCTTTTAAAAAGTTTTTCTTCATGCTTGAACTATTAATCTTAAAAATCCCATTAGAGAATCAAATACAGATGAATAAACTCAAAAACTATTCAGGACTAGGTAGAGCAAATATTAAAATATTAATGTACTCTTAAAAAATAATGTATATTTTTAGTAAAATCACAAATTTTTTTTAAGGGGCCAGGGCCATTTTCCCTTTCTAAGGAAGGCATTAATATTCAAAAAGGTAAATAAATTTTCTGTAGTTGTTTTAAGCCTGTAATAAGGCACCCTGACACTTCAGTAACACATAGTGTGTTAATACAATGTTAATACAATGCCCTCATTACTGGGAACAGATTCATATATATTTAGCAAGTGTAAGAAACTAGTCAGCATATGATAGGTTAGACAGAAGTATATCTGCTGAAGGCCTGAATTTGCAGGAGCTGCAGCCAGAACAGCATAGATGCACTAATGTCAATGAACCGTGTTTACTGTGGAAGAATAAAGGGGGCAGAAAGAAAGGTGCAGTTGGGCAATTTACTTGAAAATAGTGGAATCTTTGCAGCATTCAACATATAGCTGACTGCATTTTACGTTTACCAGAAGTATGCTGTGACATTTCCACTACCTTGCTATTTTTATTGTTCAGCATTTGTGTGCTTACAGCACCATGATTTATTTTCTGCTACTAGTTGTTCCGCAAAGTAATTCTCAGTCCATTTAATTTCCTTCATTAGCTCTTCCCCTTGTTTCTCTCCTTCACCCTTGAACTCCCTCACTAACCTCTGCTTTTAATTTTCTTTTCCTCTTTAAACATTGTATCCACAATGCGTCCTCTGCAGTTTTAAGAGCAAAATCCCCAGGCATTTACCTTTCCATTCTTCAATAAAATTCCACTTGCAAAGAGCATAACTGTCTCAGCATGTTATTAGTCAGTGTTGAGAAAAATAAATGCTGTAGTGGTAAATGAAGCTGTTAAAATGCCTGGTGACAACGTGTGCTTGAGTAAGCTGGGGTTTGCTATTTGCTCTCTAATAGCTATGGTAGGGCCATCTTTCTTTTGGGGAGGAGATAAAAAGAAAATAGTTAGTATTTGTCTATTTTCATTCTCTACCATTACACTGTTTGTGCCCTGATTTTATTCTCCTTCTGCAGTTTCATAACCACTGCTGGAAAACTCTGAAGTCTGGTTCACATTCACGTTAAGTCAATGGGACTTCTAACATCAGCTTCAATGAGCTGTGTGTATCTGTTTCTTGGAGAAGGAAGTCATGCTCCACCAAGGAAAATGTTCTTGGTCTCAATGGGTGTTAAGTCCATCAAGCTTATGTCTGCTTGCCCAGTGCCTTGTTACAAAGAGATACCTTTGACAGATCTAAATAGGCCAGTCTGGGTACCAACAGAATAATAAATGCATTAGAACAGAACTCAACACAGGCTTAACTGACTCTGATGAGAAGCGGGTCATTACATTGTGAGGCACAAAGAGTTCTTGTTCAGCTGCACTGCTTCCAGCTATTTAGTCAGCTCTTTCAGAGCTCTGTCTTGTATTATGGTACCCCATTGAACCACGTAGATATTTGCTAGTCAAGAAATTAACTGCATTCTTCTTAGGTTCCAAGTGGTGTGTCAGTTCTGGTGGAGTATTTTACAGTCTTCTATTGAAAATGTTTTTGGTTTCAATTTTGGGTTTTGGTAACCATTGTATGCATCGCATTACTTTTTTGAAGGAGTTGAAAATCTAAACAACTCAGTGGACACATGAGCTTTGTTCTTGTTTCCTCCCAATGATAGAAAGTTTAGAGGGATCAAAGGAATTTCAGGTTAAGCTTCATTCGAAAGTCTTTAAACAATTCCCTGAAAGTTGTTTGTTAAGTAGAAGCATCAATCAGGTACATGCAGTAGCGAAAGTGTATGTAGGGGAAGGAGATTTAAAGGGAAAAAAAAAAAATTGTGCATTGTTTAAACATAACCCCCTCATTTATGGACTGAAATCAACACGGAGTATATGTTTGTGCAAGCCTGAGAATTAAAAAAAAAAAAAAAGAGTAAAAATTCAGGTCACTGAATGTCCCATTTGCTAGTTTTGACCTCATATCTGCATCTCTCACTGGACACTCATTCTAACCTTCCTGTCACACTGTTTAGTCCAATTTACACTATACTAACTGACAGAATAAATTATGCAGTATAACCTTAAGCAAGGAATTGCTAAGAGAGTTGGTATATCCTGTCAGTAAGCATCTGCTATTAGGAGTGCTACTATAGGTTGAGCTAGAATTCCAGACTGGGCAAAAAGAAGTGGCTGATAGTAGTTCTTTCTATCATGAAATTAGGGGAAAATTTGCCACGTTAGAGGAATCACATGGCTAGCATAGATATTTATTTTTAATCTCTGAAGCCTTAGAGAATAAATAGGACTGTAGAAGTAATTTCCTTTGATGAATTATGATCATCAAAGTTAAATTGTTGATCTTGTACTTACTGGATTCTACCCTCAGATGGCACTTACAGCAACGTTTCAAAGAATCAGTGTTATCTCTTCTGGCTTATGTTCTGTGGTGTGTAACTCCCAGTAGATTTTTTGCATAGTGACCGTTCTTTCTACTGAGCTATGCAGGTTTTCTTTGGTAGTTTTACTAAAACTATACTTTCCTCTTTTTTTAGGGAAAAGACATGTAGAGCACTGACATATTTATCCTTTGCACTTTTTTAAAGGTTAATGCTGAAATGCTTAAATTAGTTTAGATGTCGCATAGTCCTTCTCAATAGCCTTTTCTATCCATAGATCAAAAACTCTAAAATTCAGAAGAGAAAGCACAAGGTCTATGTTACTCATGAATTAAATCGTGCAACTTTTCTGCATGGTTTTTTTAGCAGTGTGAGATTTTTTAGTATACAGAAATTTTTTTTTCAATTTTTTCTTTTTTTTTTTTTAAGCATTGCTTGGTAGTGACAGTCATGGACACTTGAGCTGAATTCACCTACGTGAACTTCAGACATCTGTAGTTACATCTGCATAAGTCACAGTTACTCAGCCTTAGTTGTCTATAGTCAGTCAGATGAGTTGCCTCCCTTTAAAGAGCTTATTCATCTGCATTGACTATTAGAGCATAGAGAGAAATTCTGCCTCTGCAGTCAATGATCGCTCCTGAGCACTATCCATATAAATGAGCCATTGAAATTTTTTTACCTTGTGTATATCTCAGTCTGTGGAGATCACCCTCAGCCCTTTATGTTGCATACAGAAAGCATAACAGTACATTCAAAAAGGAGATAAAACTTGACCCCTTTTGAGTAAGAACTTGCACATATAAAAAGTCAATAAGAATACAGCTACTAATCATTTAATTTGGAATTACTGTATTTTCATCCGTACTTGGTCTTTCACAGACATGTTTTCCTTCTCAATAGTTCCCACTGAGGACAATTAAGTAAGAGGTACTCTTGGAAGTTTTTGAAATCTATCTTACTGTAATGTATTAAAACAAAAAAAAATCCAGTACTAACCTTTCTATTTGTGTCTTGCTTTCCTAGCTTATTCCATCTGTTCTTAGGAAAATAAATAATATTGATAAATGCGGAATATTCGTGATTTGCCTGTGCCTGCCAAGACTGCACCGGTCAGTCATCATATGCTGTCATCCCTGACCCTAATGCAAATAGGTAAGAAAACTCTGAAGGGTAGACTTTAGCCTGAAGCCAAAGGAATGGTTGTGTTACTACTGCAATAAAAGTCCCTTCTCTCCTTGTTTTCCTTCACCTATATATTCAGTCTGCATAACTCAAAGAAAAAAAAATCACTCTTATTTTAAAATCCCAAACTCTGCTACTCTGTGTTATGAACACTGAACTTAACATTTCAAAAACTTCCTCTGTATTGTGCCAGAATATTAACATACATGTAAAATATTTTCGTACATGGCTCCTTAATACATGGAAAAGAAATAGAAGGGAAAAAACCCCCACAAAAACCCAACAAGCATCTGTCACAGTTACTTTAACTAAAATAGATTAGAACACCAAGACATGCATATAATATAGGAAAAAAAATCCAAATGAAATTGAGTAAAGCACACTAAAGGAAATTTTCAAGTGATATTGCAAATCCCAGAATCACAAACTCATTGACGTTGGGAGAGACCTCTGGAGGTCATATGGTGCAACTACCCCTCTGCTCAAGCAGGGCCACCTAGACCCAGTCGCCCAGAACAATGTTCAGACAGTTTGTGAATATCTCCAAAGATAGAGACTCCTCATCCTCTCTGGGCAGCTTGTGCCAGGGTCCAGTCAACCTCACAGGCATGCCCGGGTAAAGCAAAACAGACTTTGAATCTACTAATGTCAAACCAAGAGCACTTTTACAGATAAAAAGATATCAAGCACTAAATGTAAAAATGTAGGGATATATATAGTTTAGAAAAATTTTTTCTAATTATTTAAACTGTATTTCCCAACACTTCAATAGTAGTACAATGTATTTTTATCTTGTCATAAGTCCCAGCTTAGTACTTAGATTGGTCATCGGCTGCATAAGAATGTAGATTAAACTGTAAATTTCACTATATAATGGCAAGGTTTCAATAAAGATGTGTATTAAGTAATGAAGGAAAGAAACTGAGTTGCACATAAAGAATAGTGTTTCAAGTATAAAAGTGATGGCCATGCATCATCTGTTGTCATCCCCAGAAAGTACAGCACGTTTCACTGCCTGGAGACTTACTCCATTGACCAAACTATCTAGAAGACTAGAGAGGGTTTTTTTGGGAGCATCAGTAAATTTTAGACCACCTGCAGTGGATATTTATGCACATAAGGAAGTTTTAATGCCAATACTACTGTCCTTGAAAGCCATAAACAAATTCATCCACTGAAGAACACAATTTTAAATGATGAAATTATGATCCCAAATATGGAAAATGCTTTTAAAGTTATCTACATTTGTACACAGGGTGATATTATTTTCATAAAGCAGACATAATTTGTCCAAACAAGGGTCAATTGGTGCTAAAACCTAAAGATTTTCTTCTCTTTTTTCTATTCATGTTTAAAGACTTTTGTTATTTTCTTCCCATTGCTGCCATTACTGGTAATATTGAACATTTTCAAAGACAGTTTATCTACCCTGTCCATGTTACTGCTGCTATGAAAGAACTATGACTCAAAACTTCTATTTATATTGACTAAAATAGTCAAAAATAGTAGAGTTGCCAAATCATGTCCAAGATTATAAAGTAATCACACATATAATTTATAGCATATCTTTAAAAATAATTCAATTTAAAACCTAGAGTTAAAGCTTCTAGACGATTTTTTTTTATTTTAACATTAAACTACATAGGAATTTTAAACACCTACTTTA
The DNA here is from genome assembly GCA_009769605.1 of Bucorvus abyssinicus. Classification (NCBI taxonomy): domain Eukaryota; kingdom Metazoa; phylum Chordata; class Aves; order Bucerotiformes; family Bucorvidae; genus Bucorvus; species Bucorvus abyssinicus. Next base: position 73,504,142 of record CM020024.1, on the reverse strand, counting down.
TACTTATTTTGCAGATTCTTTACAAATTAATTGACAGTTCTTACTGTACACTTTGGTGTATTTGTTCTATAATCTTTTTCCTCTAGTGTTTCAGTTCAATTTAGTTCCTTTGACAGTTAGATATAAAGATGGGTGGGTAGAGTGAAAACCTCCACAAGGTCTCTCAGAATGCACACATTTGCAGCTTTTTTAACTGCTGTTGCATTGTTTTCTCTGTTATTATTTTACAATAGTTGTGTAACTTGACCTCCCACTTACAAATCAAAGTGAACTCAGTGTTTATTACTGTTCAGAAGAACAAAATGAAGCCCATCTTATTTAGAGAGCTACAAAATTTCAGATGTTTAGCTTTGGATTAGTCAGGAGGATCTTCGTCTGCCTAAAACCATCCTGGTTTTGGGATGGGTTTATGGTTTGTTTTCTTTTTTTATATAAGTAACTGTTTCTGAAAACTACAGAATGAGAACTACTACAACTAAATTAGTACATTCTTTCTTCTAATGATTTTTAAAAGCATTTAGATGCTTCCAAAGGATTAATCCAGCCATTCAATGATTATGCCTGACTCCCTTCCTTTCAGTAAGATACCACAAACAAAGTGTAATGGTGGGTAGAGTGTAGACCCATAACATAATAGGGAATATTTATCCAGGAAATCAGAATTGCACTGAACATATAATGAATATTCTTACTTAGATTTCTCTACTTTCTTATTATCACAGCTTTCTCCCCCATGACTTACAATTCACTTCAGAAAAAATTTCTTACCTTTTTTCTTTTTTTTTAATTTTCTTTATCGAAACATTCCTTTTTAATGTATTCTAAGAAATAGCTGAACAGTGCAAATTCTACTAAGTTTGTTTCTAATTATCTATTTTAAATAGTTAAGATACCGCTTTTGACCTAACCTTATGCTCTGGTGTCTCTCACTAGTTATCTCATGCATCTGGATTTCATTTCAGTAATTTGATTTCTGTTGTGTTAGAAGCCCTCTATTTTCCCCTTATATACCTAGAATCTTTCAGCAGATTTAGATGTATTCACTTTCCAGTCCACAGAGCAATTATTTCAAAAAATAGACAATAACTTCTCCTTTTCCATTGTCGCATCATCCTGAACAATGAAAGAAATACTATTCCAATCATGTGAGCTGTACCACCAATGTGTTATATCTTTCAGTCATAACAACTAATATCACCTTCAGATCTTCCTGTTCATTCAGTCTGTTTCCTGGAAAAATACAAAGACATCTAAGACATTTAGAACAACCTGTTATCTTCTTTTCTGTCTTTAAACAACTTATCAAGAATAGTTCTGTACTGCATAGGTTCAGGTGACTCAGAGTTTGTTGTAGCTTATTCTCATCTCTGAGGTTTTCTTAATTTATTAAAATTTTTTTTAAGATTCCACTGTGTGAAGTGGAATCTATTCTTCCTCATGTTGTAAGGAAGGCAAAGTATTTCAAGCTGAAGGGGAAAAGCTCTCAATATTAGTCAGCTAAGCTAACATTGCATAACTCGTGCATCTGTTTTTCTCATGAGTCTACCTGCAAAGCATTGGGCATTGTCCTGTATGACATGCTTGTCTCTAAACCAGAGAGACATGGATTTGACAGACAGACTGCTTTGTGGATAAGGAATTAGCCGGATGGTCACATTCAAAGAGTTGCAGTCAACAGCTCGATATCGAAGCAGGGACCAGTGACAAGTGGCATACCTCGGAGTCAGTATTGGGAATTGCGCTGTTTAACATCTTCGTAGGCGACATGGATAGGGATTGAGTGCACCATCAGCAAGTTTGCCAATGACACCAAGCTGTGTGGTGCGGTTTGACCTGCTGGAGGGACGGGATGCATCCAGAGGAACCTCGACAGACTTGAGAGGTGGGGCTGTGCAAACCTCATGAATTTCAACAAGGCCAAGGGCAAGATCTGCACCTGGGTCAAGGTAATCCCAAGCACAAATACAAGCTGGGCAATGAGTGGACTGGTCAATGAAAAACTGAGCATGAGCCAGTAATGTGCACTCACAGCCCTGAAAGCCACCAACCCTATTCCCTGGGCTGCGTCAAAAGAACCATGGCCAGTAGGTCTCCCCCTCGGGTGAATACTCTGGGTATTTATATAAATATATGGTATATATTTATATAATATAATATATATATATATAAATATCTATCTATATAAATATAGATATAATATAGATATAATATATATCTATATCTATCTATCTATATCTATCTATCTATCTATCTATATATATGGTATATATAATTATATCTGGGGACCCAACATAAGACGGACATGGATCTGTTTGAGCAAGTCCAGAGGAGGGCCAAGAAGATGATCAGGGGGCTGGAGCACCTTCCCTGTGAGGACAGGCTGAAGAGGTTGGGGTTTTTTCAGCTTGGAGAAGAGAAGGCTCCAGGTACACCTTATAGCAGCCTTCCAATACCCTAAGGGACTGGAAAGAAAGCTGAAGAGGGATTTTTGTAAGGGTGTGTAGTGATAGTACAAGGGGTAATGTTTTTAAACTGGAAGAGGGTAGATTTACGTTGGAAGTCCTTCACTGTGAGGGTGGTGAGGTACTGGAAGAGCTTGCCTGGTGAAGTTGTGTATGCCCTCTCACTGGAAGTGTTCAGGGCCGGGCTGGCTCAGGCTTTGAGCAACCTGGACCAGTGAAAGGTGCCCCTGCCCATGACAGGGTGCTGGACCTCAATGCTCTTTAAGGTGCCTTCCAACCTAAACCATTCTGTGATTCCTTGATTCTATGATTCTGCTATAACACTCCACTGCATAGCTTAAACACAACTCAAGTTCCAGATCTATTAATCTTTGCTCCCAGATTTGTACAGAGATTTTGACTCGTTCAATATAATTTTTCAGGGTGTTCCCTCGCAGTTAGTGGGGCCTAGAAACCAGGATTATTCATTTCTGGACAACTGCTGTAACAACTGGTCTATTGTAGAAAAAATGTGCATCCTCAGTACTGCTCTCAAATTTTTGCTTTTTTGATCACATAGAGTTTTATATGGAGTTTGCTGAGATTCAAGTCTGTTCCCTTAATCTTGTTCACAAAGAATAGTAATAGAGAAAACCATTATTTTCCCTAGAACATGCTCTTCTCAATACTCCTGGGTACCTGAAAGTAAATACTCAAGGAAATCTGAGGCTAAGCCTAACCAGGAAAGCGAGGGGAAATGTATTTAAGCGCCTGGAAAGTAAGTGTTAAAAAGTTCATTGATGAGTTTTGTGAATTTTGAGTGCCTAAGTCATATCTTAGGGACTGCAGAATGTAAACAGACTGATTACTGCTGTTAAATCACAAAGTGCCAGAGAACATTTCCAGTCACAGGAACTCATTTGTGCTTACTAAAAAATAGTTGGAATGGTCCCTGGCATAGTCATGTCTCATGTCAGTTATTGATGTCTGGGCTCCGTTTGGAAACTGGCTATTTTCAGTTGCTTTTCCCAGCCTTTGAAGAGAAGATATTTTAACAGATAGGAAAATGTTCTGTTCCTTGACAGCTGGCCTCCACACAGAGAACAGACCTTGGCATATTTTATTTACTAATACAGGCATGTACGCACTGCATGCAGTGTCTTCTCTTAAAACTTGATGGAGGAAAGAAGACCTTTCAAAGGAGTGTTACATAGAAGCTGCTAACAATGCCCACCCAATGAATTTTAAAACATGAAATTGAAAGTTGTTTGTTGTTTAAAATGAATAATGATTTTTTACTATTGTTCTTGATATGTGTAGTATTTTATTTAAAAGAGAGTGGTTGGGAGAGGAGGAAAACATTCATAGAAATAGCTTCTTCCTTGGTGAACAAGTAGGCACACCCCAGGAGAGATGTTTCAGAGCCTGGAAGGGGGCAACTACGCAAAATGCCACAATTAGAAAGTGTGAAAAGGCCTCAGTAACACCGGGGAGTCTGGACTAGCAGAAAAGTTCAGAGGCTGAAAGAGTAACAGGAAAAAAAATCCAACCGTCATAGGGATGGAAAGAGAAGGTAATGAAGAACCAGACTTTTCTCTTGGCAGATTTTTCCACAAGCTAGAAACAACAGGGTGTACTGAAGTATACTGAAAGTATGATTCATGTTGTAAGGACACAACAGGCAGAGAAAACTATAAATTATTCGACACAATTTTTTTTTTTTTAATGCATTCTCCTTAAGCTTTCTCTATTTAAAAATGTCTTGGGCTTTTTCAGTATGCTCACAAAATCTGCTTTCCTGATTTTTTAGGGGGTGGGGTGGGTTTTTTTTAGTTTTAGTTTAAATGCCTTTTGGTCTTTTTTGAGAACACACTGTAAAACAGCTATTCAGACCCGCCCAAAACTCTGTCTTATTCACTGTCTTCTTGTTTATTGATTTATATATATTAGTGTAAAGTGGGGCTGGGAAGGAATTTAGAGCAGCAATCTGATCTACCCCTACCCAAAAATAGATCAGCTATATCTAACTGTTTTCTAAACTACTGTTAAAAAGTGTAATCAATGCAGATCTCACAACTTTCCTGAAACTGAAAGTTCTTATCTGCCTTCATCATTAAAATATATTTTTCATAAGTCTCTTTCAACACATATTACCATGAAAACTTCTCAGACTACTCACATAAGACAAAGAGATACCTTTTCCTTTTCTCTTTACCCTTGTCTTTTGTTTAAGTTAGTCAAACAAAAATTTGCTTATTATCATCAGAATAATAGAACAGAAATAGAATATTTCAGTTGGAAGGGTTGTACAATGATCATGCTAATCCAACTGCCTGACTACTGCTGTACTGAACAAAAAGGGCATTGACCAAATGGCCTCTTAAATACTGATGTTTTAAGCAAGTCATGCTTGTTAGATGTTTATGATCATTGCTGTTAGTCTTTTGAAAGTTCTTTCAGTTGTTCCACATCCCAGAAATGAACATATTATTCTAACACTAATTTATAAATGACATTCCTCTATTTTCACATATGTGCACACATACTCATGCATATATGTCTGTGTTCACTTATAAAAATTCTCCCTAGAATTTAGAAAGTTAAGGTTATTTTGGGGGCTTTATTTATTTGCTGGTTTGTTGAGTGGTTGGGTTTTGTCAAGGGGTTTTGGTTTGGTTTTGGTTTAGATAAAGGTGATGCTTTCAATTGATCAAAATATTCCATAGGTTGATCTTTTAGGAAAACAATAGATATTCAAGATTCATGATAAAATTGAGAGAATGGACTCTGACAATATACAAAATCAGTCTGGTATCTGTAATAGAAATGGTACATATAGTGCAATACCTAATTTTATGTAAGTTTGCAGTATTTTCTCTATGATGAAGTTAGAAAAATGAAAATACCATCAGTAAGATGCCTTAGGATACAATAAAAATAAGTCTTCTGTACTAAAGAATCCTCTTTCAAAGTTCATAACACCACCACAGTCCTATGACACCAGTCCATACAAAAACAAAAACTGTAACCTCGTCAAGTCCACTAGACTCGTAGGACTTCTATTCTACTTCTAGAAGTGACTCATCAATTCTATTCCAACAAATTTCTAGATACACTCTAGAATACTAGTGCCAACACTTTCCAAAGGAAGATAATTCAAGAGTTGATGGCATAATGCTGGAGTAAATCTTAGTCCTAAAATAACAATAATGAAGCTTCTGAAACTAAAATGTTGTGTTTCTTCAATGGAATTTTAACTCCTCTAATCCTTTGCAAACTATTTACAGACTTAATAAAGAAGCTAAGCCAATGAGTCATGGAGTGCAATACTAAATTCAATACTGGTTTATGTTATCAATATTATAATTTATTGAATGAAATTAAACTTCTTTTGTGATTTTGGTCTACTGCATGCTGTTCCTTTAGGTTGATTTGTTATTCATTTAATTATTGCAGGGAGATAGACTTCAAATTAAGTTAAATCCAAATACTTTGACACATGGTGGGCATTTAGCAGCTGCTAATGTGAAACACTAAATTGAACTCAATCTAACAAGAGTGTTTAGAAACTCTCCCCCAAATGAAATTGCTTTCCCTAATGTTTCTTGCTGTTATTGTCACTTATTCTCACCAGGAAGAATCTTTCAAAAGAAAACCTTCCAAGGTAGCAGTATTAATTTTTTTGTGCTTGTGACAGTGGGTACCATCTGATGGTACATCATCAGAATGTCCTAATATGATTTTTTTTCTGCTTTGTTATTACCCATATTTTTAGTCTTCTTTAGGATCAGTTTTCATAAATGAGCAAGTCATATTTCAAGACAACCGCACTATATTGTACCATAATAATTAACTCTGAAAAAACCTAAATTAATTCCTAAATTTATATTTGAACTGTTAGGCACATTTATGTCCTTTCTACAAGCAGAAGAATCAAGAAAATCTGTATTCAACAAGTTAACCACATGCAGACCTGTTTTCTCATGTTTGCTACTTACAACACTTGGTATTTGTAACATCTCCTGTATCACGACTAGCTTTTTATCTATTACGAATTCTCATAGTACTATTGTATGTTTGAAAGGTTGTTGATTTTTTCCTGCATCTCTGCATCATAGCTCAACAGAAAATGTGACAAATTCATCTTTTAATAAAAAGATTTGTCTTACATTATAGCAAGAACAGCAAGGTATCAGGACCTGGTTCAGTAGTGAAAACCTCAGACATAAACATCAAAGAGAAAAAAAATATTTTAAATTATTTTAAAAAATCTTTTGACTTTCAGGGGCAATATGTTGCTTTTGAATACTTAGAATTTACTATTATAGCTGCAAGGAGAAACACCTTTCTACAACAGATAGTTTTGTGGGCATGTAGATCCCTTAGCTGATAGTGTATTACCCACTTAATGGGTGAACAAGATTAAGGAGAAAGATACAGTTTTATTAATTTTTTAAGATGATATGAGATATGAATGAATTAGAAAGTAGAAGAGGAAATTAAATGAGAGATAGTTAATTTCTAATAACATCTTAGAAAGGTTTCTAATAATTTAAAGTAACGATTTTCATCTGCATACTGTTTATGTGACAGAAAGCTAAGTACCATACTACTTACCAATGTTATATTTACTCCAGTATTTTAATTAGCTAACCTCAGTATCTATTCATTGACCAGATAACTATTCCTGGTATCATCATTAAAATGCCCATGTCTTTCCTGATTTTACTGTATGATTTTCAATATTCATGGGAGAAATGTAAGGTACAGCTGATATTTCTTTTCACAGATAGTGAAACTTCTTCCACTTTTGTGAGCGCTTTTATTTTCATGAAATATAATATCTAGTTGAAAAAAAAAACCTCACAAACTTATATGGTACATACAATACATACACATATCATGCAAACAACTGTTTTCTAAGTGAACATGCTAAATCTCTATGATTTCCGTCTGCCAGAATAATACTTTATTTAGACCAGAACTGAAGGGGTTTTAAGCAAAGGAGATACACTGTTTTCTATGGCTCCTATATGTTTCATCAATATGGTTATGACTGAAGCAAACCCTTAGGGACTTCAGAAAAGTCTCAGAGAAACCTACCCATCAGAACTGGAGTACAATTCTGATATCCTGACTTCTCTTTCCATCTCTGGAATCATAATATCAAAACTGGTTGAGCTGCATATTAACTGTCTATACATTTTACCTTGCATATCGTGTTTATAATAAAGTTTATCTTGAACACTTTTATCACAAAAAGTTGCCAAAGGCATGCAAACTGAACTACTCTATCACTTCAGAAAAACATTGAAAATGTAAAATAAAGCTCTTCAATAGCTCTTCAGTCACTAAGGCCAACTCTTGAATGTATATTTGCAAGAAGTTTGAATTTCCGATGGTTGAGATTTTCTCTCCTTATGAGATGACTGGTTTTCTTTTTTTTTTTTCCCCCCTTTAATTTAAAGATATGTTGCCAAAAGCCTGTCAAGACAAATTTAAAGAGTAGCCTGTAGTGCTTTCTAAAATTTTATTGCTATAATTAAGAAATCGTAAAGATTTCACAGGGTGTTGACTGGCCATGGAAAGTGCACAGGAAACAACTCTGTGTAACCTGTAATGGCCAGACAGTTGGAAAGATTTGATTATTCTTTTCCTCAATAATTATCTCATTAACAAAACCGTGTAAGAGGCACACAATTTATCTTCTCATTTTAAAAGAAGAAAAAAAAAAAACCCAAACCCTAAGCCAGGCTAAACTTTGTGGTATGCAAAAGGCAGGACTAAACAAAGCCTTTTTAATTCAAATATCAATATTCATTAAAGTTTATGCAGTGTACCTAAAGGCTAATCATGGCAGACTATAAGATTGTTCTTCAACTTTTTTTTCCCCTCTCTCCTTATATAATGTTCATAGAAAACATTTTATCATTCTTTCAATTGAGAAAACAGAATTATCAGAGTACAGAGATACACGGCAAATGACAGAGTGATTAATAAATGTCCTAACCCAACAGGCAGCAAAAGTAGAACACAGGACCCATCAGGATTACTTCCCTCCCCTCATCTACCCTTTGATTCCGGCTCTTTTGATTAAGGTGTCCTTGTCACAGAGGTCAGCTTAATTCTATCACATCCAACTATTCTAGGTAAAGTATGTTGCACATGTGCAGACTGTAGGCTCGTTTGTCACGTTATTATTTGCCGTCACTTTTGAAGGTAGGTGTCCATTTGAAGAATGTGTAGTGGCTGGAGGGTCAGGATATTTGCATAAAGCTTGGAAAGAACCTCTTCAGGCACAAGGTGTGGGATGTTACTTCTGCTTGTATGTACAGAAAGCACACAGGGTTGAGCTCGTGGAAATTTATGTTGTGATGCCTATATCTACCTCCCTTTTTTGTTTGTTTGTTTGTTTTTCCCCCAAATAGCAATAGCTTAGCAATACTTCCAGCAAATTGAACATAAAACTTTGATTTATCATTCTATTGGTTAATTTCTCTTTCTGGCTAGTGTTATTATGGTCTGTTGAAATATCCTATTTCATTTTTGGATCACTCTGATAACTCTCTTTTGAAGGTATTTAGATTTCTTATGCTTAGTTTAGTAATTCTAATCTTCAGGAATTAAAGAAGTGGTGCAAAGTAAAGCATTGATTGAATCACATATAATTCTTACATAATTAGACTGAAGACAGGGAAGTGTATACAAGAAGATGAGAGGTAATGATTACACATTGAAACAAAAATCAGGGTTGGGGTTTTTTTTCATTTGACCTGGAGACATAAGTTTGGCTTTGTTTCTTGGCATTTTGTTTGTTTGGTTGATTGTTTTTTAAATGGACAAAAGACAAATATCCTAGGATCGTTCCTGTGAAATGAATATTCCTATACTTCAAAACTTCACATCTTACTGAGCTTCTATGACTAAATCATAACAATATTCCATGACTTGTGTGGTTCTGTAGTAATACACAAACTCATCACCTTTTTTGCAGCTGAAATATATACAAACCAATATATATTCTGTAGATGTGTTCAAGAAAATATAATGCCAACTTCACACAGAATAACTTCTTTATTCATGTCAGATGTGAAGAAAAAAAAAATCAGTCTGGTCGATAAACAACTATGACTTAATTCTTCCAGAACTGGATGCAGTACTCCAGGTGGAGTCTCATGAGAACAGACTAGAGGAGGAGAATCACTTCCTACAACACGCTGGCCATACTTGTTTTTATGCAGCACAGGATACAGTTTCTTTTTGGACTGCGAACACACATTGCCGGGTCATGTCCAGTTTTTTGCCCACCGGTATACCCAAGTCCTTCTCCACAGGGCGGCTCTCAATCTGTTCATTCCCTATCTATACCTAACCCAGGTTCAGGACCTTGCGCTTGACCACATTGAACTTCATGAGATTTGCATGGACCAAGTCCTCAAGCCTGTCAAGGTCCCTGTGGATGGCATTCCTTCCTTCTAATGAACCAGCTGCACCACTTGGCTTGCTGTCATCTGCCAGGTTGCTGAGATTGTACTTCCATCCAACTGTCTATATCATTGATATTAAATAGTCTTTTTCTCAGTACAGACCCTTGAGGGACACCACACGTCACTGGCTTGCACTTGGACATTGAGCCATTGACATAACACTCTGGACACAAGCACCAATCCAGTTTCTTATATGTTAGTACATCTATCAAAACCATCTCTCTTCAATGTAGTGTCACCAATTGGCCAAGGCCTGCCAATCATGGGACTCATTCGTTCTCTAATTAGCCCCTTTTCCGTTGCAGGAGAAAAGGTTAGGAAAGAGATAAGATGGGAAAAAAAAAAGGTTTGTGAGACCTCTGTTAAGTTTAGGAAACTAAAACAATTTTAATAACAATAGAAAGATATATACAGAAAAACAAACAAGATATTAACAAATTTTTATGGGGTTAGAACTAGCGCAGTGAGGTGGGTGGTGGAGAGTACTCAAACTGCGGTGAAGGAAACACGGTGATAAAGCTACCAGTCCGTTCACCAGTGGCAGCAGAAGCAGCTGCAGAGCTGGCAGAGCACACAGCAGTGATGAGATGATGTGGCACAGCAGCAGTGGTTCAGTCATGGCAGTCCACGCACAAGCAGGGCTGGTGAAACAATGCCAGAAGCCCTTGTTCTGAAGCCGCAGAAGATCTGTGGATCAAAGTGATAGATGTCAGCAGTTGCAGCAGACACCCACGGCAACAGCAGCGAGTGGCAGCACAGGGTAGCTCTGGGTGGATTGGTGGCAGAGATTGTGGCAGGCACCAAGCAGCAGTGAGAGAAGGGAAGTTGCAGCCTCCTCAAGAGCAGGCAAAAAAAGAGGGCATGGTTTTACCTGCACACTGTTTTTAAAAGAAACACTAAGCCCGCCAAAAGCTCCACGACCAGTGAGACGTGCTGACATACATAGGACGAATACAGTAGTTGGCTGTTTGATGTGTCCATCACAAACAAACCAACCCTGTTTATCTTAAACCAGGATATGCAGAGAGAAGAATGTTGTGGGAGACCACATCAAAGACCTTACAGAAGTCCAGGTGGATGGCATCTTTATTTCTTCCTTTGTCCAATGATACAGTCATTCCATCACAGAAGGCCACCGGATTAGTCAGGCACATTTTGCCTTTTGTGAAGCCATGTTGGCTGTCTCTATTTACATCCCTATCTTCTATATATTTTAACATGTCTTCCAGGAGGATCTGTTCCATGATCTTACCAAGCATGGAGGTGAGGTTAATCTCAGTACAAGCATGGAGGTTGAATTCAGTACAAGTGTATAGTTGATACCAGGATTTTTCCAACCTAATTAGACTGTTTCCTTGTGGACCTGATGACATCATGTACTTGTGAATGTACAGAAGAGAAGCACACACCATCTAGCTGTTGGCCTACACATGAATGACTTATAATCCATGACCCCACTAAATGGTGGATCTTGGGAAAGCAAGCTAAAGTTTCCCTAAACTATGTTTTTAAAATAATGTACGTCAGATTTTAAAGGCTCCAGTCTAGGAACAAAGTTTGTTGGATTATTTATTATTTTGTATTTGGTTTTTGTTGGTTTGGGGTTTTTTTTTCCTCCCATATTTGTTTCCTTGTGTCCCTTAGGTGTAACTGCTATATTCTGTTTCCCAAATTCGTTGACCTATGAATGTCTATCAGCATAAAAGTTTTCAGGGAGATAAGTAATGGGCACTGTAGACACTATGGACTCCACAGCCTGGTAGAATAATAAAGATTAATGTTTTGTAGAGAACTTGAAAATTAATTCCTATGGTACTGCAGATCAGGAGCCATCCCCAAATTATATTTTGCAATATTCTGTTGGTAGGTCTGTTCAGTAAAATCTGCCTCTTGGGCAGCTCCCCTTTCACTCAAAGATGTTGGAGCAGTTAATATTCATGAGTTACATAGTCATCTGAAATCTGAATACCTGAAAGATAACAGTTTAGTATCCAAAACTAATGTTGGCTACTTCTGTCTGAAAGGTAGGGACTCACAGGTTGTTTATATGAAATAGATCTATACATAAGGGTGATTTCTCATTCTTCTCTTCAGCTTATGCGGCGGGGTGTGGGTGTCAAAACATGCAATCATTTTCTTCAGTTTTCTGAGGGCAGTCACCATTCAATCTTTCTGCCTCTCATTTTCTCATTCTAAGTGATGAATATATCTGCCTGCCTCACAGTCTTTATAATGAAACTCCTCTTTTAGGATATAAAACATGAATAGTTGGATTGTGTTCAGGGAACTTGGAGTAGTGGAAGGACTACAGTCCTTGCATGCTAGTAGATTCTCTTGAGTCTTTCCTTTTCACCTAAAAATTGAAATATTACCAGTCTGTTGTGTCTGAGATATTTGATCCGTTTAATAGCGTACTTAGCTGCTATTCCTCTTGACATGTTTCACATATCAGGTTGCTAAGTAGAACTATCTTCTTAAGACCCTAAGAGCACAGAATACTTTTCATAAGTGGAAGAGCCCCCCTCCAAGCACTATAAATTAAACAGAAATTTATGAAACAAAACGTTGTCCAAATGGTGCACTGTACTGAAACTGTGTTCTGTGCAGTTCTATTTCACTGCAATTGCTCTATAATCTGTTAAGCAGTGGTTTCAGATAACTATAAAATATTTTTTCCCCTTTTTTAATGAGCATATGAGATACATTAAAATAATTTTATCCAGTAAGAAAACTAAATTCTGTATCGGGTGGTTCTGCTTCAGTTTATGGCTGCTTCTTTAAAAGTACTCTGAAGGCTATAGATTAAAATAGTTTAGTTTGATCCAAGGGAAAAGCAACTACAAAGCTATAGAATAATTGTTTATATAACAGCCACAGTCAGCGCATAAAAGGAAGTTCAATTGACCCAATCTTGACTAATACTGAACTCAATGAGTATTTCAGAAAAATATTAATAATATCATTGTGTTCAATGTACATGTAAGATTAAAATGTTAAGATCGTCATAGAACCCCAAAGATTTATTTGTGAAAATGTATTCTAGACATTATACACAAAATATTGAATACAAAGATAGATAATTCAGAACATTGCCAGAAATCCAAGTTTGTTTTCAGGTAGTGCAACTGGTACTGTCCAGAATGGAGGAAGAAGGTATTGATAGCTGAATCCTTGGGAGTCAGTACAGAAAACTAAAAAATAATAAAAAAAAACCCACCAGTGTCAAACAGTTCTGGTTTTAGGTTACTCCAGTGCAGTTTATGTGTGATGCGGAATTTCATTGCAATTTCATTGTCCTATGTTAGTTCAGGGATTTCCCTTTAGGGTACCATTTAGATAAACTACATATTGAGTTATACAAAATTGTTTAAGTATTTCTACAATTGCTTGCATGTTAGAGCAAGACTTAACTTCCAATTTAAATTTTGGGGGTAAAATCTTTACAACAAACATTTCTTCATGAAGTAAGAGGATTGTCTGTCCATACATTTGCCTATAGCCATACTGGTTGCCAGGCTAATACTTTATAGATGCAGTCTCTGCATTTACATCTCAGAAGTTCTATACAACACAATAAATTTTTGTCACATTAAAATTATATATATTATTCTACATAAAACATCCCTGATTAAAAATTAAGTCCTTTTCAATTACAGCCATAGATTGTAGCAGTAAAATGTAACATGAAGGAAAACGCAATTAAAACTGTAGTGTACATTTATGTAAATCAGAAGTCGGTAGTGAAGCAAATATAATGAGCTAGTCAAACTGTGACTAAATCAGATTTGCAGTTGCAGACATATATTTTCACAGAAACCAGACAAAGAATGTAGCTTCCTTTAATTCTCTTTTTTGGACCAAATACTGGGATCATTTCTGAATTATTGTGGTCAACCTGAGTTACATGAACATAAATCTTATCTGTGCCACTTTAGTCTCTGAGAATTACAGCCTGATGGCCTTTATACCTGCATGACCTTAGTAGTAGTCACTCAACTATCAAATCAATTATCTCTAGCCTGGGATAAAGATTATCTATCTTTAAAGTCTAAGGAATTAACCACAAAACCACTACTGAGATGTAAACAACAATCTTAATTTGTACCTCTCACATGTTTGTGATGTATAGGAAAATGTCAAGAGTTGTCACAGGCAATTTAGTCTTTGAACAAAGTCAAGAGTTTTTACATCTTCAAACAATAAGATCGTTTTTATAGCTATCTCTTGAGATGTTATCCCTACATCTTCACGTGGGTCAGACTTTTATATACAGAGTATTCATATGCAATATTTTTTCTGTTATTTCCAGAAATGCAGAGTATTCCATACTGTATCCAAAATAGACTTCTGCTGCATGACTTTTGAAATTTTTTATTGTGCCAGGCAAGTCAGTCTAGAAGTTTATGTGACTTCTCTTATAATATTAAAAACCTGAATGAATGATGTGGTACTACAGACTCAGCACTACAAATGTTCCAAACAGAGGAAAAAAATCAATGGTAATGGAGCAGTACATGCTAAAGGCGATGTTCATAATAAGAATTAATGTTGTAAAAGAAACACGCATTTTAGATACTGGGCAAGCTCAAAGATTCTGACAAAGATTCTAAATTCAGTACAAGAGTCTCAATTCCAGACTTCAGATGCAATTGAAATTACAAATGTTGGCTCAGGGCTTTGTAGAGACTATTATCAAATTGGAGGTGTTACTTTAAAGTTGCTGATCAGTAACCAGAATACTTCTATGTAAATATATCTTCTCAGGAAAGGGAGAAGGAGGAAATACCTCTGCTGTGAGGACAGGCTGAGAGAGTTGGGGTTGTTCAGCCTGGAGAAGAGAAGACTCTGCAGAGACCTTATTGCACCCTTGTGGTACTTAAAGGGGGCCTATAAGAAGGATGGGGGCAGTCTTTTTAGCAAGACCTGTTGTGACAAGATAAGATGAAAGAGAGGAGATTCGAACTAGATCCAAGAAAAAAATTTTTTTACAATGAGGGTAGTGAAACACAGGAACAGTGTGCCTAGAGAGGTGGTAGATGCCCCATCCCTGGAAACATTCCAGGTCAGTTTGGATGGGGCTCTGGGCAACCTGATCTAGTTGAAGATGTTTCTGCTCGCTGCAGGGGTGTTGGACTAGATGAGCTTTGGAGGTTCTTTTCATCCCAAAGCATTCTGTGAGTCTATGATTCTATTAAATACAACGGTAAATATAGGCCAATGGAAATAGAAAAGATCTCAAACAGGAAATTGAAAGAAGGAACAGCAATATGAGGGGAAAGGAAAAGGGAGATTAAATGTATGGTTAGTTCCTTGCAGTTAAAGCATTCTACACTCATCAGATATATTTCTTAGATAATTTTTATTGCTTGTTTAGTAAAGAAAATTGTAATAAAATTGTATTTGGTATCTATAAATTATTTTTCTACAAAGAAATCTCAGATATCCAAGTCTCTCTTCAATGTCATGTAACACATAAAGATAATTTAAAAATTCGGGATAAATTAAAACACTGGAAATTAGAAGAATGTTTCTAACTACCTTCTAGGAGAGCATTATAGCTGGAGTCATGGACTAAATAAATCGATGAAATGATCATGAAAGAATTCAGTAACTCAGAAAGTTTGTTCTTATCCTATATTTCTGACTTTCTTTTCTGTAATTTCTAATATTCTTACAAGTTCTTCCAAAACCAATCTATAACAAATGCAAATTTACAGATTTGCAAAGGAAGTTTTTAAGAATAAAATATAAATTTGCCTGGTATTTCTTTCAGTAAATGCTGTATATGAATGGAGAGCAGTCACTCTGATGTCTGTTCTCACAATATGCGTCTTATTAGTGACAAATATTGATGATGATATTCACCCACAAAAAGTCAATACTGACTCCTAGGCTACTCATCCTAAATTCCCTTTAGAAAAAAAGGAAAGTACTAGGCACTTTCTAGAGAGTAATTTATGTTATTCTAAAGTAGACAAAATAGCTTAGATGAATCACACCAAAAAGTGCTTATTTCTCCACTTTAACTATCATGGTCAGTAGGTAATTACAGTATTGATATCTACATCTAGATGAAATTAGTCACCAGATTGCTTACTTCGGATTCTATTTTTATCCATTTAGTAAGTTAAAAGCTTAAGATTTTGCACCATCACCAGAAATCACCATCATTGAAATTAATAAAGCAAACTGAAGGAAGTTATTTCAGCAACAGCACAGCCCTGACCCATAGTTCTGTACTGGAACACTGAATGTGAAATATAAAACTGTAATCACGACTTGTATAAATAGAGGAACCTGCTTTTGAGAAAGCTTTTAAAATTAATCTATTTGCATCAACTGTGAACTCCCTATGAAGATGAGAATGATATTAGAAATATTACAATCAAGATAAAACATTAAAAAATTATAAAGGTTTAAACAAATACTTAGAATTATTTTAACTACCATAATTTTGGGCAAGAGAATCAACCTTATATATCTGTGTCTAATGGAGAGGGTTCAGTGATTCAAAAAACTATTGCAGCTTTAACAAACAGTTATGTCAGTAAATGAACCATAAGCAAGATCCAAGATCCAGTAGGTTAAAGGCAGAAAAACTCTCAGAGAATTAAACCACCAAAGAGATTTTTCATTTTATATTTGCAGTTAAACACAGTGATAGCAAGACAATTTTTTTTCTTGATTGTGGGATGCAGAGAATTAAGATGCACCCTTGAACCTATCTACCATTTGCCAGTCACTCAGAGAAATTAATAGAGACAAACTGAAGTGAAAAACCCTCCAGCATTCTTAACTTCACACTTCATAAGCAATGCTGAGATCTTCATCAAACTCCATTACTTGAGTAGTCCAGAATGTCATGATCAAATTGTACAATCATAATAACAGCTTACAAGGAAAGAAATAACTTTGAGCAATGTGCTTGCATGATGAACATTTTGGGGTACTCTGTTACCATCTTCCCCTCCCAGTGAATCAGTTTGAGTGTTGCATATCATCTTAGCTGTCAGTACAGCGCACTTCACTAAATAAATATCCTGGATCTACTTTTTCCTGAAGCAAATTCTTAAGATAAGAGGGATCTAACTTGGCTTCCTTGACTATCTGTCTTCAGGGTGTTCATGTCAGTATCTTGTTATTACCTACTGTCTTCAATCTTGTTCAGTTACTAGTCAGCATAACCATTTACTTATCATGCAAACAAAGTTAAGGTTATGTTTAAAACAATAGCTTCCAGCTGTTTCCAGCTCCAATCATTAAAAATACAACATTCTGGTCAATTAAGAGAGTAGCTGCCAGTTTTGTTAAAAAATATAATTTAGCAAGTGTAGTAAATAAGAAATTAAACTAATGTAATAGAAGACTTTCAGATTGACTTACACAGTGCTGTTGCTTCGCTGCTGTGTATAAAAGATAAAAATAATGTATGCAAATTAGATGAAGTTGAAATTAAAGATGTCTAGCAGAGAATGGCTAAAGAAGCCAGTTTTATTTTATTGTTTGTAAATGGATAAATAATTCTCCAGTAGGCATGAAAACAGCAGAAACGTGTTACTAAATTCATTTGAGCATTTAATTCACTTCTCATCCTCACTCAGAAACTACTGGGAAAATAGTTGCTAAATCACAAAGAAAAAAAAAAGGAAAGAAAAAGAAAAAAAAAAGAAAAAAAAGAAAAAGCAGGCTACTGTCAGTTGAACGTGAATTTTTTATGTTTGTTTGGATTAGATTAATGTAAAATGACAAAAAACATACAGTTTATCTGTAGATATACTTATTTTAACAGAAATTTCTCGGAGGTAGTTATTTGGGTTCCAGTTTTATTTTGAGCTAAAGCCCCAGAAAACAATCTGGCAGCATAAAAATTTGTATAAAAGTCAAAGAATTCTTTTTCAATGAATTAACACTGATTTATTTAAAAGTAATATTTACTTCATGAATAGAGGTGAGAAAGAATTGTCACAAGAGTGCATCAAATACAGCAGTTATTCTATTATTTACAAGTTTATCACCCCTTGTGCTGCTCACATTTTCTACCTTTTAGCTTATGTACACTATTAAGCTATGCACAATTGCTGATGTTGCAGCAGGAACAGTTTTTACCTTGTACTTCATGCCTTCATACTTTCCATATGACTCCCTCATCTTCCTTTAAAAATATGCAAGGCCATTATCTATTTTATTTTTCCTTAACTTCTTCATATTTTTTCCTTAATACTTCCTTAAAAAATGCAAGGCTGTTTAAAAAACTCACACATATATTCACAGGTGCCCAGATGAATGCCTATGCAGTGGCAGTACAATGCCCTCTGCTTATTGGAATATTTGTTACTTTTTCAGTAAGATGTATGCATCAGTGGTATCCACTTGTAGCCTGTCTAAATTGTAAGATCTTTGGGAATAAAACCAATCTTTTTCTTAAAATATGCACAAAACCTAACAAAATAAGCTTCTGTTTTTGAAGTAAATGCAAACTTCTAAAATACTGTCTGGAAACTCCCAAATGTTTGAGGGTTTTATCATTCACAGCAGTATTACTGCTTCCATTTTTCCGAGGGAACATGAGAGTAAGAAAGATGAAAGAATACACCACGAACCCCCAGGAGTAACTGCTTGCCTGAGGAGCGCTATTAAAGTCCTCTGAGAAGCTGATTTGTATGTTCAGCAGCAACGACTACACAGTCTTAGTCTCTGTGTACTGCACAGAGTTGTAAAGGAAATCTGTGACAGACCTGGGAAAGAAACTACATCTCTGAAGGTCCTGTTCAGGTTGTTTAATTCTAAAGTAACTCTTTTTTTTCATTGAAGTCATCGCAGTTTCCACCATTTCCACAGTTTTAATGCAAAAGCAGCACACAGAATTAACTCACTCTGCCTATCTACATCATATCGGTAAGATTAAATGCCCACATTAATCTTAAGTATTCATAATATATATAAAAAAAACAGTGTAATCTTGATAGATTTTGGTCTCTGTAACTCTGTTTTGTTTTGTTTTACTTCTTCCTCATTATTGGAGGAGATTTATTCTTTAGTAACTAAAAATTTTCATTTGGTCTTGTAAAATATTTATACTGGATTTGGTCAGATGCAAATAATTCTGCTTGGTGACATTATTATTAATGTTGTTGTTTATGTGTTTATCTCAATAATTTGTGAGCAGATGAATGTGAAACTGGCGTTTACATAGAGAATTCCTTGTGGGTGCAGCTGAACAAGTTCTGGAAAGGTCTAATATGCCTCTGTTTACAGGGCTTCCAGCATGACCTCTCGATCCAATGCCAAGCATGTCATCTTTGTATGCCAGTGACATTACACTGACTGCTGCTATCCAGGCTTGCTTTCAGCAACTGATCTTCTCAAATGTATTACTTGACAGTTTCTCTTCAAAACAAAACATCTCTTCTTATTTTACTGTCACGGGTCTATATCTATCACAATTCTAATCAAACCAAACTTTAAAATCTAATGACGCAAGAGTTATTCAACCCCGAAACAATGGTTATGTCTACGCTGTCAAGTAGCATGTTTCCACATCTGTAGCAGCTACATTTTTTGGTTGACCACATAGCATAAATTCTAGTTCAATTTTATGTGTTCTTTCAGGATGCACCATCTCATTGACTTCAAAACAATGCCTGGCTTCTATACAGGTAACAGTTCACTTCTAACAGACAACTTGCTTAAGTTCTTTATGTTTTCCTATTCCTCAAAATTAACATACATCCAAAGTTTCATGCTGCAATGATGTGGTAATACTACGGACTGCAGCACAGCCTTCATGTAACAAAACAGTGCTAGTAGGAAAACTATGCAATTGAAATTGTATTCTGCTCCCTCTAAATTCAATGAGCCTTCAACTAGTGACAAAGGAATCAGGATTAAACCTTTCATCATTAAAGAGCTATTAAACCAGAGAGCAAGAGAGCTGACAAGATTGTACTTCTTTTTAAAGAGGTGCTAAAAATGATCCAAGAAATTATTGCCTAATATGCTTTACCTTGGTGTTAGGAGAAAATGTTCTAAAACAAAACAAAACAAAAAATCCATTAATGGAGGAGTCATAAACCACCTAGACTAACCTAATACATTAGGGAGAAACTAGTAATGACTTTTGAAAGGTGAATTATGCCTACTAAAAATCTTTAGTACTCTTGCAAAATAGAGGATAGAGAGAAACATATGTACTTAGTTTGATGCAGTTCCACATAACAGACCTTGAGCCTTTGTAAAGTGTAATTATACTACCATAATACTAGTCTGTTGGAAAGGCCTTGTACACGTAAATAGTATGAGGTAAAATAAAGAATAGACAGGACTAGAGAATATTTTGGTATAAACAGATTACTTAAAGTTTTCATGACTACTATTATGTCAAGTCCTACTCTGGCATTGCTAAACATTATGCTTTGAAAGGGTGAAAGCATAGGCAAATGTGCATAAGCAATTTAATTTTTCTATGATTTAATAATAGGCACTTCCCTATGCATTTAGAAAAACCATGATGTAAAAAGCTCTGCATATCTTTTTTATTACTATTATGAAAGATAGTTAAGGCAAGAATAGAACATTGCTAGAGGATAGCTATGTTGCTTCAGAGCATTATTTTGGTTGGAACTTAAGTGTGTTTAGATTCCAAATAAAGTTAGGTGCCTACAAAGCTTTTGGAAGTCTGTAAATTCGTTAGGTAACTATCAGTGAATATCACTACAGCTATCTGGTTCATGATGTAGTAAAGCTGAATCTTACTCTTCAAAATGCAGAAATGTGTTCATTATTTTAAATAAGACAAATCATGTACCCATCATACTCAAAACCAATGAAATGGTAAGATGGAAAAAGTTCTTTCTTACTGTCCTTCAAACTCTATTACTATTGCTATGGATGTTAGGAGATTTTCATTAACTTTCCCTTTTCGTAATTTTTACCAACATTAATTCAAGAATAAGAGATTATACATTCACCTACTTAAAATTATCTCCATGTGGCCCTGAGAATCTTGTACGCCTTTTTCCACAGAAGTTTTTTGTGAATGTATTGAAGTTTCTGTGGGAGATATAGCTTAAGTGTGGGAGAAGTTGAGATCATGGGTGTGGCCAATCTTTTACCATTTTTTTAGAATATTTTTCAAATTCATTAACGTATAGAAATGTCATTCAACCTTTTACATCCATGAACAAATTACCAATCTTTCTTGTTCAAATTTAGAGTTAACTAATACTACAAAAACTTGACTCTTAGGATCAAATTCTGCCACTGGATAATTTTATTTCCGGAGGTAACGAAAAATCTTGTTTCTTCCCTCAATTTGTTGTTCAATTGTTAATCACACTGAATCCTGCTTATTTTAGTAAACAGTTAATACTATCCTACATAGAAGATGTAATAGTTCAAAATACTAATTCATAACAATTGAAAATAAATGACAAAATTTTGATTTGACATTTAACACTGCCTGACTGTGGTAATTTGTTAACTAAATTATGGTATTATTTACGGTACATTAGAAACATAGATTACCACATATATTGCATATTTAAGAATAGAAAATATGGACTACAAATGGTCAATTTCTAAAGTAATTATAGTAATGCTCACGGTATATAAATTCCACTGGAGTGAATGATTTCTTATTTATATGCATTCATGTGTTGTAAATAAATGTAATAATTCTACCAGCACAAAATTTGCTGGCACCATAAAATGTTTGGAATGCTAAACTAGAGACATAATTCAGAAGCTGTTTCTTCTAAATCTGTGATAATTTCTACTTTAACTTTTTTCCTTTCCACTTTAGCCTTTTTTTCCCAGTTTTTTTAGCTAATTTAAATATCTATTCATTTGCTGAAGCTTGTTTTTTTGCACTGTCCCATCCATTACTACATAGGCTATATTAGATTTAACTCTGTGCTAAGTTTAGGCAACTGTTAAATATAACTGATTTGCAGCTACTACACTGACAAAAGCTTGGTGACATTCTGTAAATGAAATCAAATGCATTTAGTTAATAATTTTCTCAGCCTATGCTTCAGAATTTGTCATTCCTTCTCCATAGAGCATCTAGGTACATTATGATCTACATTAACAGGGCAGTAAGACTTGAGGACAAAATAGGACCTGGCTTTTAAAGACATCTTCTGAGATGGAAAGACAGACCTCAATGGAAATTCTCTGATTTTGAAGCCTGGTGACACAGCAGTCTGTTGTAATCTTCAGTTCACTTAAATTTCACTACCAAGTTGAACTTTTGAGATAGGATCCTCATTGTCATATGTGGCTTCTTTATTCAGTAGACAGATCCTTCGTAACTTCCTGTTACTCTTTACCAGCTACAGAGGGAGCCAAGGATGACCATGGTGTCTTAGCTGACACTTCTTGGATGTGAAGTGGAGAAGGACCGTTTCTTTCTGTCATTACCCATATTTTATCACTCCACTTCCAAGACATTCTATTAATCACAACACACACAGGGAACAATTGCTGTAATACTCACTGGCTCTCAAAATAACCACAGAATCTAGGCTGGAAGAGACCTCTGGAAGTTATCTAATGCAACCTCCTGCTCAAAGTTTTGCTAGCTTCACAATTAGAGCCAGTTGCTCTTGGCCTTCTTGCAGGTATTATCAATATGTACTCCTGTACACACTATAGATCTTTGGAGTTTCTTTCATGATCTTGTATCTTAAACAAAGAATCTGGATGCCTAAGACAGAAAAAATTTAAGTACCTACACCCAAAAGTATAACCTATAAATCCTTCTCCTGCTTTCTTCTTATTATTGATTCTTCTAAGAATTGCTCATTTTCTAGGCATGGAACTGCTTCCAAGACGGCTGGGCTCAGTGTCTAAACAATGATCTTATCCCTAAACAGAAACATAATGTAGTTTAACCCTAGGAGGCAGCTCAGCCACACACAGATACTCACTCAATACTCCCATGTGGGATAGGGGAGATAACTGGGAGGGTAAAAGTGAGAAAACTCATGGGTTGAGATAAAGGCAATTTAATAAGTAAAGCAAAAGCTGCATGTGCAAGAAAAGAAAATCAGAAATTCCATCGTTACTTCCCATTGACAGGTAGATGTTTAGCTGTTTCCAGGAAAGCAGGGCTTCATCAGGTGTAACAGTTACTTGGGAAGACAAAAGCCATCCCTTCAAATGTCGCTCCTTCCTCCTTTTATTCTCCTGAGCTTTTATTGCTGAACATGAGTATGAGATATGGTATAAGATATCCCTTTGATCAGTTGAGGTCATCTGTCCTAGCTGACCCAGCTGTGTCCTCTCCCAACTTCTTGGGCACACCCTTCGTTGGTGGAGTGGGGTGAGAAACAGAGGAGGCCTTGACTCTGTGTAAGTGCTGCAGTAACTAAAACATCCCTGTGTTATCAACACTTTTCATCACAAACCCAAAACATAGCACCTTAGGAGCTACTCTGAAGACATTAAATCTATTCCAGCCAAAACTAGTGTACACAGTAATAAAGCTAAGTATCACAGTTCTGAATTTCCCAAATAGAATTGCTTCATTACCAGGCTATGTCTAAAACGCAGCATTGAGCTCAGCATAGAAGTCAACATCTATAACAGCTTTCACTACCAAACAGAAATGGCTATCCTTGAGCAAGAAATTAGGAGGCTCTCTGTTCTAGCTATTTCACTGCGCAGCCAGCAACAGCAAATTCTCAAGAATAAAGGAAATGTGGTAAAAAGATCATCATCATATTCTGATGAGAAGATCTATTAAGGAATGGTGCAGAACTAGCTTTCCCAAAGCTGTCTGGGAAACACGCTCAACTTTTCAGACCTTGTACAAATTATCTACCTTTAGGGCAAAGCTAAAGGGATTTTTCAGACACTTAAACCCAGAGATACAGGGTCTGAATGCTGTTCTCCTCTGTGACTTTACATACTGTATATAATACATTCTGTCACAATAGAGTGATGCATTAGAATTCAGCCATCTGAAGTTACGGTAGCTAATTGTGTACAATGAATCATCATGATAACTAGGCATCATTACACGATGCAGGTGATACATGTGTGTTTAGCATAGCTGATAAGATGAGAAGTTGTTAAGTATCAGTAGCCAGGAAACAAGCTAAATGGAGCTGAATATTTTCACTGAAAGATCCTCCATCAGTCTTGTTTCTTGCGAAACGTTATAGTTTCACTTATTTTTTTGCTTTGAAAAACCTGCAGCATTGATTTTTTTCATGCTTAAAGACTAGATTTCTTTTTTCCTTTGAAACTTAGTTTCTATGCCTCAGGAAGGTTAAGTTTCTAAAGACAAGACATGTTATAATTAGAGGATAGCAGATTGTAAATGAGATACCACTTGTGGGATTTGAAAACCTGTAGTTTTCTGAAAAACTCTCAGTAAAAGTAATTATTTTGATTTCTTAGCACATCATACTGAGTCAAGTTCAAGGGTTCTTTTTGTAGCTAAATCATAACATTTGTCTTATTAATGAGAAAAGGATTTTAACCTGTTAAAAAGAAATATTGCTGGAAATCTCCAAACTTGTACTTGAAAGAGCTAGGAACAGACCTCCCTTTGTGCACTCACTTTGTGTACTTAGTGTAACTTCTTCTGTTTTACTGTCTTCTTTTGTTTTATTTTATTTTATTTTATTTTATTTTATTTTATTTTATTTTATTTTATTTTATACTATTTTACACTATTTTATACTATTTTATTTTATTTTAAAAAGAAATCTGATTAGATCTGTATATTTTTATTCTACAAACACCAAAAGTAGACACAGCTGTAGCAGTAAGATACAAGGGCAGATGATTAACAGGTAAAATCTCTGAATGAGTAACAATCTTCTAGATTGAGATGGGGAAAAACCTCCCAGGAACTGATCTGTATTCAGAAACAGCACTGGTGGCAATTTACTTGAGAATTAGAGATGCTTCCTGAATTTTCTTGAACTTTTTCATGTTTCCAAAGATGGGATTAAAATTTTATCTTCCTTATTCCAGCTAACCTCAGTCCCTCAATATTTAAAATTAGAAGATTGATATATTTCTAGCTTCCTGTGCAAGATGTATTTTTCTGAGAAGTCAAAGAGCTTTCTTTAATCTTTATGTTATAAAAATTGTGGATTTTCAGCTTTGGAATTTGTCATTTGAAGATGCAGAGATAAGAGGTAGAACTGTGTGGGTTTTGGACATTTATAAATCAAAATGAAGAAAAAGCTGGCAAAGAAATGTATTTAAAAAAATCGGTTTTCTGTGCCATGAGAGGCCACTTTGCTGAGTTAGGAACATCTCTTCAGAAAGTGAGCTATCAGATAATATTAAACTTATAAGTGCTGCTTGAGAAATAATTGATTATTAGACATAGTGAAAAGAGGACTTGAAAGAAGACATACAGGGATTTTCACTTTGAGAAAGAAACCATGGGCTGCTTAGGTGTCTATAATCTGACACATTTAATGATTTTTTGTCTTTCTATGATCATTAGTTCATTAGTAATAAACATTTTTATTGTAGTGGGGTTTCTTCTGTAGTAGAGTAGAACTGGGGTGTCTATGACAAAGCAAAAGAAGATTTTTGTCATAAAAGTGCTAGAACTGCAAATATATTAAGCTGAACAGTGAAACACAAATCATTCATGTAGCTGAATCTAATCCAAGTAATAAATGAAAAGGTTAGATTAATTAAAAAGCAACATTTAATCTGATTCCATCTCACTGGATAAAGACTAAATCCTCCTTAAGCCAAATGTCAATGAACAATATTCTGAAAATAAGATTTTACAATATCTGAAGTAAGAGTTATAATTAAACAAATTATGAGACTATGACATTAGGCACAGATTATTTTAACTGTTTTTCACTTGTACTCTTTGTTTGAGAACCAGCTGTCATAGTTATTTAAATTTCACCACCACATCAAGACATCTAAGGAAGCTTCCAACTCTGCCCTGTGCTTTTACTGCGTGCATATATGCGCTTAACATCCTGCTTTGCAGAGGCGGCTGAGCTTTTTGGGCTGGAAGTCAGCTTGAAGAAGACAGTAGTTCTCTACCAACCAGCACCACAAGATGATTACCATCATCCCCACATCACCATTGGCGAGTCAGAGCTTCAGTCAGTCCAGCAGTTCAGCTATCTGGGTAGCATCATCTCCTCAGATGCCACGATCGACAAAGAGATAGACAACAGAATAGCAAAGGCAAACAGAGCTTTTGGAAAACTCCATAAAAGAGTCTGATGCAATAAACACCTGAAGAAAAGTACAAAGATCAGTGTCTACAGAGCCATGGTACTGCCTACTCTTCTGTACGGGTCTGAATCATGGGTCATCTACCGCCACCATCTGCGACTCCTCGAACGCTTCCATCAGCGCTGCCTCCGCACAATCCTAAACATCCACTGGACTGACTACGTGACTAATGTTGCTGTCCTTGAACAGGCAGACGTCACCAGTATTGAGGCCATGTTGCTGAAAACGCAGCTGTGTTGGGCAGGGCACGTCTCCAGGATGGCGGATCACCGCCTCCCTAAGATCGTGTGCTATGGTGAACTTGCCACCGGCTGCCGCAAGAGAAGAGCTCCAAAGAGGAGATAGAAGGACTCCCTGAAACAACACCTCAGCCTAGGCCATATTGACCACCATCAGTGGTCCACCCTGGCCTCCAATCGGGAGATTTGGAGACACACCATACATAACGCTGCTGTCTCCTTTGAGAGCACATGTAGAATCAGGCTCGAGAAGAAAAGACAGCGCAGAAAGAACCGTGCCTCGACTATACCACCCAAGGAGACCCTCCGGTGTGCTCTTTGCAACCGGTCTTGCCTATCCCGCATTGGCCTTTTCAACCATCAACGCGCTTGCAATAAGCGTGGGCAAAGCCCTTCCCAAATCTTCGTCCGCGAAGCCAAGCCATGATGAATGAATATTCTTTGCTTTGGTTTCCTACAAGAGACATCTGTGTAAGTATTGGAAGAAACTGGAGGCATCTATTGACAGTCTTATCACACTAAATGAATATTTGCAATTGTAAAAATACTCTGCATAATTTTTATTTATATTTATGAATCATAATAAGGGAGAACTACACACTGATTAACTGAAGGACACAATTATGTTGAAGGAAAATATGCATTTTATATGTGGTAATCATAGATAATCTCATAATAAGATCAATCACGCAATTTATATACATACCTCAAGGATTTAAGCTACCAAAACAGTGCTGATATTCCCCTTTCGAAATGGAATGCAATATTCTGCCCTAGGCCTAGGTTGAGAATCATTGCCTAGAGGCACAGATTTAAAGGTCTGTCTTTAAATTTAATTGTACCCAAGCAAGCTCTCCAGTATCTTTCTTGGCTGTGGCTGGTGGTGTGACAGTCAGAGCTTGTGCTAATCTTATTGTTAATGTCAAAGACCAAGCGTGACAGCACCAGGCAAGATAGGCTCTAGTGAATGACAGAGTAATCAGTCTGGAATAGAACTAGTTCATCCATAAAGGATCAGGCTGTGGGAAATCATTATCAGCATGTCCACATGTTTACTTCTTTTCTCTTTCTGATAGCAGTTAGATCGTTTGACAGCATATTTCTTTGTCAAAGATTATTTGAAATTCATGATATTCTAACACTGTAAACCTAAAGGGATAAAAATCATTAAGACTGACTGTGTTATCAGTAGTGCACATTTAAAGGTATAGTGAACATTCTTCTGTGAAAATAATTCCAGATGCAATTTTAATATAGGTTTATAATTAATGTCCCCAGTCCTGCAAACCTCCCTTTCAGTTTTCACTTACTGTCATAATAGGTCATTATAAATCTTTAATAGTTAAATTCCTTAAAAAAAAATAATTTTAGAATAATTTTACAGCAGCAGAACTATGACATGCTAGTCAATTTATAACCTTTGTGAAGTCATAAGACAAATGGAGCAATAACATTTATGGGCCTGTAGCCCTTACCACAACGGCAGTAGCAAGGGTTAGGACCTAAAGGTACAGTTAGACTTGTAGTTGGATACACTTAAAATGTCTAGATTCAGTCCTGGCCTCTGTATTTATTCTCTTGGACAGATATTAGATTCTTAAAGTTTTGTAAATATGAATAATTTACAATGATTATTTACCAGAAACTTTAAGATTAGAGGCAGCATGGATACATAAGTTTGCTGAGGAAGAAGATGACACAAAGCCATTTGCTTATGACATAATGCAGAGGTATGCATCAAGTGTGCTTGTGGTAATCAGAACAATGAAACCAGCTTTCTGCTTATTTTAAATATATTCATATATGGCCCTGTGGTGGTGGGGGTTTTTTTAAGTAACATTGACTCTAGTTACAGGAAAATAATAAAATAAATAAAGTAAATAAGAGCAAATTCCGCTTTGGGGAAATGCACAATGTGTTTGTTCTGACGAATGCTAAAATGTATAGTTTAGTATACAACTACTTCAAAGCATTAAATCAAGCATTTTTTTAAAATAAAGATGAAGCACAGTGTGACATGATTAAATACACATACTGTGCCATACAAGTTTATTAGCTAATTTTAGAGTGATGTTAGTACATGTAACTACCCTTGTTTCTTTATAATCAAACTTCCATATGAAGAGAAGAACAGTTGTGTTTTCAGAGTGGCCTTCAGCAACATCCACAAACACCTTTTTGCAACATATCTTCCCTATATAATTGTCTGCTAATGGAACAGAGATCCAAACAGGTTTTCAGTCTCCAATTTCCTTCTTACCCCTGTGTGTGATGGAATCTCCACGACCCTGCACCAGGTTCTGCGACAACTGCATTACAATAATATTACTGACACGCTTTGACTACAAAGACCTTGCAGTGTCTCTTTTTTGCTACACAAAGAGAGGAACCTGCCTTCCTCTATCTATTCTTCATGCCTGGCAATGACTAATGTGATTCTAGATTCCTAGGACATTTAAAGCCAGGGTCCTACTTTAAATGAGAAAGGCGAGCAGATAGGGTCAGGGTAAGGCCATCAGCATTCCTGCTGATGTACAAGTCTCCTTGAATATGATTCAAGAATGCCTCTGGAGCATCACAGCACGCTCTATATTCTATTTTCAAATTCACGTTTTATACAGATTTAGATGAACTGTGGCAATTCTGATTTGCTGGAAAGATTTAAAGATGTTTTCTTTCTTTCAACTGCACAGTAGTACCCTCCACCAGGCAGGTTTATTGACAAATGTTTTTTAAGTCTTAGTGCTGTTGGCAACAACAATAAAAATAAAGTAGTTGTTTATGTCTAAGCAAAATAAAATTCCAAATCGAACTAATTTTATATAATATATTAGCTCAGGAAGGTCAGATTTTAGATTTTTAGTACAATGTGATCCAGATCCTCACTGTGTGGAACACAGTGACAACCACCCTTCTTAAATCTCATCTATGAAATGAGCTATGTTTTTGCCTTCATGTTAGGTATTTCAGTAAACCACAATGTTTTCTCACAGCCAACTGTCTCTACTACTCTTATTTTCAGTCTCCAAAACACTTAGTTTGGATGCCAACATCCAACAGTAAATATATTTCATATAAAGCAACCCATTCAAGTTGTTCAAGCCAATGGAAAATCTCCAACTAACTTTTGGGTAAAGCTCCTGATTAGTAATAATAGTTTTGAGATACAGTAGTTGGACTTTGAGCGAAATAATTAACCAGCTGCTTGTAAAATAGTGGCTGATCCAGTACTAATCCAAAGATTTTTTTTAATTGTAAGAGAAGATCAGGTGTTCATTTATAATAAATCAATTTTTTCAATATTTCCAGGTGAATAAATACTAAATGCTTAAAAGCAATATAGTAAAGGTTAGATCTCAAACGTAGGCAATCAGAAGAACATAATCCAAGCATAAGTAATAACCAAAAGCTCAAGTGAATCATTACATGGCTCATTCTAGTGAACCTTTTCACCCATAAAGGCTGTGTGAACTGCATGGTGTTGTAGAGTTCAGTGTACTTAATTTAATTCCTATTCGTTTCCAGGTGATATTGCAAGTTCAGGAAACATTTTGGCTCTCCAAAATACTATAGCTTCCAACTATAACTTCCCAAACAAGCCATGGTCTTAACCTCTTAAATTAAAAATGGTGCATTTTATTTTATTTTACTTTTTGCAATGACAAGTAGAGCTCAAGTATGGAATTGAAATCTAGAAAAATAAGAGCATCAGAAAGATCCAGATTTTATCTGCTTTCCAAAGATAATGAGAATAGGACTTTGAAGAAAAAGTCACAAAAAAAAAAAAAACAAAACCCAAAACCCAAACCCCAAAAAGCTCCAACCAAACTAAAAAAAGAAAGAAAAGAAAGAAGCAGAACATAGAACAGAACATTTAAAAAAATCAGGCTATGTGTATAAAATTTGAGATATTAAGCTTAGCATGGGGGATGGATGAGGGTTAAATTTTACATGAGTTCAGTTTAGCAGAGCTGCTGAGAGGCACATAGTGTTCTTTAAAAATCAGAATATGCAATCTGTAAATAAAGAATATTGGATCTTTTGCATGTTCACCACTTAATGAATATCCCCTTTGTACAATTACAAGGTTATAGTCAACAACTAAGGAATAGAAATAACAAATTTTAATTATTGGATCAACTTGATTCTGTCTGAGATGTATCCATCAATGCAATGTACTCCATGAGCAAATACATTTTAATTATCAGGTTGATAATCAGTGTTATTTTCTGTGTGCATCTGCTTACTCTTTCAAATACAATCACCTTACCACTTGGCTGAGTCAGGATATTTGATTGCTTTATTTAATTTCAGTATCAAATGGCCAATTTATGCAAGGATTTTGTATTTGTATTTATTTGGGGGGGGAGGGGAGTTATTTTTTTGTGAACTGACTTCAATTGCATGTAATGAACATTGTAAAAAGAAGTAGTTCAAAAGAACAGATTAAAAGATAAAGAAATATGCAAAATCTAAAATAAATGGCATCTGTGAAGCAGATGTAATTTCTGTACTTCAAAATGTGCCATATTGTAATTACAAAGATTTAGGTAAATTTAACTACTTTATGTAAACTCAATAAGGCAAATCCAGTTGTGTTTCATTTATTTTAAGTCAATTATGCTGTGTAATAAGTTTCTTTCAGTTTGCAGGCAGCACTGGCAGTGCCCAAGCTGTTTATGAAACTTCAAATTACATTTTTGGACATACTCCAGACACAGAGTAAAGACAAAATGAAGGTAACAAAACAATCATCAAGTTGAACTGAGCCTTACAATTTACACCTTCTATTCTTTAAGACAGACATGAAATATATATATAGAAAGAGAGAGGGGGACACTATAGTAGCCTTCAAGCATGTAATTTTTCACCGTATTTCTCAAGAAGGGACAAGCAGTATTTAGATAACTAGAACATTGCGGGAACAATTATACCTGACATCTCTGTTAACTAATAGTCTGGTCATGTTCTGTCTTCAATTCCATGTCATATGTATTATGCCATTGCCAGAAACATGACTTTTGGACTGACTGGACAACAAAATAAATTTTGTAATTCCTCTTTGGAGAAAATGATGGTCAGGTTTTACAATACAAGTGTTTAACACTGAAAATTGTAACTTTTGAAGCTGTTCTAGAAAAGCTTTGATATTCCTCACAAAATTATGACATTTATTCATTTTTCGAATTATTTATATCAACATTCTAATGCTGTTCAGAATATTTCAGCTGATCCTTAGCTAGTCAGTTGAATCTCTTCTCCATTCACTCCTTCTTCCCAAGTTATTTCTTGAATGATGAAGACAGAGACCAGAAACCCAAATGGTCTCTATCAGCAGGACCACTATTAGTCAAACAACTTAACAGAAAGGAAAGAGGATAAAAGAAAACTAATTGTGAGTTTCTCAGTTATACTCTTTCCCACTTTCCTTCTGTAGTGAAAAGGCATAGTGGGTAAGTATTGGGAACATCTTTCTTCTCTATACTGAAAGCTGTGTCCAAGGAGCTGTATTGCTAGCACAGCACTTGCAAGCAGACAAAAAAAATGAAACATTTTGTGAAGCTCCTTTTATTTTCAGAGGTTACTGAGAATCAGCAAAAGTCAGTTTGTCAGTGATGTTCAGAAGATAAAATTAACTTCTGGAGAGATCTGTTTTTTCTAAAACAGCTTGAACAATTGGCTGAATGGTTTAGCTCAAAGAGTGGTAGTAAATGAGGAAACATGTGGCTGGCAGTGACCGGTGGTGTTCTCTAGGGCTCACTTTTAGGGCCATTTTTCTTTAATGTTTTTATCAATGACCTGGACACAGGAGTTGAGTGTACACTAAGTAAGTTTGCCAGTGATACTAAATTAGGAGGAGCCATTGATGCCCTTGAGGGTAGAGAGGCCTTACAGAGAGATCTTGATAGATTAGAGTGCTGAGCAATTGCTAATCGTATAAAATTTAACAAGTGCTGGGTTCTGCACCTGGAGCAGTGCAATCTTGGATGCATGTATACACTGGAGGACATGAGTGTAGTCCTGCAGAAATAGATCTGGGGAGTTTGGTTGATGGTAAACTCAATATGAGTCAACGATGTGCCTTGGTGGCCAAAAGGATAACAGTATCCTGGGGTATTAAGCACATTATAGCTAAGCAGTTGAAAGAAGCAATTGCCCAACTTATAGAAAGCATTGGTGCAGCCTCACCTTGAATACTGCATGCAGTTTTCGGCTCCACAATATTGGAAGGATATAAAAATATTAGAATGTGTCCAAAGGAGGGCAACAAAGATATTGAAAGGACTAGAGACGATGACTTAGGAGGTCTTGGGAGGTTTGTTCATCTTAGAGGAGACTGGGAGGTGACCACATTGCTTTCTACAGCTTCCTTACGAAGGGAAGCAGAGGGAGGTGCTGATCTCTTCTCCCTGATGTCCAGTGATATGATGTGAGGGAATGGCTTAAAGCTGTGCCAAGGGACGTTCAGATTGGATATAAGGAAAAAGTTCTTCACTGAGGGTGTGGTCAAACACTGGCTCCAACTCTGCTGATATTCAAGAAATGTTTGGACAACGCTCTTAGATATCTGGTTTAATTGTTAGGCTGTCCTGTATGGAGTCAGGAGTAAAACTCCATGAACCTCATGGGCCCTTTCCAACTTAGGACACTCTATGATTCTAAAAATTAATAGACTTTGTATATGTTTGCCTTAGTCTTACCTGAGGAGTCTCAATCTGGATAACATATTTGTACCTTTCAATTGCTTCCACTGTTAATTGATGCATTTTACGCTAACCAAGTTTCATAGTTGTTTCAAACTTCATAGCTTCCGTTTCTTACGTATTTTCATTACATAATACTACAAGAAGGCAAAACATTGGTTTAACTGTACGTTTAATTTTCTATACCATCTGTTGACATTGTAAATGTTTACCATTACTCTTAAAAAAAAAAAAAAAGAAAAAATATATTGTAAACAAAAAACTCTATACTTTAGAAGAATTAATTACAGGTTATTTTACATTATCTGAAGTTACTCATAGACCTGTGTTTTGTATCCACAGAAGCTGCACAAACTATTGTATGTCTTCTCTTAAAATTGTTATGAAAGTAAGAACATGATTTACAAAAATACAGCTCTGCACTAAACAGGTGAATCTCTGACAGCAGCCTAGCTAATACTAAAAAATTACATTTCCAGCCTCATCTTCAATTTTCTCATATAAATAATTATGGTAATAAACCACAGGTCCAACACATGACATTACCTAGTGAAATAACCAGAATTAAATTCTCCAATGAAGAAGATACATGGAACTCTTTATTCAATTGATGTGGAGTAATCTACTTTCTTGTCACTCTCTCTTTTTCCTGGCATCCACATTTTTACTCTCTACTTGCTAGAAATTGTTTTTCACTGAAACACATGAGATTTTATATCCTGTCCAAACATCAAAGTCTGCATTAACTAGAAGTGCTCAGTATTTTGTTGTCATGCCTCTGCATATTTAAGTCTTCTCTTAGCCTCAACTACATTTTTACTTCAAGGTCATTCAGAGGAAATTCCATGACTTGTAATGTGAAGAAAAAGAAGAAGAAGAAGTGCACTGAATCTGTATTTAATTTATTGGGTTTGATTCATAATAGTCCAATTGATCCTCTCTTAAAAAAAATTTAAAAAAAAAAAAAGAGGGAGAAGCTCTTGATCCATGATACTTTCTCTATGTCACCTCCACTATGTATATTTTTGTTGGTATCTGCCCTTATTCATCCCTCTGTGAGGTAAGAAATCTATTTTCTCGTATTTTTTTCTGTAACTCTAATTTTCATTACTATTCCCTGAAATACTCTTCTGATAAGCACGGCACTTTCTGTTAGACACAAGTGTTTCTTTACTTCAGTTTCACGCAAAAAGCCACAACTCTACTGGGTACTACTCTGTCAACCAAGGTTTATTTTATCCATAATAAAATTGTATATTCAAGATAGCTTTTATTTCAGTGTTCACAAATGTTAAAATTACTTTAGGGTAAGGCCTTGACTTGGACAAAGGTGTAGAAATGTAAAAAGAATTCCCTTTCAGTTTCTCTGAATTAATTTACAGATCCTAGTAACCCTGAAGAAAAATGAAATTTTGTTAAAATGGAAGGAACACATCTCCAGGGTTTGAATACAGCATGTACTTATTTGACTGCTACAAGCAAACACCTCAAATTTGCAACATGATAGAAAAGTGAGAAGAGGAAAGCTTAAACTTCTTGCTGAAGAGAGGCATTAAAAAAAAAAAAGTCATAGGTTAATATTTGCTATAGATTTAAAGATGAGTGTTTGGATTTATTCCTTGGCTGTGAAGAAGAAATTTTAAAGAAAGAAGCAACATTTAAGAAAACTACATTAACATAGATACATTGTGAAAGGTTTAGTAGTATCACAAATATTTGTGAAACCTGGTGTTTCCTAGAGTTACATCATCTTCTGATTGTGTTTGAAAAATTTTTAAAGTAACTTGGTCTGTAATATAATTTTTTTTTCTTTAGCTTGTCACAACAAACAGCTGCATTCATAAGACAGGAAACAAAGGATTCCATATTTGCTAAAATTCGGGAATTTAAAAGATCAAATCAAAGGAATTACTTTTACTGACATTCCTCGGTGACAGAAACTCATCCTTTCACCTTTGAAAGCCCTCATCTCCTGACTGGCTCACACAGGCAAAGGAATTACACAGATTTGTTCACTCTTTGACTTACATCTTGCTTTAAGTTATATCTTACATCATAAGGTGCCAGGCAGCATGCCAAATGCAGTATATGCTCCTCACCACTAGAAAAATATTTGAGAATATAGGTATACAGTTCTCTTTTATATTTACAAAGGACTGTTATCGACAGGCCAAAATGTCCATTTCATTTTGAGGTAAATGTCGCTGAAAGTTAACATGCTCTATGAGGTACATATCCTGCCAACTATATTGAAGGTGTTTAGAGGCTCAGTTTAGTAGCCACCTATATGTTTTTAACACCATTTGAAATGCTCCAGAATGTTCGAGGATGTTTAGGATGTTCAGCTTTATGTGGCTGAAACATATTATCCAGGCATGTCATGAGAAATGTAGGTGGGGTTGTCACAAGAACTAAATCATGCGATTAAGCAACACATAATTTAAAACTTAGATACTAAGCAGATATAGATAGCAGGCAGACAGCAATTTCTGTTCTCAGATTTCTATTCTACAACACACAAAAGATGATACACCGACAGCAACCAAGGCCTCAGTCACTCCATTCCAGTTCAGTTCAGCACCATTGACCTAAGGAAACAGAATGTTAACTCTGACCATGCAAGGTGTCAGGTTGTGGCTGTCAGCCTTGCTTGGGTTTGTAGCATCTCTACCTAGAGATCAGCCTTCTATGCATCCCCGTATATGTGTCCCTCCTGAATCCTTAAAGGCTATTGTTTCTCTCTTACAAAAGTATAATGTTAGCAACAGCTACATAACAAAACAAAACAAGATTATTTTATTATTTCTTTGGTTTTTGAGCTTCTGCTACATAAACCTAGCTGGTTACAGAAGTAGGCAAGGATTCATTTCTCTGTCCTGTTGGGTAGCTTTTACTCCACTACACTGGATCTACAAGCGACTAAGTCTTTTCCATAACAGCAGCTGAAGATCAGCCAGGACTTCCCAGGACAACTCAAAGGACACTAGAGCCTTACTAATGTACAGCTGAATTAAGACCTAGAAACAGGATTCAGCCTGGGACTCAAACAACTATACCGCGGTTATAAATATATATTGTCATTTTAGACTCTTCGTGACACCTGAAACATTGCAAATGTATCTTTGTCTCCATTTCCAAAAGGAAAATCCATTTCTGTCTCATGGTTTACATTTCCTTGAGATACTCCTCCCTGAGATACTAAAAAATCCGTGTAGCTTGATATCAAGTAACATAACTTCCAAAGCTTGAATAGAGCTCATACATATCTATTGGTATTCCCTGGGAAAAATCCTGTGCAGTCAGAGACTCAGCTGTCATAGTGATGGTCATATAATCTTTATTTTGTCTCTGAGAAGTGGTCATTTTTCCACAGTTCTTTCAGCTACCCTTCTATCTTTTGCAAGTTTAAAATAAACTACTTTTCACAGTACATTCCATTTACTTTGGTACTTTGTCACCATCATCACTCTCTACTTTCTCCCTGCAAAAAAGAATTTGACCTAGCAGACCACCTTTATAAACAGTAGGAGCAGTTTAAAACTCAAGGGAGCAGACACTTCCGTCTTTTTCCGGCAGAAACACTAGAAACATCATTTCTCCTTGCCTGGTTGGGTCTTTCATGGAAATCTTTTCCCTGATCTGATCAGAGTGGTCCACATATGGCTAATTTTATTCATATTTCATCCCTCAAGAAATTAAAAAATGCTAAAGTATTTTGCTGTAGAACTTCTAGATTTGAATACAGTGAAAGTCTCTACATTAATTCCCCATTGACATTACAAGAAGAACCCTAGTAACTAAAATGATTTAGAAGTTTTCTTTAAGTTGATTTATTACTCCTTAGAAATCTGTCACCTTCAGCAGTGTAACATTGGGAACTGTGTTAAAAATTTTACAGGCTATGCAATCTGTTCTTGAGGTTTAAAGAGAATTTTTATTTTGTGCATTTCAGAGTACATGAAAATCTTTAATTATATTTCTCCATTAAAACTCAAAATAAAAAAAAATTTAAAAAATTTCAACGAGAAAGCTATTTGGAATATACATGGAATAGAACTTTAAAATTAAGAGCAAATTGAAGCCAAAGGGTTATCCTCTGCTGAAAAGTCTTCCACTGTTTGTGGGGGTGGGTGTATTTTTTTTTTCTTGTCTATTTTTTTATGATGTTCATCACAGATTTTAATTTCAGAATTTCTGTTCTGCTGGAGTTCTGTATGTTGAACAGCAGTTGTGTAATTATTACAGATCCAAATTAAACTACACAAGAAACAAATCGTATCCCCCT
The DNA here is from genome assembly GCA_009769605.1 of Bucorvus abyssinicus. Taxonomy (NCBI): domain Eukaryota; kingdom Metazoa; phylum Chordata; class Aves; order Bucerotiformes; family Bucorvidae; genus Bucorvus; species Bucorvus abyssinicus. Next base: position 73,466,750 of record CM020024.1, on the reverse strand, counting down.
AGCATACTGTTAAATGCTTCTGTGTTTCCATTTGATTTAACTGCTTTAACAGTACAGGTTGTCTGCTCTAGAAATGTTTTCTTTTCGATATTGCTGCCTGAATGTTTTTTTCTTCCATACTATATAAACGTGTCTATCTTCTCTCATCAAATCACATAGTGGTCTAGCATGTTTACTAGTAGGTAGCGGAAATTCTGCTTTATGTATAGGATTTGGTAGTCTTGTGGTGTTTTAGCTTAAAAATTCTATAACCAGAAAAGAACGTAAATTGCTTAAATACATTTTGGTTTAAATTGTGAAGTTTACGTGTAACGTAAGTATGTGTACTTCAGAGAACTTCAGTACAATCATACTTGAAAAACTCAGGCCCTTGGCTGTGGGACAGAGAAGGGAACAAAGCCTCTCAGTAAAGAATACCTATGATGAGCCCTTGACTTATTCTTCCATTCTCCAGTACTCATTGAAGTTATTCTTAAACTGCATGTAATAGTATTTGATAGATCTTACAGAAAAACAAACAAATAAACAGGGTATGGGGTTAGACATTGTACTACGGCTGTTATTTCAGAATATGCAGATAACCCCGTAGAGGCCAGTCCTTACAGGCATTTGCACGTATCCATTGGAATTAGTGGAAAAACTCATGGTATTAAAGACAAGCACAATCACAGAGATTTTCAGAAAATTAACACCATTCCCTATGCTATTTATGCTCACTCTGTACTTTTATCATTCTGGGAATACTGGGTGCTAGATGAAGAGAAACAGGAAACTTAATTGCAAGGATAGAGGGCACTTCAACATTCGGATGGCAATAGCCTGGCAATAATAGACATTTTAAAGATCTGGGGGGTTCTCCCAGCTCTCTCCTCAAGACAAGACAAAAATTTTCTGAATATACAAAGATGTTCAAAGCAGTAAATATGGAAGTGACTGAAGGGTTAAACAATATTGAATTATAATACTGAATACTGCAGCAAATATCATTACACTATTTTACAAATTCCTACTATGGTTATGGATAATTGTGCACTTAAGGTCCTCACATTTCAAAGAACTTTTAGTAGGGCTATATAAGCTCCTCAGAAGAGTAACAAAAATACACAAAATTGTGGAAAAAACCCATATTGTATAAGGAGCAACTGATACGTGGGGGCACTTAAATCTAGAAAATACAAGAGGGAAATGGTAAAGGTTTGTAAAAATATGTGTAGCATCAAAAAAGTGAACTAGGAAATAGTGACCTATTCTCAAAATATGAGAACTATTTTTCATGAATTAAAATTAGGAAGGGGAAGATGTTGTCTATTCCAAAACAATCTAAGAGAGGTTTTTCCTCATGCGTTTTAAGAACTGCAGTACATAAAAGCAGCAAACATAAACAAAAGTATTAGATAAATTTGTGGAAGAGAAATGCAAATCTTGCTTAAAAAGAATCTGTGTTTCTGTCTGACTTCACAAAATTCAGATTTTTTTTTTTTTTTTTTAGTTTGGATATTTAAAAAGCTTAAGAGACTGAAATACTAACACAGCAACATTGTCATTGTGCCTAAGCTTTTACGTAAAATCATTGCCTAATTTATCACAGGATCTGTCCCTTCCTTAGAATAGGATACATTCTGATGTGACTCAACATTAAACATTTAAGGTCATTTTATTTATATAGCACCTACTTACCTTCCTCTGAACTTCCATATAGTAGAAATGAGTATAGGAAATCAGATAGGAGACAGAAAGACAAAGAAAGATATTTTATTAGGGAATTTATTTTTCTAGTTAGTCAAATTCTGTTCTGTTTTCTTCTACAGAGTTCTTGTTTGATGCTGAGACGTCACAATCATTTTCTTATGACAAGTAGTTTTTAAATGCCTGTTCATCATTTCCTGAGTGCCAGATTTGAGATATAAAGATCATATGTTCTGAGGAGATGAAAACTCCCTTCTATAAATAATATCATTTAAATTCTACCACCTTTCAGATGTCTTAGACTGGTCGCTCAAAATAAGTAGAAAAGGTTTGTATTAATCTCTATGTCTCAGTTCTTTGCTGTAAAATTTGAACTTCACAGAAGTACTACAATTAGGAATTTATATTTATAATATGCCTTTTTTGGTCCTGAAGTTTTTATTTTGTATTCAGAACTAGCTTCATAGTTTCTAATGAGTAAAGTGATGAGCTATATATAAGACAGGAAAAAAACAAAATAAAGTCATTCAGCAACTGAGCACTGTCTATTTACTTTCTGCTGAATGTGAATAAATCTAACAACATAGATTGCACAAATAAAGACAAAATATAACATGTCTGCACACGGGGATTAAATGAAAACTACATAGGCAACTTCCATAATGGCATTTTATAAATATCTGTGCTTCAGTTTGCTATATTCTGTTCTATGAGCATTTTTTCTTTATTGCAACGTGTGCATGTGTCTCTATGCATGTGCAAATAAAATATATATTAAAAATTAATACTTCTTAAAATTTGCCATTCTGACAGATGCATGAAAGGGCAAGACTTATACCTTTTTTGCTCAGTGTAGTGTCACAGATTTTGCCATGTGTAAAAAGCAATTTTTATTTTCCAAAACAGCTGTTCACAAAGTGGAAATGTATTGCAGATTACATAGTGAGGGGAGCAAAGGCTAAAGCCAGCAAACAGTAATTTTGATTTGGCTCTTTAACCACATGAAGATGATTCACCGTGTTAAAGCTATACTTTGGATAAGGACTTAACCTGGGCCTCATTAAAGAAATCTGAAGAAAGAACTCAAAATCTGCTGATTTTTTTAATGAAATGACTTTATTTACTCTCCCCAGTTCCGTTTAAGTAACACTTTATTTAAAGTAGTTGTCTTTGCCTCTGGGTGAAGGAATAGACTCAGAAGCAAGGCTCTCATTTTTTCTCCCTTTATAGTTATGTCTGTCTTTATGCTCTTAGACACATCATCAATTCAGGCAACAATTAACAGTGTCATTTTAACTTTTTTTTGTATCTCTACCATTCTTTGAATATCTGAATTGCTTCTTATAGCTTTGTCTTATTATGAGGTAAGAAAGTGATATATCAGTATTCCCTTAGTTTCTTACTTTTGTTTGGATTACACTAGTATTTGTGACCTGTCTTAACCTGGGCACAGTTTGTTATGGTATGAAAATCCAAGCACTTTAAAGAAGTATAACGATCCATAAAATATGTGGTTTTGAAGAGAAGATGTTTCATATTTGGATTTTGGGACTATTTGACACATAGTGCATTTTTTGAACAACAACTGCCCATTCCCTGTTAGAAAGAAATATACAGAAAATAATGGTATGTCATATTTTTTTTTTCCAAGAAGGTATTTGATGCATATCTCTTGAAAGCATCTTTTTTGGCCTTTAAAAATGTGATAGTAATGGAAAGTAAATCATTACAAAATTTTTTAATTTAATCCCACTGCCTTTGTTGGATTCATTCATATCAATACATGATATTTCAGTGGGTTGTTTTAACAGTTGATGGGCTCTTCTGTTTACATATATTTAAAATGAATCTAGATTATCTACATGTTCAATTTATTTCCTGTGTCTTCCCTGTTCTAGGGTGAGCATTAAGATGGACATCAAAGTCATCCTGGTTGCCATTTACAGGAAATGCAGATTCCCAGTCCAGGCAGGAGTTGAGGTGCACTCTAGCAACTGGGGTAGGAAACAGATCGCACCATACAATAAAAGATCAAGCTAAATGTAATCAGAAGATCTAAACTCTGTCTACTTAGTGGAAATGTTATATGTATATCTCAAGATTTGGCCTGAGTGTTTAAGAGATCATCTACACAGCATTCGGCAACAACTGGTCTCATGCAAGGCGTATGGAATGAAAACGATGCACCCCATGCAGTGGGGTAAGCTTGCTGAACACATTTCATCCATGCTTATGCCAAAGAAAAACACACTGATTATCCTAAGGGTTGCTGTTACCTAGTTTCTCCATTTGGGAAAGAAGGTGCTCTAATTCCGCATATTACAGAGACTTACTTAATTTTGGCATTGAGAGCGGCAAAGGTCTGCATCAAAAGTCCATATATACGAATAGTTTTTGTGAGGCATTAGAGGCTCGGAGAGAAACTTGATTTGAACCCAGGTTATTAAAGTAACCAGTAACAACTGACAAAGCTGAAATAGTGTAAGAGAGAGAGAGGAGAGCACTCATACAGACACGGAATGAGATTTCTTCAGATTTGTCCTTGATAAACATTTATAAATATTTGTGTGAAGAATAAAAATAATTGGAAAAGAAACATGCACACCTCAGCTGACAAAAAAATATGTTTGTGCCTAATAGATTGGAGAAATTGTTTGAGAATTGTTTATTCTTATGGAAAGATTGCCCTGTACAGTGCTGCCAAGGACAGTTTCAGCTTGAATAACTTTCTATATAAAGACATTCACTTAAGCTACAGTGACTTAGCTTCTAAAGTAAAGTTAGACATTACTGCATGTTAAGGGGTGCATGGCATTTTTGTGTTTGTTTGAGTTTTTTTCTTTTTCCTTTCTATTGAATGAAAGAATGAAATGTGGCACTAAAAGCTGAGTAGGAAGGACACTCTATTTAGTGAAAGTGTGGTTTCTTATTTCAGCTATGGGACAGAATTTTCTCATAATTGAAGAAAAAAGGTTGTTTATTTACTTATTTATATTTTACTTAGTTATGAAAAGAAATAGGTAAAAGAGAAACTCAAAACATCTAATTCTGTTCCTCTCCACTGATACAAGATTATGGAAGTGATGGTTTTGTTAACTCGTGGAACAGAACAAAATGTCTGGGACACTGCCTTTTATGCATGGATTGTCCTGGACAGTAATATGCCCTGTCGGAGGACATTCAAAGTCTGTAAGCAGTTGTTTGTACCAGAGGACCTGTGGTTTTCTCGTTATCTGTGCTCTTATGCTTTACTGAATTACTGCACTCTGTAATGTGCTCTGATGTTACAAACCCAAATTATGTATTCCTCGGTGTGGCTCTTGGATAGAGAACGAACAGAAATGTTCTGGTAGGTTCAGCATACATCAGGGAAATGCACTGTATTAGGAGAACACTCAAACACCACTGCAGCTGAAGATGGATTTGTTCCTTTTCTTCAGTCAAGCTTACACATTCCCATAAGAATTGGTCAAAAAACTCTACTAAATATGTCTGCTCAGGAAAAAGCCAATACAAATTATTAAGTTATTGCAGTCATTAACGACAATAGTTGCACCCTTCTCATGTATATAAACATCAGGAGTAAGAAAGAACACCTACATATATATATATATAGAGAGAGAGAGAGTGTAATGTTTTCCAGTGTGACATGTGAATAATATAAGGATGAAGGAGTAAATATAATATCTCAGGAACGATTTTAGATTACGAGGTGCTCCTTGGAGACTTAAAAGTCAAAGAAAAAGAGAAAGTTGTGCATATAGTATCTTTTCTGTGTTTTTATTCTTCACCACTCAAGGAAAGGATTTATTCCACGCTTACCCTGTTTACTACCAGGAAATTCTGGAAGATGAGAAGCAATAAGAAGATGAAGTGCTGCCATCTGAAAGGAATACATAGCCACAGCTTTACGTAATGCCTGCATCTTTCTTACCTCAGTAGGGCAGGACATGGTTAACCCCTGCATTACATGAAATGTTCCTGTTGTTTCTCTGCCTCCAGCCCTCTCTCCCCCTGGGGTTGTTACATGGCCACATAGTACAAAACAAGGAGAGAGGGAATTAACATAAAATATAGGAGATGTTGTCTATATGGACAAGGATGAAATAAACTTGGGGAGCTGTCTCCCAGCACACTAGCTTCACAGGAAATAATTTCCTTATGGAATACAGCCAAGGTAAATATTAGTCTGAAGAGAAGGTGTAATAGATAAAACTACTTCAAATAAGCTGATGAAAAACCAGGTGAAAAGTACGTTTCTGAAGGTGATTAGTAAAACAATGACACTTTGACTTAACACTTTTATTTCTATTTCATACTGATTTGTTTTTACAGACGATATTCACTTGTGTGTGGTTATGAATATTATTATACATATACATGTACATATACAAGTATTTGCTAAGTGCGGGTGATAGATTTTGATTTTTTTTTCTTCCCTTGAGAAGAAAATGTTCCTTGTACTGGAACTTTATTTTGATAATGAAACAATGTTTTGGGTGACAGTTTCCTAAGATGAACTTGGAACAATGTAACAATACTTTTGAGATAAGAGTATAAGGAGAATACATGTATTACATCAGCCTAATACAGACTGACAAGTTTTATAAGATATTTATCTATTAAATAAGTTCCTATACTTTAAAGGAATAGACTTCATGACTGTGTTATAGGTATTGTTTTACAGTTTCTTGGCCAACTAACTTCCAAGACTGCCTTTTTCTCTCATGACTGCAGAACTGTGGGATTTCAGTGCAGTTAACTGAAACACAGTGGGCATGGGGAAGATCTGACACTGTACTCCAAAAGTAGCTTCTATTCCAAAAATTAGCTGATGAGGTGTATTTAGTTAGATAAATAAAAACCTACCAATATTAGTAACGTTTATCATACCAGCAGTAAGATGATATGAGGGAAGTAAAATATCATTTCTGAGAGGTACTGTTCCTGCAACTAGAAGTTAGTTTTCACTTATTTGCTAATGGAAAAATCCTGCTGTCTTTTCTAAGGCTTCATTCTGCAACCATGATCAGATTGCACAAAGTAAGACACCACCACAGTAAATCAGAAATAGTGTTTTGTGTTCCCTGTTGTAGCAATGAAAAGTTAGGTTGCAGTCAAAAGCAGCAAGAATCTATACGGTCCTTGCTACCAAAATATTATGATAATAAACCAGATGCATTTTTTTAATGGTAGATTGAACTTTTATAAGGTAAGGAAGAAATACACCTTTTTTTAAAGACGTTGGTAGGCTCTGTAAAAAATCAACAGGAACTTTAATTAACTCATTATTATATTACGTTTTTGAAAGACTGCTCAAGAGAGTGATATGTTTTTACTAACAAAAATTAATATCCTCTTTTAAAATCATCTTTTTAATGCTGGCAATTGGGTATAAGGGCAAACAGTAAGTAGGCTGTATTGAAGATCCATGTGAGTGAATAGTCATTTGTTTTGGTAATTAGACAGAAAATCATGTTGAAGCAAAGAGTGCAAATGTTGGGAGCCTACAACCTTAAAATTTTTAATTTTATGTATTGTTCGTACTACATGAATAATCATATGTTTATTTTCATAAAACAGCTACTTGTTTCAGTGGAGTTACAGAGAAGAAAAGGTCCTAAATTATAAAACTAATTATGCTACGGGGGAAGATACAATTTCAGATCCTCCATTTGTACTGCAAAACTGTACATTCAAAAATAGTAACCAGATAATGAAAGAACATGAAAGGTTCTGTTCTTAGGCACCTTCACTTGTTTTGAATGCTTTCTGAGTGTGACTAATACTTCTTAAAGGTCTCTGAATATCAGCTGTTATGGTAATATCTTGCATACAGATTTTTTTGCTCCTGGCCTCTCTTTTAACCTCTCTCTGTCATCTCTTCTTGTTCCATGCTATTAGCTTAAATTTAACTTGTACAGAACTGATTGAATACTAATTCCTTGTTCCCTTTTGTTGTGGTTTAAACCCAGCTGGTAACTAAGCACCATGCAGCTGTTTGCTCACTCCTTCCTAGCCCTGGAAGAGTCGGAGGAGGATATAAAAGGTAAGAGAAAAGTCACGTGGGTTAAGATAAGGAGCATTTACTTGGGCAACACAAAGAGAGAAGAAACAATAGTAATGACAATAACAAAGCGAGTGATATACAATGCACTGATTACCACTGCCATGCCGAGCTGCATCACAGTGCTGTTTGAAACTGCACGCCCTCACCATCTAGTGCCCCCTCCTCCACTTATATATACAGGGCATGACATCAGTATGGTATGGAATATCCCATTGCCTGGTTCGGTCCAGCTATCCTGGATGTGGAAATTAACACTATCCTAGCCAAACCCATTATCCACCCCTTATTCTGTATGATCTATGTCATGCCCAGATCCACTACTTGACCTGTCCTGTATATACACATATATGTATATGTATATGTATATGTATATGCACAGATCTCTTTCCCCTAGTACATGGACCATCCCTCTAACATGTCCATTCAGTTCGTGTATGTCACTGGTTGGCCCAGACTGGCCAATCATGGGACAAACTCTCTCTCTCATGAGCCCCACTCCCTTTCCAGCAGAAAGGATTAAGAAAAGAGATGAGAAGAAGGAAAAAATTTGTGAGGCCTCTGTTAAGTTTAGGAAAATAAAACAGTTTTAATAACAAAAGAAAGGCATTATATACAGAAAAACAAAGTATTAACAAGTTCACATAGGATTAGAACTGGTGCAGCGAGGTGGTGGGGTGAAGGGGAATCAGCCAAACTGTGATTAAAGAAAGAGCAATGATAAAAGCTACCAGTCAGTTCAACGGTGGCAGCATATAGAGCGCCTGAGCGGTGAGTGGGGCGGAACAGCGGCAGCAGCAGTGGTCCACATGCAGGACCAGGCCAGCGAAATGATGGCTGCAGAAAACAGCAGCAGCACATGGAGCTGTTGGGCGGCCAGGATAACAGTATTGACAGTTGCAGCAATCGGTACAGTGGTGGCACAGGGCATCCCCAGGGTGGACCAGAGGTGAGAAAAGTGGCAACACTGAGTGGAAGCAGCATGGGGTAGCCCCGGGGCCGAGTGGCAGCACAGATTGCAGCAGGCAGCAGCGCTGAGCATCACGGGATGCAGGGCAGCCCTGGAGTGGAGCAGTGGTAGAGATCGTGGCAGCAGCAGCACTGAGCAGCAGGGAGAAAGGGGGACTGGGGAAGGTCCAAGCAAGGGTAAAAAGAGGGGCACAGTTTCATCTGCACACCTTTTTTAAGGAAACACCGAGCATGTCAAAAGCTCCACAACCAGTGAGATGCGCTGATGTACATGGGAGAAATATACCACTGGCGGTTTGATGTGTCCGTCAAAAACAAACCAACCCTGTTTATCTTAAACCAGGACAATGTAGCAGCTACGGGACCCTTGAGGCATCCTACTGGGGAAGTTAAGCAGGGAAGGGCCCAGTTACTACTGAGATGGGAGACCGCCTTTTCTTCTGCCCCTAAATCGGCTGCATGGATGGATGGTCATCCCCTACCACCATTTGTCCTGCTTGTGTCATGCTTTGGGGCTGGCCTGTAGACTGGGAGAGGTACCTTACTTCCACCTCCTTTGAGCTGGGGAAGTGGTTGCGATGTGTAAGGTCCTTCTGCCCAGACAAGGTGGCAGGGAGAGTTGGTGGCAGGATTCTTTACTCCCCTGGAAGGAACTGGGGCGAGTCCTCAAAGCTGGTGCAGATGGACCATATGTGGTCCTGGGAGCAGCAAGACATTTGACTCCTGCAGGTCTCCTCCCATTCCATTCCTGGGAGCAGCATATCACTCACTTCATGCAGTTCTCCCTGTGACGCAGCTATCCCATTCCATTCCCCAAGCACCTTCCTCTCCAACCTCTTGAGGGGCTTCAAGATATCTTTGGTTCAGAGATGAAAGTTCCACTTCCTTGGGGTGGGGTGGGTGGTGGTGACTATTTTTGTCCAGTTTTGCACCTGCTCAATATTTTTGAAAGGTTCTGGTGGCTTTCTTGTGAAGTCCACCAGAGGACTGTTTCTGCAGCATGAACCTGAGGGAGATATTGCACACTCTGGTGCGTAGCATGAGTGTCCTTCGTTGCCCTTGAGGATGCAAGTTCAGAGACCAGTACTGGAGGATTTCATAGGATAGTGAGAATCATCCAGATGTGGTCTTGCTCACAGTGCCTTCTGGGAGCTGGTCCTCTGAAGAATCTCCCCTAGAATAGACACCTGCACTTTGCTGTAGTTAAAGGAGGCCAAATAGGTCCAAGAAAAGTGTTAGCAAATAAACAATGTGGAAAATCAGGGACCTGTATTTCATCTCGCAAGTCAGGTGGGTTTGAAAGCCTGCTGAGAGCTGTGGGAACAGGTAATTTGGCCTCAGAAGTTCTGAAAAGCCCTTAGAGTCCACAGAAGGGAGTGCAGACTGATGATTGCTTGAATTGAATCCTGGAACAAAGAGCTGCCTTGAAAGAACATGTTTCCCACGGAGGCTGTATAGTTTCAGTTCTTGGAGATACCAAAAGCTTTCTGGGCATAGTCCTGGACAGCTGGATTTAAGTGGCCCTGCTTAAGCATGGGAGCTGGACCAGATGACCTTCAGAGGTCCAGTCCAACCTCAACCATTCTATGACTCTGTGATTCTGTGAGCATAGGCTGAGGACTAGTTATCTGAGCTTCCCCCTACCCCAGCTGCACATTCTGCCTGAATTACCTCTTAAAATTTAAATATTTGGGTTCATGCTCTAATATGTGCATGATCGCCACATGAACAAAACCTTTAATAGTCTGTATTGCAGAATGTATAACTGTGGAGAAAATTAAATAAGTTTTATTTATTTTTTAACCATTAGAAGCATGCTTAGATGTTTGAATACTGCTGCATACCTAGGAGAGATTTCTCCTATGGTGACCGATTATTTTTTCTGAGACAACTTAATAAAGTTAAGCTCAGTGGTTAAAAAGCACATCTGTCAATATACTTTACCTCATACATATTATATTTGACTCAATAACAAGTTCTTAACTTTACTTCCTTCAGGTCATTAAAACTTCTGTATAGTATTCTTTCTAGTATGACTTCCCTACTAACATCTTTTGCGGGGAAAAAAGATAGAGAGCCTTTCATAAAAATCAGTCCTCTGATCTAGTGCTTCTTAATGTACTATTCCATTCTTTTAGCTTCATTTTTCTATAATTTTGTCCTTAAAGACTTCAGTGACTTAATAATATTTAGTCATTTAAACAACAAAAATATTTAATTTTCTTTGATTTGTTAAATTTGAAATGTTATATATTCAATAATGTATTTCTGTTGTATATATTTAGAAACTGAACGTGTTCGAATATAAATAATAACATATTTTTCCCAGCAGTTTTCAATTCATGGCCAGTTTCACTTAACTGTCACAAAAAGCTCTGTGATATTAAGTATAATAGAATTAGTACCATCTAAGAATATCTGAAGTAATGACCACCAATATGGCCATTTAAAACCGTGCTTATTAGAGAAACTAGGTCATCAATGCTGATATCACTGAAGTATCTACACCTTGCAAAATAATTTATTCATCAACTTCCTGGAGAACATAACTTTAATGTCAGGTTCTTCTTGAGGAACTTCAAGAAGTCTTTGGTCAGAGATGCAATTTCCTCCAGCTTGGGATGGGATGAGGTGGGTGGAGGTGTGCGAGGCCTTTGAGCCCAGCCAACTTAGGTGTGGTGGGGGTGTTCCTCTGTGCCCTGTGAAGAGCTGGGGCAAGTCCCCAGAGCTGGTGTGACAGAGCCTGTGAGGTAGTCCAGGTGTACTAGACACCCCTCCAGGTAAAAGCAAACTATCATCTGCTCTGGTGCTATAGGAGTGGAGAAGAATGAATTAGCAATATCAGTTGTGGCATACCACTTAGCTGCCTTTAACTCCAGTTCATACTGGAGTTCTAACAAGTCCAGCACAGCAGCACTCGGTGGCATGATTTCATTCAGGCCATGATAGTCCACTGTCAGTCTCCATTTTCTATTAGAATTTCGCACAGCCAAACAGGACTGTTAAAGGGTGAGCATGTCTTGCTGATCACTCCTTGACTCTTCAGTTGATGGATCAGCTTATGGATGGGGATCAGGGAGTCTTGGTAAGTGCAGTATTGCTGTCAGTGTGCCAGTTGCAATGGAGTGTTTATGTCACTCATTCCCAGTAAGGCTCACCTCAGCTTCCAACACAGTGAGCTGTTGGGAACCTCCCGTCACCCCAGAAATACAGAAGGGTTCTGCCCCTTCATAACTTGGTTACATTAAGGTACACTGTGTGCTGGTATCTACTAGGATCTTATACTCCTTTGGGTTTCATGCACCAGGCTATCGGTTCCACACAGTCCAGTAAACCTGACTGTCCCTTTCCTTGGAGGCAGGGCCCTTCTAATCACTCATTCCTTGTAAAAATGACTTAGAAGTCCCTTCAAGAGGATCAGCAGTAAAATCTGCCCTCCTACTCTGTCTAAGGCATTTCCCACTGCAAAGTGGGGCAGCATTCTTCTTGGGAGAATCCTCTTTCATGATTGTTTTCCCTCGCAACTCATGTACTTGGGCCTCTAGGCTTGAAGTGGGTTTTCCATCCCACTATCTTATGTCCTCTCCATGGTCACGTAGGTAGAACCACAGGGTACCTCAGGGTGTGTACCTTCCATATTGTCTCCTTTGAGCAGAGGAGCATCTACTCCTAACAGCTGAGATACAGGTCTGTACAGGTGGCCAGTAGGACATGTCCTCCTTGAATTGCCAGAACTCCCAAGACTGTTCCTCCACTGCCGGGACACAAGCCCATAGGGAGGAAGAAAGACTTCCTTTGTATTGCCAGAGTTGGCCAGCCGCTTCATCTATTATGTGTCCCTGACCTTTGCCCCAGGTCACTGTTGCCAATGTGTTGGCATATGATGGTAGTCCACTTCGTAAAAACTTCTGCCACATGGACAGTGTGCACTGAGCTTCATCTTCTCATCATTCGGACTGTTATAAATCACCTCCAGCACAGCCAATTCCCCCGGGTACTGGATACATCTTTCCATGGTGGTCCACTTGCCTGGGTGACATACGTCTTCTTTGAAGTGGTACTTTTCCTTCACGCCTGACAGAAGTTGCCTCCAGAGGTTGAGGGCCTGTATCTGTTTTCCAGTCACCTTGTCAGTTCTCCCTTCCCTAGACATGGATCATACCTGCTTGGCTTCTTTACCTTCTAATGTCAAACTCATGGCTCTGTTATTCCAGCATCGGAGAAGCCAGGTAACAATGTGCTTGCCTGGATGACGGATGAAATCCATTCTCATATCTCGCAGCTCACTCAGGTGAAGTGATCACCTCTGGCTCTGTCTCTTCCTCCTGTTCTCATGATGGCCCTGGTTCATCATCATTCCTCACTAAGCAGACTGACTTTTTGGTATATTTCTTTTTCTGTAAGGGGCAGCTGTTACCAGCACAGGCTGGTCCTCTGATTCAGCTGCAGTGCCTCCTGGTCTGTTTTAGGCCCAGAGACGTTCTCTTCCCCTTAAGGGCACTGAAGAGTGTTGAACTGGGATCAGTAGGCATGGGCCAGGCCCCAGCACATTGCAGTGATTCGTGCCTCTCTGGAGTTGCCAGGTTGACAGCATACTTTTTCAAAATATTTTATGAGTTTGTCAGGAATTTGCCCTTGTTCATGGGCACAATTCCAAAACATTGGAGGGGACCATGTCCTAGACACTTGCCCATACTCTCCCACACACCCTGCTGCTCATAACACTCCAGCCTCAGGGCAGATCTCTAGGTGGTATTCTTGAAAAACCTTTTTGTAACCCTATACAAGATCTGAAACACATTCAGGAGACATAACAATAAGAGCATTTTGGCCTGGGCATCCCAAGGATATTCAAAATTCTCAAAAGCTGAGAAAATCTCCTCTCCTATCTTGCCTGTAGATCGGGTGAGGTTACTAAAAAATGACAATGACACATACAAATACCAAGTTAACCTTGTAACCAGTGGTATAATCGTACCATAGGTTGACAATATCAAATACAGCAACATGATAGTCCTGATCCATCTCCCAGAGATGATAAACATAGTGTACATAAGGATATACATAACCACACCTTGTGAACAAATGGACCAACAGGGTGAATATGGACTACTTAGCTAATATAAAAAGTGTGTATAGCAAAACTGTTTTAACATGTTTGGGTCAAACCTGTCATTGTCTCAACCCTTTGTCAGCCCCACGTTGCATGTTGAAAAGGACTGTTGCAGTTTAAACCTAGCTGGCAACTTAGCAGCATGCAGCCACTCGCTCTCTCCTATCTATACCTAGGGAGCAGGGAAAAAGAGAAATGTAAAAGTAAAGCTATGTGGAGTAAGATAGGTGAGTTTACTTGAACAACACACTGAGAAAACAATAGTAACATCAATAATAAAGCAAGTGATATACAATGCTCTTCTTACCACCGCCGCCCCACTGAGCAGCACTGTGCCCCACTGCTGTCCTAAATTGTGCATCCCTCCAGCTAGCCCCTCCTTGTAAATACTGGGAATGATGTCTGTATGGTATCGAATATCCCATTGGTTTGTTCCTGGCTATCCTGGCTGTGAAAAGAAACCCCACCCTAGCTGAAGCCAGAACTCCTTTCTTTCCTTCAGGTCCTGTTTCAATCATCTTTTTATGGACCTGATCTCCTTCATGTCACTTCTTTTTCTCCAAACTTGTTTTCAGCTTCAGTGCTGCAATTTTGCCTCAGACCAATAAAATGACAATAAAATCTTGTCAGACTCATCTGACCCAGACAATTTATTTCTTTTTCTTTCTTTATGAATCCTTTCTTTCCACTAGCTATTCATTCAGACTTCTTCACATTTTCAAGATTTCTGAAAATCTGTTTTTAAGATTAAGAATAATCTTCCTACTGTTGTTAGTTTCCTAGATTACTTAGTGTCCTCCTTAATGATTTAGATAGTGCCAATGACTTGCCAATGACATTTTAATGAGTTAAGGGGAACTATAGAGAGAAAGAAAATAAGTAATATTTAATGTATATTTTTAATACAACAAAACCAAAATGCTGCAAAAGGTACACAAAATTACCATTAATGAACACATTTTCCAACTTTAAATGTAGTAAGGCAAAGAGCAGGCTGTCTGGATGGTTATGAAATCTTCATCAGTGAAGGTATTTTTTAAAAGTTTCAGAAGTATTGGTAGGAGATATAGATGGCTGATGCAGGAATATAATTTGAGGCAAAGAGAGATAGATAACACATGACCTTTCAAGGTTGCTTCTAGCCTTGTTTTTCTTCTAGCCCGGTTTTCTACTCTTCTGGTAGCTGTGACATAATTAATCCCCTCGCTTCATTTGTTCTACACCATTATTTCCCTCTTCCAAGTAATGTCCAGTTATGAGAAGCTCAAGAAATATCCAATATACTGTGTTCTTGTTTCACTCTCCTGCATGTTCTGCTTGCATGTCATAGTCATTTCTGTTTTATATTTAGCTTTTTCCCTTTTCTGACTTAAAGAGCTTCACATCGTAAGTGTTTTCCAACCTATTAACAACTCATATTTGCAGCACCAGTGCTACACCAGTTAAGTTTTTGCTTGAATTCTGAAAGATATATGAGACTATGCCCTGGTTAATTCACCTCTGTTGTGACTGAGCTTGTAAATCTGGTGTTCAGTGCTGTGCCTGACATGGCTCTAACACTTTCACTTGTCCACAGTGCCTTGTAGTCAGTTCACAATATATTTTTTACAAGAACAGTTAATATGCTTTAAATATGTCTTTTCCTTGCTGTTTAAGAGTGTCTCGTTATTTTCTATTGTTTTCTATTAATACAGAATAAAAATTTGTGTGCAGTCTCACCATAACTAGTGGGACTACTCACAAGCATTTCAAGAAAGGGGGAAAATAAAGGAGAAAAGAAGATCTTCCCAGTAGATAAGCCAGAAGAGAAAAATAAGTATCTGAGCATGATGATTCAATGCTACTGTTATGCTGAGAAAAGGGACAGTGTTGTAGATTTTTTGGAAAAAAAATCCCTTTCTCTAGGCAACACTACTGAATGCTAGCAACTTCTTATTTCCTAATGAACGATGTAATACAGCAGGCAGTAGAACTGAGCTATGGTAGGCTGACTGCAGAGAGAGAATAACAAACGTTATTAAAACTTAGAGTGTTCAAGCCTTCTGTGTTTTACCCATCCCAATCAAACCTTGGGCTTTATTGTCCATCATAACAACTCACATTATTTATAACTGGAGAGATCTGGCTATGTTTCCCAAATAATTTCAAAAATTTGCCTTAAAATGTTGTTTTCTATGTGATTTGCAAGGTTAGAGATACTGACTAATCTGGATTTTCTTGGTAAATTCTAAGTATATATGAACTGTGCTGTGTGACTTTGTTTTGAACATTTAAAACTTGCAAGATGCCATGTGTTTTATTTGTGAAGTGACTGTATATGTTCATATTAAGCATCAGTAAAAACAGATGTGGCTTTGAGACAAGATCTTCTGAGAACATTTTATAACCTGATCTACAAAGTACACTGGTGTTTTATCTAGCTGTAATACTTTGCTGCTTCTTTTATCTTTTATCTCATTAAATATCCCAGATGAAATGGGATTGATATTATGTTACTAAAGTATGTGTAAAAGCAGAACACCGCAACAAAATGTGTATGAATGTGTTGGCAAGGTATGGGCATCTTAAAATGGTCCACATGATTAGGATTTAAAGTTTAGTTGTCTATATTACTACTTACATCCCCAGAGCATCCCCAGCAAGACACTTGCATACACTGAGCTATCTTGAGAAAAAGTATCTGTGAAGGATAGGTCGTGATTTTGTTTATGTATCATGTACAAAGCTGACTCAAGGTGTACTTAAATATATTTGTAATACATTCAATGTACAGAAGTGGTTTTACTGAGGGGTTGTTGCTTTGTTGGTTTGGTTTGGTTTTCTTTTTGTTTTGTTTTGTTTTATTTTGTTTTCCAAAAAAGACCTCAAACAATTCCATTAAAGAATTTCCCTGAAAAAGTGAAAGTTAACAAGAAGGCTACAAGGTGTCACAGGGAGTGTGGTTTGGTGTGCTTACCAAGATTTAAGCAGTCAAATCCTGTGAATAGATTAGAAATCTTTCACAAGTTCTGGTGTTTTGACCGTTGTTTAAAAGGATTTTGAAGGTTAAATCAAGAAGCTTTTTTTCTTTCCCAGCATCATCTCAAATAAACAGTTTAAAGGCAGCTCGTTATTGGTAGCTTTTTGAGGGTCTGTATGTTATATACAATATAAAAATTCAGCAATAACATCTATGAAGCTAGGTGTTTACAAATGTTGTAAAGTTTTAGAGCCATCCACCAAACTGAAACCCTAATAAAGGAGATGGGTGAAGTTATTTTAAACCACTATCTTCTTATGGGTAAAATGACTAAACAAATTGAATAGATTCTCTTCTAGAATCTGTATTTTCTGCCAAGAACTTATGAAAAAAATTCTGAAAATACTACATTTTACTCATGCAAAAAAAAAAAAAGTTAATGCTTACATATTAGATGTTACAGTTTGTTGTATATTGAACTATTAACTTTATTTGTAACTTTTTTCTTCCATGTGAAGAAGATTGAATAAAGAGTTTTATTGTCAGTCCTAAGAAGGGTTGAAACACAAGAGGTTTGATTAAATTAGCTCCTTTTTTAATGTCTTTGTCCCTCTGTTGGGAACTATGTAAAATTTAAAGATCTGTTGCTTTGCATTAGCTGAAGAGGCTGTTAGACATATACGATTTTTTTTCCCGTATGTACATAGCTTATTTTCAGAACCTAACTCCCTTCTCTCATATCTTTCCATGCTTTTATGGAAACAAAGAAGCACTGAACTCTCTCACACCAAGCAAGTCTAAACAAAACTTTTTTAAAAAATATCTACTGCAGTGTCACTGTAAGCATAGCAAAGGAAATTCAATACTTATACAACCTTTTCTGATATTGTATCTCACTTATTCATGCTATTCATGCATCAAGAGACTCAGGAAAGCAATAATCTTCAACTGTGAAATATGTTGCACCCCTAAGGTACCACACATCAGGTTATGATTTTGTAGGAGTTTTGTTTGTCCTCGGTGTGCTCTGCTGGATGGCTTATGAACTGGGCAGGCTCACATTTGATGAGGAAGTTGGTACAGCACAAGTAGATTTCTTCACTTTGGTTTCCCTGGATGGACCAAACTAATGGATCCCATAGCTTTGGGTCATTCTCAGCTGAAGTAAAGAGATGTAACTGTTTCCAAATGCAATGCTAAAGTCAGCTAGTACACTCACCACAAGCACAGATATTTGCAATCTCCTCTTTATCTTTCTTGTTCAGGTTCTTTGATGCGAGTTTCAGTGTGGGGATTTTTGTTTCATTGTTTGGTTGGTTGGTTTGCTTGTTTTTCCCACTAGATATCAGAGCAGAGTTCACTGAAGTGGATGGGACAATAACATTTCTCCAAAGTTACTTCATATTCAGTGAATGTTTTAGCTGCAGTGTCTTCATGTTTTCAATGTTTTTTAAGTATCCAGAAAAACTGAAAATGGAAATGAAAACATGATCTAGAAAATAAGGACATGCTTACACAGAGAATTTGACTGACATGAAAAATGGAAGATGATTATGCTATCGTGAGCGTCTGGTAGCTGCTGTAAGTTTATTTTTTTGATTTTCTAGAGGAGAGAAACCATCCCACGATTCTGAAGGAATTACTTTGTTTCAGAATGGTGCTGTTACCAGCATACAGGATGCAGCCTATAGAAATCTTGCAGTCCAACCCCTCTTTCTAACTCTTCTTGCTTTCCCCCAGATATTTTCAAAATCAATAAAGTGAAGTAAAATATCCAGCCATCACTGGAAATTGTAATAAAAATTAAAAAAAAAAAAAGCATAACAGATTAACTAGAAATATGAATCTGTGAAATTATTTTCTCTTTAGAATGCAGACTGCATCCCTTTATTCTCTTTTCTCTTAAGGATGGCAAAAAAAGACCTGCCCTGCCCAAACTACTGCTATCTACAAGATACCAATTAAGCCTCATTCCTTCCCAACCGAGAACAAGGTATTTACAAATACCTTCATGCTACCACAGCACTGAATGTGCATGCTGTCAGCAAGAGCACATGTAGCTCAATACCAAAGCAATATGGTAATTTTGTGCAACAAAGAATACTCCTTTCACAGTTCTTCACTGCTTATTGCCTGAAAACTGAGTTATGTACCCCAAAAGCTATACTCACAGTTTGTATTTCTAATAATAACCATGAGGAGTAAGCTAATCAAGAAGTTCTTGTAGTAATCATACATGAACCAGCAGATTTGGAAGGTTGAGTAAGATTCAAATACCCAGTCTTGAAAATGACCTTCTATCTCATTTGACTATAACAGACGTTAAAGTGATCATGAATAATCAATACACAGAAAGTTCAGGTGTTTAAATAGAATTTTATCTAAATTAAAACTATGGGATTAAATCACGTTGCTTTGCACAGAAAAAGGAATCAGCTGCAATTTGCAAAGCAAAACGTTAGACAAGACCATGTGGTTTTGTTTGATTGGTTTTGGGGGAGAGAGGGTTGGCTAATATTATGAAACATTCACAGAAAGCATCTTAGTTTCACAGAGTTTTATTTCTCTCCCACATGTTCATCTGCAATTTTTGGTATGGTAGATTAGACTGTCTACTGCTGTTTAGTTTACGTATAGCACAGCTAAAACCAAACATAAACATTTGGTGTACTAAGGCAAAAACAGCTTGATTTGTCTTAATTGCTAGTGGCATCCATTTTAGAACTAGAATGTGGTTATAATGTAGTGATACTTTGGGGACAGACAATTTTCATAAAACTTCTTCCAACCATTCATATCCTGGTAAAGAAATTTTTAACCAGTAATTCGGTGGACATACATAAAAATGTTATGGTAATATCATACAGAGAAGACACATGGACAGTTTTTAGCCTGGTACTACATAAAAAGCCAGCCGTGCTGGAACTTGTACTGCTAGATTTCTCCTTCTGCCCTTTCCACATTGTTACCTGATAACTATAATCTATATTCTTCTCCTTTGATCTTTTATATATATATATATATATATATATATATAGTGGATCTGTGGGAGCTGTTTATTTCTCCTTGTCACGGTTTAAGACCAAATTACATTGTGGCAGCTAAATGGTCTTGGATACCAAAGCACTTAAATCACAGAAACATGCAGATTTACAAATAACGTTACTTTCATGTGCCTTACAGGAGATGGTGCAGTGAGTTTTAGTGCAATGTTTTCTTACATGTTCTCCTGTCTTATCGTCTGTCTTGTCTTTGTTATTAATAAGTTGCTGTACTTGGCAACTCAGTCAAGATACAGAGCTATTTCCTACCCTTAGTGGCTCTGGTAAATAATTGAAGGTCCATACATAAAATCTATGCTGAGTCTACAAGTGTGTGAGAAAACCTGTGAAAAATACTTACATCTTAACCAGATGTTAACCAGCCAGGAACTAAAATGTGATCAGAATATTATATTTTAATGCAGCAGAATGAGTAAAATAGTTGCATATGTTGTCATATTCATCCTATGCTGGGGAAATAAATGTTTTACTACACTTCATTTTTTTTCTGATATTAAGGAATTAATTAAAAGAGGACCAAAAGGTTCCAACATTCTTATTCACAACCAGGTTTGGTTTATAAAGCCACTATAACTTAAAGTTGAGGCATGAGGATACACTTGGCATATCACAAAGTTGATTACAATGTACAACTGATCTGCTTGGTGAAGAAAAGTTTCTCTTTTTTTATATGGTATTGGCTGTAGCGTGTTAGATACATTGAAAATTAGCATATTTGAAAGCCATGAATCAAGCACATTGCACTGCTACTCTGTGCAATGGTAGTTATGTCATCATCTCAGTCTTCTGCTGCACTGCTACACTAATTTCACTCATAAAGAATTTTAATAAGAGTGCATCTGGGGGTCTGGCAATACTGGTACTAGTATTCTGCCAGGGCCCAGACACCTTAACCTCACTGAGGGCTACAAATAGAAAAACAAGGCTAGGTGTCTGTCCTGGAGAACTGGTCAAAGTAAAGAAGGCATTTTAGGACTAATAAACGTTACCATGAGATGATTATTCTTCAAAAAGTGACATAAAACGGCAAACCTTCTTACTTATGTAAAGAATCACTCATACTCCTGTTCTGATTTGTTGTAGCAAAATTTCGTTACTGAGCTTTTGTACATCTGAGGCTATCAGTTGCTAATATTATGATGTGAACTATTTATAAAGGTAGGGGAAAAAAGTAAGAGAACCGTATTTTATTTACTTTCTATTTTAAAATGGACTAAGTCATTATGCCTTTTTCCTTTTTTTTTAATGTATTTTTTTTTACTGTGAGTTGCTTTATGCCAACAACCACAAAAGTCAACACAAAAAAGGAACAACTCAGTCCACAAAATAAGGACACAGCTGTACATCTGAAAGACTTGCCTGAACTATCAGGCCATAAAAAAATTGTCTGTTTTTTTTCCCTTTATTGTATAACACTTATCTCCAACACTCTTTCACGGGCAACCCCTTGCCGTGTGGAGAGAGCTTGCGTGCCCTTGCGAAGTTGAGAGCTATGCTGGTGGTGGCATATGCCTCCGGTAGGGTCTCCCAAGCCTGACAGGTCTCAACTGAAGGGTCAGACAAAGTGTGTCCACGGGCAGGATGGGCTCACTAGCCTTCGGGCAACCATCCTAGGAGAAGGACACCTCTAACTCCAAACCCGGGCAGATGGAGCTCGTTTAGCCCTGTAAGGCCATCCATCTAAGAGAAGGATACTCTAACCAAACCTACGACCTGAGGACTTCGCTGTCACCGTCCAAGCTCGCTAGGCCCTGGCAGATGAACCTCAGGTGTAAAGGGTGGGGCCAGTCTCGCGCACGGTGCGCCGCACCTAAAAAATCCACCGCGCAGGCTTGAAGGGTGTACTCACGTTTGCAAAGCCCTGTAGCGACAGGCAAGGGACGAAACGGCAATACCACCCAAGGAGACCCTCCGGTGTGCTCTTTGCAACCGGTCTTGCCTATCCCGCATTGGCCTTTTCAGCCATCAGCGCGCTTGCAATAAGCGTGGGCAAAGCCCTTCCCAAATCTTCATCCGCGAAGCCAAGCTGTGATATCTCCAACAGGAAGGATCAAACCTAGTCCCTCGGATTTCATAGAATTTGATGAGCAGTATACCTGCACCAACCAAAATCAAGCAAACCAAAAGAAATTTATTGTTTCTGCCAAAGCAGATTCGACAGGTTTTTCCACAAAAGATTATTCATATACAGATATTTTAGAGTAGCAGGAAACCAATAATTATATTCATCTGTGATAATGTACAAAGAATGATTAATTTTGAACAGAAAGGTAGCATGAAAATGTGCATGACCATGAGGCGTTCCAATTGGATTATTATGCTTTAGGAATTAAAGGGTGAGGAGATAGATGGAAGGAGAGAAGTTTTCTAGAATCCATAACTGAAATATTTTGTTTCTCACATTTAAGAGATATACAGATGAATTAGGCTAAAAATGTATTCTCTCAAACACACTTACTTCTTCCCTGTGGCAATGTGCAAAAAGAGTTTCCTGCTTTCTGGGTTCCTGTTCTAACCATAACATGTGGTTAGGGCACACAATCTCATAAACACAAGCAGTACTGGCTACATATTTTGAAGGCATTTTAAAGGTGTCGAAGCTCTTCCAAGCACAGGAATGGTACACACTGATGTGCAGGAAATCAAGCAGGCAGCAGAGTAGTGGAGTTGGCTGAACGACCTGATGGAGCTCAAAGGAGAAGTGTAAGGAAGGCGGTAGCAGGGACAGGCCATGTAAGAGGAATACAGAAACATTTCCAAGACATACAAGGATGAAAATAGGAGGACCAGAGACTGACTGAAGTTTAAACTAGTGATAAATATGAATGACAACAAAAATAACTTCTATTGACACCGCAGCAGCAAAAGAAAGACCAAGGAAAATGTGAGCCCTTAGATGAACGGAGAGGGTAAGTGACAAGGGACATAAGGCTGTGGTGTTAAATGCATCCTTTCCCCAAGTCTTTGTTGACAAAGTTTGTCCCTAGGCCTCTCACATGTTTATGACTTGTTAGAGAGAAAAGGCTATTACCTGAAAACAGAGAATGTATGACTTATGGACTACCTAATGAACTGCAAATAAAATGTCCATGATACTGGACGCAGTGTACCTAAAGGTACACCTGCTGCTGTCAGCATGAAAACATTCTCTACCATCTTTGAAAGGTTATGGGAATTGGGGGAAGTTCTATTGACTAGGAAAACTAGGAAAAACAGATGTTTATACCCATCTTCAAAAAAGGGAGGAAGGAGTACAAGAGAACTAATGTGCAGTCAGCTCCACAGCCCCATTTCTTCTGACTTAACATATTCCAAACATGTATATGTCCTTGAGGTTTTCCAACCAGACTACTCCACTTACTAGTTCTTCTAATATCCCATTTTAGAAATAACCCCCCACCAAAACATACTATAACTGTCAATATCTTAAATGCTCTTCTTTATTAGCAGAGAAGTAACTTATATATAATTTTCATTTGTTTTGACATCATAATGTCAAGTCTTATTGTCTTCATCTCATTTTGTCTTGATAGCATACCCATACCCTTGGTATCATCACATTCTAATGAACAGAAGATTTGACATTGTAGTGTGGTCTGTGGTAGAATTGCATTGACATCTGCTAGGAAAATTTTTGATGGCAGCAAGAAGCAAGAAAGCAAGTGGAAAAGAATTTTTGACACAAAAATATTGTTACCATTCCTTGATAATTGCAAGTATGATTGAAATACTTCAGCTGTCATTACTTGTACACTTAATCATCCTTGTAATACGCCCACATATGATCTCCTTACCAAATAAATTTATGTGATCTAAGTTTAAGGGTCAGCAAAAATAGTCAAAACAATTTAGGTGTGTTTGGGGTTTTTTTGGCCACAACAGTGTTATATGGAGAAAAAAAAGAATACACATCTCAACTGTCAGTGTCCCCACATGATTTGAAGGGAATGAGTACTGCCGCATGGCAATGGATCTCAGAAAGTACCCCAATCCACAGATCCATTGCTTTATGCTCAGTTTTGCCCCTCACTCAATCTGTGAATTGAGATCAGCCATTTCACTTGTGTTCAGTTTATTCATCTGTAAATTTGTTATCTTAACACTTCAGTGCTTCAGAGAGGTGTTCTGAGAGTTATTGAATAAATGTTTACATCGTATTTTCAGAGAATCATATCAGAGTAACAGTATTAGTATTAAATTGTTTTATTGAAAGAAATCCCATAAAGCCATTTCAGGGCTAGCTACTAAAAAAACATATTGTTTGCTTCAAATTCTTTTTCGGTGTACTTGTTCTTTTCAAAACATTACAATTAAAGTTGATAAACTGATAAGCAGTTACTCATGACAGAATGCTGAACAAAGATTGTATGCCAAAAAGCATATTGTCCAATTCATTATTTAATTCAAAATGTGAAAGACAATGCTATAAGACACTTGTTCTGGTGCTTGATAGGGAAATCTGTTTTAAATCCTTGACTACATCTGTCATCCAGCTAAGAGACTAATTACACTTTCCTGAAAATTACCTCCCTCCTCCCAAGTCAAGGAAAAATCTTGGCACTCCTACTTGTGCTTAGGACATTTACTACAATTACGCCCACTGATTTCAGTGGAGTTGGGTAATTTTAGACAACGCCATTGCAGAAGGATTATTTTACACGACCATTATCTAGTGCTGATTTTTTCTTTTATGTGTACCTCAATCAAAGATCAGAGCTCTATTGTGCTGGGCAGTGTAAAGAAAAGTAATCAAAAAGAAAGCTTCTGCTCTAAATAGTTTCCAATCTACATACCAGTAAAAATGCACCAGGGAGATGAGCAGCAAATGGAGTAGAGTAAGGTAATAATGAACAGACATCTTAGCTCACAGTTTCCTGAATTGATTACTGCATAGTCACATATCACCAAGAAGAGGATCAAGTATTTTCACCTGGAATATCTTGCACAGTTATATTTAAAGGAATAGCAGAGGAATCCAGATACAAATACTGATAGATGAAGACATAACATATGGTTCTCATCCTTTCATTAATGAGTCCTCTAATCAGTAGAATATTTTATTAGATGCTTTTCCATTATTCTTCTTGCCTAACATTTTGTAGCTTGTTGCATTTTCCTCTTTTATTTTTACTCCTTTCTTTAAAAAGAAAATCAGGGAGTTTTTTTAGAAGGTGCTCAGAAGCACCTTTTAGGAGAGTATTCAAGGTCTGGGAACAAGTATTTCTAAAGGCACCTTCCTGTAGTCCCAAAATAACGGTTTTGGGCCAAATTATATATGTAGCCTTTCAAAGTATAACATTCTAAGCAGGTCCTTCTTCAGAGTTCAGTCTCTTTTGCCAGATGTAAGATATTCACCTGCATAAAATATACGTGGATCATAGATATTTAATTTAGTCTCTTTCCTTTCATTGGCAAACATATACAAATTAAGTGTGGAGTTGTAATATTTTTACTCTGGACACATTTTGATTTTTAAGATGAATTTTTGAAGATGACTGTTTTATTTCTTAGCCATAAGGTAGTCCAAAATTCTTCCAACTTCTGTTTTGAAGTTATTTAAATGTTATAGAAAGCATTACCCTAAGTTGGTAGTAGAACTGATAAAATCTGTTGTCTGTTTTATTCTAAAGGTTTGATATTTCTGAGTATGCAGTTTCTGAATGGTCAAGCCCAGAGAGTGGTATTGAATGGAAATCCAGTTGGCAGCCAGTCACCAGTGGTGTCCCCCAGGGCTCAGTATTAGGGTTTGTCCTCTTCAACATCTTTATCAATGATCCAGATGAGGGGATTGAGTGCACCCTCAGTGAGTTTGCAGATGACACCAAGTTGGGAGGTAGTGTTGATCTGCCTGAAGGTCAGAAGGCTCTACAGAGGGATCTGGACAGGCTGGATCAATGGGCTGAGGCCAATTGTATGAGGTTCAACAAGGCCAAGTGCCGGGTCCTGCACTTGGGCCACAACAACCCCCTGCAATGCTACAGGCTTGGGGAGGAGTAGCTGGAAAGCTGCCCAGCAGAAAAGGACCTGGGGGTGCTGGTCAACAGCTGGCTGACTACGAGCCAGCAGTGTGCCCAGGTGGCCAAGAAGGCCAACAGCATGATGGCTTGTATCAGCAACAGTGTGGCCATCAGGAGCAGGGAAGTGATAGTTCCCCTGTACTCATCACCAGTGAGGCCACATCTTGAATACTGTGTATGGTTTTGGGTCTCTCACTTCAACAAGAACATTAAGGTGATTGAGAGTGTTCAGAGGAGGGCAACAAAGCTGGTGAAGGGTCTGGAGAGCAAGTCTTATGAGGAGCGGCTGAGGCAACTGGGGTTGTTTAGCCTGGAGAAAAGGAGGCTCAGAAGAGACCTTATCGCTCTCTACAACTACCTGAAAGGAAGTTGAGGGAGGTGGGGATTGGTCTCTTCTCCCATGTGACAAGTGACAGGATGAGAGGAAATGGCCTTCAGTTGTGCCAGGGGAGATCTAGGTTAGATATCAGGAAGAACTTCTTTACGGAGAGGGTTGTGAAGCCTTGGAACAGGCTGCCCAGGGAAGTGGTGGAGTTACCATCCCTGGAGGTGTTTAAAAGATGTGTAGATGTGGTGCTGAGGGGCATGGTTTAGGGACCCTGGCAGTGCATTGTGAACAGTTGGACTCGATGATCTTAAAGGTCCCTTCCAACCAGATGATTCTGTGATTCTATGATTCTATGAAGAATTTAGAATTACACCAAGCAAAATACAATAGCTTGTATGATCAACAGGGAGCTGGTTAATGTTAAACAACACAGATACAGTAAGCATTATATTCTCTTTTCCTGTGCTTCTTTAGCACCTGTGTTACTTAGGTAACTGTGACCTGTGTAGGATTCACAGATGGGTGCCTTTCATGAAGATAGGAACTATGTGAACTGCTACAAAAGGAAGACCGGCTTTGCTTTAAATGAAAAGAGTGATCATGCTCCTCCTTTTGATCATACAGGCTATGGTAGGTCATAATATATCTACCTTTCTTTTTGCATTGTAAGTCAGGCAAGGCAGCATCAAGCATCTTGAAATCTAATGCTTCTATCAGAGAACTGGAATTTCAGTGTGAAGTATTAATTTAACTTTGAATTAAAAACTGAACAAAACCCAGCATTTGGTCATTGCATATAATTAATTTTTTCCACTAAAGACTAAATGCCAGATTTTTAATAAAAAATAGTAATATCTACTGCTGTTGCAATAGAAATTTGGAAACATATGTCATATTTCAAAGCTTAAATAAGCATAAAACAGAATGTACCTTAGTATGATATTCAAATTGCATCAATAAACTTATATTCAATCTAAACTGGCAAAGGAGAAGTTAGGATTACTATTCTTACTTCAGACAGAATACGCTGGATCCTTTTTTCTTTTCCCTGTAGGCTTTAAAATTCTCCGTGATGTTGTTAACCTTGACCTTACTGCATTTATGATCTTTGTACAGGGAGATTTAAAAGAGATTCAGAGGAGTGGCATGAATTGTGTAGCCTCATAAAACTGGTTTTACTGAACAAGCAGAAATATGCACACATCCCAGAATAAGTGCTGTCTAAACCAGTGAGTCATGTAAAATAGTACAGTCTCCTGTGCAATTATCTATGCAGTTCCAACAGCATTTATAATTACAATTGTACTAGCACAACAAAAATGACACGGCTACATAACTTTCAAGCCTGAATCAGCTGACAACCAAGTTTTGCGGGTGGGATCTGTGTCTGCAATGTGCTTTCGTTGTTCATTGCCATGCAGAACATGGCAAGATGCATTCATGTATCCTACAGAACCAAACTCTGAGGGTTTTCCAGGTCTCAAAGTACTACACTCTTCATTGGACCCCATTAATTCCAGCAATAGCACACTTTGTAGAATTTTATGCTTACATATTTGCCTTTTTTTTTTAAAGATTTGGTCTTCTAGACTCTTTTTGAAATAAAAACAATGAATTAGTACCATAGGAGCCTGATCTATCACAATTCTACCCCCAAAAAAACACGGTCTCGCAAAGACCGGTGAGATCTGTGTTCCACAGCTGTATTTCTAGATCAGAGAATTCCAACTGAACAAAGCTAAGTGTCCCTATGAACGTGAGCTCAACAATAAGGGCAAAAGAAAAGCAGACGGGATTCCTCACAAATAATTACTGTGCGAACACATCAAAAACCATTTCTACAGCTAAACAGCTTGCCATGTCCAAAAACAGAGCAAACTATCAACAAGCTACATTCACATAGCATTAATTGGTTCTTTTGCAACTTCACATAACAAACTGTCCGACAGATCTAAAGTATACTGCAGAGATAGATGTTATTCAGCTAGACGGCTTCCAATTCAGTTCATATAGGTTGGCTTTGTTGCAGATTTTCCTTAAATATTTGTTGTAAAAATATTCCTAATTTACACAGGAATACATTAATTAACTAGACAAATACATGTCTTTAAATATATTTACTGTTCTGCTTAATTAATACATAGCTGGAAAATTATGTCTTTTTGCTGGCTTTATATTAAATGCTGTGCTCAATGCCTGACTCCTCATGCATAGAACCAAGACCTTTATTTTACGTTCTTTTAAGCACCTTGGTTATAACATCACAGAACCTATATATAAAATAGAAAAAATAGATATATTATATATAATATATAAAGAATATATAAATATATGTTTATATATGTAAAGAATATAACAAATATATAAAGAATACATAAATAGATATATTTTTCTAATATATAAAGAAAAAAAATTAGCTTTAAAGTAAACACCATAAGAAGTTAGCCTGACATAGATTTTGGAAAAATGACTGTAGAACTTTCAGATAAAGATGAAAGAACCAAGATATCCAGCTCTTTCAATTCTGAAAATATATATTCCTTTCGAAAATACAACAGAAAATTTATCATAGCTGAAAATAAATATAGTTGTTTAAGGATGTAAGTCCAAACTGAGAGATCAAATTTGTATTAGTGAAGAAGGAATGGAACTTCTATTCATGGTTCATCAGACTCAGGACTGACATTTATTGCATAGTTATAACCATCCTGACTCTCTGCTACTTCATTTTAACTGTTGAAAGACTGCAGCTGCTGCTGCATCTTTTCAATATTCAATATTTTTCTCTACTTTTATGCATCACCTCCAAGAGAGAAAAAATATACCTATCAGTTTAGGAGTGGGAGTAAAAGTTTCTTTTGTAAAAAAAAAACAAAAAAACCAAAAAAACCCAAAAAAACCCCAACACTATTTAGGTCCAGGTATTATTTTTAGTTAAAGACAATGATTCATTTTGATTAGTGATGCTTCTTGCTGGCAAAATAAATAATATTTTTTGGAGTAAGTGCTGCATGAAGATGACTATATTTTACATTTTATCCTACCTTTTGTGTACAGATAAATAATTAAATAGTTTAGTCAAATAGGGAATGTACAGTCATGTACAGTCACGAATAGTGACTAAACTTATGCTCAAAAATACACAGTGTAAGACTGCCATCTTCTGGAAATAATAGTTCTTACAATTCTCATTTCAATTTAATCCTTGGCTCAGAAGAATTATTAGTTAAAGATTAATGATGTTTACTCACCTGTTTGCCCTGTATTTCCCTTTTCATTTGTCTATGCTAGTTTTAAAGTTAGTAGTCCCTGTACAAACTCTTTTCTATACAAGGACCTAGAGAATGTGAATTTAATAATCAGCCAGAGTTAAGGCTTTCATCTTCTAAAGGAGTTGTATGATCCCCAGGGGTTAAAACAATGTGAACAGTAAACTTCCCTCAACAGAAAAGAACAAACATTGTCTTGTTTAAAAAATTTTAACCCTTTATCTTGATAATCTTTGACAAAATATAAAATAAAACTTTTCTTAATTCTCATTGTTGTCTGAATCTTTGAACTGAATCCTCTGCCTGTTCTACATGAGAAGCGAATGACTGATTATTAGAATAAGAAACTGTATGTTCCTGTGACACCGACTCACACCCACACTCCGCACACAAAGTCTCCAGAACCTTAGAAGTAATTTTCAAGAAAAACAGTTTGGACTATCTATTCAGTCTTCCAAATACACATGCAATTTCTACTTACTCTGATGATAAAAATATTCTGGTCAAAGTACCTCTATTTCTAATAAAAATGATGGAATACAGTTAATTTTAATATCACTTCAATGAAGAAATCCCTATGCTCTATAAATATACACAAATCAGGGACCTGGTAACAGCACAATTATCCTTGCCTTACAGAAGACGACCTTGTATCCATAAATTGCATGCTTAAAACCTATGTTCAGGCTTTGCCTGGAAGTGAGGCCTTGGGGAAGTGATGTGTAAAATGCTGTCCCCCCTTCTTGTCTTGAAACCCAATAAAATCAAATCTCATCTACTGTACTTCAGATGGGATTTTACTGTCTGTGTTTATTTTATATATATTTCTTTGGTCCCTAGCCTTCATTTTTCACGTCATTTTTCATATTACTGCTACCAAAACCAATAATCATTTGTCCTGTACCTCACTCATTCTTTGTGCACTTAAAAGCCTCCAAAATGAAATTCCCTTTCTTCTCTGCTCTTACCTTCCCAGATTAAATCTACCTATTTGTCATCCTTCCAAGCTCTCCTCTTTCTGTTGTCAACAATCGGTCTGCCCTTTTAGACCTTGTGTCCCGGAGGGATTTTCTCTTTGACCAGACCCTATTTTCTGTTCAGCTAATCAACAGCATGCTCCACATATTCCTTCAAGGAACTTAAAAATATTCTCTTGTAACTCTTGTAGATCTTGCCTCAGCTCAGAATCAAGATGAAAAAAAGAGAAGTAAAACCTTCTAAAAATGTTTTGATCGGATTAAAATTCATATAGCACTTGTTCAATGTTCAATGTGATCATATTATTGGTTTGTGTATTAAAACAGTTCTTCACCTCTTCTCAAATGAGAGGCCCTCTAATTTGTTTGTGTTGGTAAGAACAGAATGCTTATGTTGCTGTAGTTACTATTTTTCAATTCCTTATTACATCTTGTGTCATCTCCTGTGAACTGTTAATACTGATTTGGGAAATTTCAATTCTCACTACTATATTCTTGTATACCAACAGTTTGAAATAACACTGTTAAGAGCATTCTCAAAACAGAAGTCTAAAAAAACCCTGGTATTCTTTAACA
This sequence comes from Bucorvus abyssinicus, assembly GCA_009769605.1. Lineage (NCBI taxonomy): Eukaryota > Metazoa > Chordata > Aves > Bucerotiformes > Bucorvidae > Bucorvus > Bucorvus abyssinicus. Next base: position 73,435,727 of record CM020024.1, on the reverse strand, counting down.
GAGATGTCTCCTCTGTCTTGTCACTGTCCCTCTGTGGATGATGGATGCAAATTAAAAGACACACGCATTGATTTAGGAGAGGATCCAAGAACGGTAAGCAAGTCAAGGCTCAAGACATGGACATAAACACACTGCAGTACTATAAACAGTTCTGTAGATGTATAAAACTTCTTTCTTGCTCTAGCTCTTTCAAAATCATATTTCAAAACAAAAAATAAGATGAAGCAACCTACAGATGTATTTTGCAACACTGAAGAGTGCAATAGGAACATCAAAGAAACTAAAAGACCAGTTATTTGCCCCAAACTTCCTACAGTCTAATACCAATTAGGAGGAATTGAATGACGTATAATAGCGTAAGAGAGTATTTATAATAGTATAAGAGAGTACTATGAGGCACAATGAAACATACAAGTTAAAACAAGCAACGGCTGCATATTTATTTTGATTTCGAAGGCCAAGGTTTTAAAGCTGCTTTCTGCCAACACACAGACTATGAACAAACTGAAAGCAAGTAGTTGAACAGTACTGGAAAACAGAACTGGAAGGGACTCATTCAGACAGTATTCTTTTATTGTAAGAAACCATGTATTACAGTTTAAAACAAAATGACAGTACAGAGACTAAAACACTTTAATCACAGATATGTGAGATATATGCACATATATGCAGTTTTACAAATTACATGCCCTCACAGTCCAGTGGGTAAAACTGTGCTATCCAGGAGGAAGGTTGGGCAGGCTAGTGCAGTGGTCATAGCATGAGGTGTACTATCCTGAGGCCAGGTTATGGGGTCTGCTGGGTATCACCTCGGTGCCCTTTTCTGCAATTTCACCACTACCACCTTGGGAATCACTCTTCCTTGCAGAGATTTTAATTTTCTTTTTTTTTTTTTTTTGGTAGGTCTTAATTTTTTTCTCTCTTTCTTCTCTTAAAACTTATTCCAGATCCTTGCTTGATTTCGTATAGTTTTAATATAAGCTCCTTCAATTTTACTTTTTCTTTTGTGCACAGTCACCTTTTGATAACTAAACCAGCTAGCATTAGTTCTGTTTCCAACTAAACAAGGTCTTTCTTAGAGTTTATTGACCAGCTGAATTTCATTAAGCCCTTAGAACACAATCGTGAAGTCCGTATTTTGTCCTAGCATATAGTTTATCCAGTTTTAAAGCATTTCCATTTTCTATATGACATCAGAATCCTCTTCTGTCTCAGACAATACCGTATTAAACTCCATGCTCTCTGAAAATGTCAAGGTATCAGTGTTCTCTGTCTAGTCCCTTACCTAAAATATTAAGTATCGCATCAGCACTCATACATGCAGAGTTTCTCTAGTAAATTCTCAGCACACTAATTATTCATGGATTTGCATAGCCTTTACCTAAAATAATTTTTTTCCTCCAGTTTATCCACTTGTTTGATGACACTACTCAGGAAAAAAAATCAGATAATCTGACACTATTTTTAATAGAAGTCAATGTTGTGAGTGCTAGTGCTGCAACATTAAAAAAAAAAAACCCTAGCAGCATGAGCCTTGTGTTAAAATTGTGAGTGTTAATAACATCTTCAACTGAAGGTAATCACTAGCTTTACCAGCGATTTCACTGAAAGTTGCTAGACTACTGTTAAAAGATTTTTAAAATCTTGTCCTTAATATATGAATTTTAATTGGGTCTACATTTTTATAAGTCCTAGATTTAAAAAAAAAAAAAAATAGCATGACATTTTAAAGTTTTTTCCAATTATAGAATTCTGTCAAAGCATCACCTCTAAACATTCACTGTGACACAAGCATGAGAAACAAATATGGTAAGACAACATTATATATTTAAAAGGCAAGTTACAAAATGGTAATGGACAAGCAAGACCCTTTAGATACAACTAACTTACTGTCCACATGTCAGGTTACATTTTTTTTTAAACTTGAGTTTCACAGTTTCACACTGACTTACCTGAATGTCAAACTAAGTTAGACCAAAGAAAGGAAATATATGAAAGTAATAGTGAAGGGGTCTACTGTCTTTTTTGAAAACCATGGCTAATTAGATAGTTACAATCCAAAATGATTTTTTTTTTCTTTAACATTCCACAGGTAAAAGTAGGCAGAGCTGGCATTGAGATGAACTTCGAATCTTTACACATGCTATAAGAGTTTTAAGTTTGTCATGGGAAGTGCTCTCCTTTTCATTACTTTGTAATTTTAATTTTTTTTTTTTACTCAAAACAACACCTTTTTCTGTCTAACCAATGACTAACTAAAAAAACTCACCATAGATAGTTTAAATGCGTAGTAGTTTAAACGAGTAGGTATAAGAAGTTTAAAACTCCTCAAGTCATTTTATGTTTCAAGGATGAAAACAGGAGAGAAATCTAAATTCACTCAGGCTGAAATGTTTTCACTTCTATCTGATAGGGAGTCATCTTCAGTTCAAGGTATGTCTTTGAAACCAGGACCTAATAAAGAAAACTGAAAGGTTGCTTTTCTGGACCATAGCTCAAGAATACAGCCAGGAAAATGCATATAGATTTGCTTTGTCAAAATTACAAAACCAGTAATATTCTAAATATAAAATCATTAATTTCTGGGTATATACATTCTAAATGAAGAGGTATCAAAGCATGATTCCTTCTCATTAGCTCACAGGCAGCAAATCAGTTCAAGAAAGTAAAATAAATAGATACATACATATATATATATATAAAGTCAATCACTCTGAAGTCCTCTGTAAGAAATCAGAATGGAATGATACTGTAATAGGCAATGAGTTACAGACAGAAGTGTTGTCAATATTTTATTCAGTGTTTTGACCTTGGCTGAGAGCTTATAGAAAGAAGGTATTGGAGATCATTCCTGTACACAAGGACATTCTACTCTGAAACACTGATGTTAGGTTATTTAATTAAATAATCTGAGTTTCTGAACCTTCTCATGTCATTTTGCAACAGGATAAGTAAAATGAATATGTAGTTATTTGGAACCTGCTCAGTTATTTTGTCTAAAACAAATAACACTTTCCAGAGTTCAGTGTCTGATATACATATGTGAACTAGATTTATCATTTTAACTATTCGAAAGTCTATGAAATATCAGCTACACTAGTGAATAGAAAGGAAGGACAAATACCTAGGCTTGCTTCACAGCTTTCTCTTCCTCTAAACACCAAAAATTCTTCCATGCTTTGTGACATCCTGCCAGATCACTGCAATACAACTTTCTTCATTCCTAAGAGCAATTGCTCAAAACTCTCCTTGACACACCAGGAAATTCCTACTATTACCTCAGCAGAATTTACTTATCTTTAACCAGGATAATAAACATTCGAAATTCCACAAGCAGTGTTTTGGGTTTTTTCTTTCAGTTTGTTCCTCTATTATCAAGATCTTCAGGCATTCATGTTCCAAGTAGTAATACTTTTTTTTACAAAGTAATACTTTATTATTTTTAACAACTTATTTGTTTCTAATGTGATATGCTTCTTTGCTTTACTGTATCTGTAAGAAACTCCTACTAGAACATGGGAGAGGGGGTGAGAAAAAGTTAATAGGATTTAGATAAGCATTTAAAAAATTCTCAGTCAAATTCTGACACAGCACAAAAAAAGAAGATTTAGAAATAAATTGATAACAAATTGTAATTACCTTAAACAGGGAGAAAACGTAAAGTAATAAATGAGTCTTTGGTTTTGTGTGGAGGGACAGAACAGAAAGCAGTGAATTGACAGCTGAAAAGAAAGACTAATGTCAACCAAAAAAAAAAAAAAAAAGAAAAAGAGAAACTGATAAGTGTTGAAGTAACAGTGGTGCTCATTTATCATTTTTTAACCCCCATTAGCAACTAAGCATGACACAGCCACTAACTACCTCTCGAGTGGGTTGGGCGAGAGAATTCGAACAGTAAAAGTGAGGCAACTCATCGGTTGAGAGAAAGATAGTTTAACAGGTAAAGCAAAAGCTGCACACGCAAGCAGAGCAAAACAAGGAATTCATTCACCACTTCCCATTGGCACGCAGATGTTCAGCCATCTCCAGGAATGCAGGGTGCCATCATGTGTAATGGTTACTTAGGAAGACAAATGCCATCACTCTGAACATTCCTCCTCTTCCTCCTTTTTTCCTCAGCTTTTATTGCAGAGTGTGATGCCATAGAGTATGGAATATCCTTTTGGTCAGTCCCAGCTGTGCCCCTGCCCAACTTCGTGTGCACCCCCAGCCTACTCTGTGGTGGGGTGGAGTGAGAATGAGACTTTTCTGACTATGTGTAGGCACTGCTCAGAAATAACAAAAACATCTCTGAGTTATCAACACTGTTTTCAGCACAAATACAAAACATAGCCCCATCGCAGCTACTATGAAGAAAATTAACTCTACCCAAGCCAAAACTAACACTCACTAATAGTAAAAATTGCAAAAGATTAATATGTAAAATACTGAAAAGTTCACATTTCTAAATCAAGACAAATGCCTCCTGAAATATAGGTATAATCAAATAACTTATTGAGCTCAATGTGCGAGTAAGTGGGTAGAATTTTTGTTATATAGGAGGTCAGACTAGATGATCTAATGGACCTTCTGACCTTAAAATGTATGAAAATGTGAAGAGTTAACCAATAAACCATGGAGTGATAATTTTTTCTGTCCAACTCGGTCATTTGTAAGTAATAAATCCTCCAAGAAGAAAAGGAACACACTCCAGGGCCTTGTCTTTCTCTGTCTTTTGCACAGGCTTAATTCTATATAGTTAAACAGTTGTGCCTTGATATATGGAAAAATGCTGAGTCTTTGTAGCTGTGTTCATGAAAGACCAAAAAAAGAGAAAGCTAATAAACACAACCTCTGAAAATATGTTGTTAAAAATTCAAAGGTTACTACATTTACCCGCTTCTCAAAGCTGCTGACTTGTATTGAGATAAAACTTACATGTGTAAAACAAAAAAGAAATACAGTTAACATACTGACAATATTAGAACTAATAAGTTAAAAGTAACTTTCTCCTCTCCAAAACTGTCATATATAATAGTAATCCACATAACATTGGATTACTTTTTTAATCAAATATATGCTTCCCTGATTTGAATCAGAATTAATTCAGGAAAGTTATGTTGTGTGTTGTGCATGACTTATGGCCTAGATTATCAGAGTTATTTCTGTAAAATATCAACTTACCTCAAAACACATATGTTACTTAAAAAGAAATCTTCATCTTGCATAAGGAATTTATGACCTAATGATCTTTCAGATGTGTCACCTGTTATTCTACAGCAGGTTGTTTAGGCACAGAACATAGAAACCAGACATTTTTCAACTCAACACTATAAAAATACAGATCCTTATAGTGAGTTTGAGGACAAGTTTCTCACTTTTCCCTTCATAGACAGTATCTCAAAAAAGAAAACTGAAGGAGACAATGTAAATAATTTAAAGTGAGACAAAAGAAAACAAAGCCTTTAAACTTATTTTAAAGTTCAGATCTTAGGCTGAATGGTATCATGGGGAGATGACAGATCTGCTGCCACTGGGTTAAATTAAAGCATCTATAAATTACATCACCTGGCTACACTTTTCTCCCACATACTCATATTGAATGAAGATTCATTAGAGAATGTCAGCTTGACATTAATTTTACATGAACGCATTCTCAGCTAGTTAATTATAACTAGAATCTAGTTCTTTATATTTCCTGAGCAACAAAGAACTATATTACCCCAGCTACTCTGAAACATAGAAGCGGCATAATAAACTTATTACAGGTAGAAGCTCAACCCAGCCTAACGAGTCTTCCAGGATGACTGCTAAGAGAGAGAGGAGAGGTGACAATGAGAAAGAAGCTTTCTGAAAGACATCTTCATGGATCTTCTTGCTCACTGATCAAAATCAAATATTCTCAATGATATACTTGAACTGTGTAAACGGGAAAATACATATAACTATGTCTACCCTGTTGAAGCCACAGTAAGGGAAATTTTGCTTCCTCAGGATTGTTGCCAGCATAGATTATGAAGAAATAAAAACGAAGACATTTCTGTTGTAGTTGGCTATATCAACTAGAGAACAAAAAATTCATCATTTGTCTGTAACTACAACCTGTAATGTTGCAGTGCAAAGACCGTTTTTATCAGTGAGGTTCAGAAAGATTAAAAATAGAAATATTCCTTTTGCAGACAGATGTAATACACTAGTTTTCAGGGATTTTACATGGCAATATAACCCTTAGAAGTAATTTAGAAATACCTTTGAAATATTTCCTATTTTGTCTCATTGGTATTCAGAACAAGTTTTCTTCCAACTAATCCTTGATATAGTAAGTTAAGAAATGAAATATTAATACAATCTGGGGATGTACCATAAGTGCAATTACATTTTCTCTACTAAGAAACAAGCATTTTGTATAACAAGCTGCATTTTTCTTACATGAGCTGGATATCAAAAACAGCCACAGCAAGATCAGCAATATCATAGAATCATAGAATGGTTGAATGGGGCCTTAAAGATCATCTAGTTCCAACCCCCCTGCCATGGGCAGGGACACCTTGTACTAAACCAGGTTGCTCAAAGCCCCATGCAACCTGGCTTTGAACATTTCCAGGGAGGGGACATACATAACTTCTCTGGCCAACCTGTGCCAGTGTTTCACCACCCTCACAGTGAAGACTTTCTTCCTTATGTCTAATATAAATCTACCTTCTTTCAGTTTAAAGCCATTACCCCTTGTCCTATCACTACATGCGCTTGTAAAATGTCATCCCCATCTTTCCAGTAGGCCCCTTTTAAGTACTGGAAGACTGCTACAAGGTCTCCCCAGAGCCTTCACTTCCCCAGGCTGAACAACACCCACTCTCTCAGCCTGTCCTCATAGGGGAGGTGCACTACCCCCCTGATCATCTTCACGGCCCTCCTCTGGACTCATTCCAACAGGTCTATGTCCTTCTTATGTTGGGGGTCCCAGAGCTGAACGCAATACTCCAGGTGGGGTCTCATGAGAATGGAGCAGAGAACAGAATCACCTCCCTCGACCTGCTGGTCACACTTCTTTTGATGCAGCCCAGGATATGGTTGGCTTTCTGGGCTGTGAGTGCACATTACTGGTTCATATTCAGTTTTTGCATTGACCAACACCACCAATTCCTTCTTTGCAGGGCTGCTCTCAATCCACTCTTTGCCCAGCCTGTGCTGGTATTGCCACGACCCAGGTGCAGGTATGTTCACTTGGTCTTCTTGAACTTCATGAGGTTTGCACAGGCCCACTTCTCAAGCCTGTCAAGGTCCCTCTGGATGGCATCTCTTCTCTTCAGCCTGTCAACCACACCACACAACTTGGACTCATCAGCAACCTTGCTGAGGGTGCACTCAATTCTTCTGTCCTTGTCACCAATAAAGATAATAAATAGCACTTGTTGCAATACCAACCCCTGAGGAACACCACTCATCACTTGGACATCAAGCTGTTGACTGAGTGGGACCATCCAGCCAATTCCTTATCCACCAAGTTGTCCCTCCATCCAATCCATGTCTCTCCAATTTAGAGACAAGGATGTCACATGGTACTGCATTGAATGCTTTGCACAAGTCCAGGTAGGTGACGTCAGTTGCTCTTTCCTTATCCACCAATGCTGCAACCTTATCGTAGAAGGCTACCAAACGTGTCAGGCATGATTTGCCCTTAGTGAAGCCAAGTTGGCTGTCACTAATAAACTCCTTATTTTCCATATGCCCTAGGAAAGTTTCCAGGAGGATCTGTTCCATGATCACAGAGGTGACTGGCCTGTATTTCCTTGGATCTTCCTTTTTTCCCTTTTGAAGAATGGGGGTTATGTTTCCACTTTTCCAGTCAGTGGGAACTTCACCAGACTGCCACAACATCTCAAATGTGATGGATAATGGCTTAGTCACTTCATTCCCCAGCTGTCTCAGGACCAGTGGATGCATCTCATTATGTCCCATGGACTTTTACACTCTCAGGTTCCTTAAATGGACTCAGCCCAGACCTTATCCTGCAGTGGATTCTCCCAGTCTTTACCTTCTGTGATTTGGGCTGTGTGACTGGAGTAATTGCCAGTGAACACTGAGGCAAACAATACATTAAATACCTCAGTCTTCCCCATCTCTTAGGTAACCAGGTCTCCTGTTTCCTACCAGAGAGGGCCAATGTTTTCTCCCTGATCTTCCTTTTATCACCAATAAACCTATAGAAGCTCTTCTTGTGGCCTTTGACATCTTGGTCCAGATTTAATTCTATTGGGGCTTTGACTTTCCTAACCTGATTCCTGACTGCTTGGACAATTTCTCTGTATTCCTCCCAGGCTACTTGCCCTTGCTTCCACCCTCTGTAGACTTCCTTTTTGTGTTTGAGTTTGTCGAGTTCTTTTTTCATCCATGCAGGCCTCCTGATGTTTTTGTCTGACTTTCTCTTTGTTGGATTACATTACTCGTGAGCTTGAAGGAAGTGCTCCTTGAAGATAGCCAGCTTTCTTTCTTTCCAGGGCTGTATCCCATGCTACTCTACCAAGCATATCCTTGAAGAGGCCGAAGTCTGCTCTCCTGAAGTCCAGAGTAGTGAGCTTGCTGTATGCCCTCCTTGCTGTCTATAGATCTTGAACTCCACCATTTCATGGTCACTGGAGCCAAGGGTGTCCTTGAGTTTCACATTCCCCACCAGCCCTTGTTTGTGAGAGAAATATCCAGCGTAGCAACTCTTCTTGTTGGCTCCTCTATCACTTAGAGAAGGAAGTTATCATCAACGCATTCCAGAAACCTTCTGGACTGCTTATGCCCTGCTGTGCTGTCCTTCCAACAGATAATGGGGTGATTGAAGTCTCCCATGAGGATCAAAGCTTCCGAACATGAGGTTGCTCCTATCTATCTATAGAAAGCCTCATCTGCTCAGTCTTCCTGGTCAGGTGGCCTGTAGCAGACCCCCACTATAATGTCAGCTGTCCCTGTTCTCCATTTAATCCTGACCCCTAAACCCTCGTTTAGCAACTCATCCACCCCTAGGCAGAGCTCCATGCACACCAGGTTGTCATTGACATAGAGGGTGATACTCCTTCTTTGTCTCCCCTGCCTGTCCTTCCTAAAGAGCCCATATGCTTCCATTCCAATGCTACAGTCATAGGAGACAACCCATCATGTGTCCATGATGTCAACAAGATCATAGCCCTGCAAGCATGTGCACAACTCTTACTCCTCTTATTAATTCCCCATGCCACATGTGTTCTCATAGAGACATTCAAATTGGGCCCCCAGTGAAGCTGACTTACTGGCTGAAGTTTCTTTGTGCTGTTCTTCAGGTTCTCTCCTGCTGTCCAGTGATCCCTCTCCAGTCTCTGGGCATCTACTACTGGCAATGGCATCAAATTGTTAGGAGGGGGATGGATTGAGGTTCCCCTCCCCTAGCAACTTTAAAGCCCTCTTCACCAGCTTGGCAAACCTATGACTGAAGATGCTCTTCCCCTTCTCTGACAGAGGGACTCCTTCAGCCCCCAGTAAGACCAGGTTTCTGAAAGCAAGTCCAATGGTCTAAGTAGCCAAACCCCTTCCCTTTGACTGGGAGGATTGATGAAAAATTACCTGCACTCCAGAGTAGCTTACTGCTGCTCTCAGGGCTCTGTAATCCTCCTTGACACTCCCCAGACTCCTCCTGGCTGTATCACTGGTGCCCACATGAAACAACAGCAGCAGATAATAGTCAGTGGACTGTACAAAGCTTGTGAGTCACTTAGTGACATCCCTGATGTGAGCCCCTGGTAAGCAGTACACTCCCCCAGTGAGTGCATCAGGTTGGCAGATGGGTACCTCCACATCTCTCAGAAGAGTCGCCTACTACTATCACCCGTCACCTTTTCTTAATTGGTCTGGTTGTTATCTGGGAAGCAGATGAGGTTGTTGTAATGGGTTAAGATGGCAGTTGCAGCACTAAGCCCCCTCTGCCACTCCTTTTCTCCTCCCCCAAGCACATGAAAAAGTTTTCTTGTGATCTTTGTGAGGGGAGTGGTAAACTGACCCTCCTCTCAGGTTCCCAGTTTCTCATTGGAGTCGAGGCATGTTAATCAAGCCGAGGCATGTCAATCAAGTGTATAAAAAGCCGAGCCTGCGGCTTTCCCCTGGTGCACGCACATTTGAGTTCCACCAGGACAGACACAGAGAGAAGAAACCATTGACTGGAGACAGACTGCAGTTGCCTCAATTCTCAGAGCAGTAAAAGATTTTTTCACAACGCAGGTAGACCTTCTCGTTTTGTCGATTACTGGCGGGGGTGGATTTCTGACTGAGTTTTAACCAGAAGGAAGGGACAACCTGGCTGTAAGCCCTCAATACCCTGCACCGAGGGAGCAGTCGTTGGCAAGGGGAAAACCTATGGTGTTCCCCGGAGATCCAGTTTGTGCCCTGCTCCGCAGATGGGGAGAGCCAGAAGCCAGAGTGCAGCCCTGGCAGGCTGGTAAACTCAAGTCTCTTCCAGCCACCTCGGATAAGGACTAAGTTACTGTAAGGAAGTTTGCTCCAAAGGAGTTTCTTGGACTGAAACTTTTGAGGTTAAGAATACTGCCTGCCCCCCCACCTCCCCACCCCCATTCCGGCAGCGACCAAGTGGCAGGGGTTTTGTTTGTTAAACCAGGGATGTGGGATAAATGGGAGTGAATGTATATTTATCTGTATCTCTCCTTTCTCTCTCTGTCTTTTCTACCATATGTCTTGTTTAAATTTAAATGATTGATTTATGGTTTTAATTGCTTTGAGCATTAAACCAATTCTGTTCCACCCCTTTAATTTAAAACCTGTTTTCACTGGTTTTCTTTTCCTAAGCCCAAATAAGTCCGTTGTATTTTATCAGCTGAACTATTTCAAATCTCTTTTATTTAGTTCTCGGGTAAGTTTACACTCTTCCAGAGGCTACAGAAGTCGCAAGCCTTTTGGAATTCCTTTTCTTTCTAATTTTAACCTGCAACAGTTGTCTTTCTCAGCTCCAACTTGTCCCTTAATGTCATTCCTTTTCAGCCTGTATAATGGTGAATCAGTTCTGCAAAGGTACCTCATTCTTTGGGCAAAGTCTCTTTCTCCTGCAGGTCCTTGGCATTCTTCCATTCTTCTGCATTATTGGCCCCCCTCTGTGTGTGCCTGTCCCTGTCCCAGGTGAAAGGTCTAGGCACTTCCTGAAGTCTTGAGGTAGCCTTTCCTTTTAGCAGCAACATCTGGGTGGAGGCATCAGCCACCACTGGTGCAGATGGTGCAGATAGTGCAGACCTCCCAGCTGGAGCTGCAGCCTTTGCTCTCAGATGAATGCCGATCATTCTGCCTCGAGAGACATGTAGGATGAGGGCCCTTGACCTGTGCAGATGGTTGCAGAATTGTGCCCTATTGTTGGGTTATGTGTACTTCAAGCCTCTCCACTCGGCGAGTGGAATGTCCCTCCTTTGAAGAGGTGTCCTCCTGTATGGACTGATACACAAACTGCTGCTCCACACCCTGGTTGATGCACCAAGACCTGTTTGCCCACACTGTTCAGAGCACTTCTGGTCCATGGTGTTCCTGAAGGCTACTTTTCATGAAAGTGGAGTTGGCCACTGTTACTCCTGGCCCTGCCCATGCCTTATCAACCACTCTCATGAGAGCTGCCAGCTCCTAGTGGGTCCCTGAGCAAAAGAAAAAAAGTGGGGAAGAATTATGAATAATCATGTCCAAAGTGTTTGAAACCACAAACAAGTGAAGAAGTGATGCACCAACCTGTAATAATCCTTTTAAAATATAGGCAAACAAACTTTGCAGAGTCATTCCTTCATACCCAGTATCTCTGTAAAAAAGACTATTCTGTAGAACAGAAAATTTGGGGTATATTTCAGAAATTTAAGAAACAAATTCTAAGGCTAAGATTCCAGCTCTAGGTAGTAAAATCTGGTGTCTAGAAGATAAAAATATGAGTGGAGCTGTGCTACTTCATGATATAAAAATACATGGCATTTTATTTTATTGCGGAAATATGATGCATCTCAGAAGCATTAGCCTCTGAATATTGTTATGATTCCTGCATTATATTGCTATAGCATGAAATTAATGCTATATAATATAATTTTATTTACAGTAATGGTTTAAAAAAAGGGTTGTCCTTCAGCAGACTTTCTGAAACATTACTGGGAAACAGTTTCCTATGGAGATGGGAACCTTACGATCACTGAATGCCTTTCCACAGTTGCCTAACCATGCTGCTTTCTTCCTTGGACTGTCCATCTCAGGTTTAGAGTTAAACCCAGAAGGAATACACTAACTTATTTCTGATTCTTTATGCTAAGACAGTGAAGAGATCAAACCACTGCAGTTCTCAAGGGGCTAATCTGTTACATGCCTTTGGAACTGGGAAATCAAGCTGTCACAGACACTTGCAGAGTCTGCAATGGCAAGAAATTACTTAAATGGGATATGGCCAGACAGTCTTCAAAGTTCTCACAGGCCCTAGTGAAGAAAAAATTACTGAAGTCATTGCCAACATAATGATGATTTGGAGAGAGAGAATTTCCCCACAAACCTTGCAAGCACAATAGTACGTGAAGAGAAATAGATTGGGAATACAATTCTATGTCCTATCTCAGCATCATCTCCTGAATCCACTACTCCACTTTTAACTATTGCCAATCCCTGATGCTTCAGTAAAACAAGCAAAAAAGCAGACACAAGCCTACAGAAAACTTGAATAATAATGACCAGGAATACATTCATTTTTAGGAAACAAAATCTTTCTTGATCAACACAGAATCCTTGAAAAACCAACGTTTTCTGTTTTTAAGAACTCTTTCTCCTTTTCTCTCTCTTTTTTTTTTTTTTTTTTTTAATTGAACCTGAATCAATGCTTCTTGAAAAATCTTGGGACAGCTTTTTACCATAAAGTCTCTGAGTAAATACTGTTCTTGCCCATTATGAAGAATCCAGCACAAGTGGAGAAACAATACTGAATAGTTGTTTAACTGTATGCTAGAGGAGCTTCCCTTGATTCCTGGTCTAAACACTCAAAGCATCTAGAGATCTTGTAGAAACCCACCTTGGACTGAAGAAAATATTTTAGTCATGAGGAGTTTTAAATAAATAATTTTAACATTAAAAAAAAGACAATATAAGTTTACTTATAAAATATTTGACATTGAAAAAAGTCAAAACTTTTTTTAATTGTGAATGTATTAGATGAAAGATTTCTTTCTCAGAGTTTGTAAAGTAAAATTGATAAATTGAGTGAAAGATAAAACAAAAACAAAACCAAAAACATTGTCTGTTGTAAGGGCCAAAGGAGGGTGATAAGCATTCAGAAAATCTGACAATTAAAAAACCTCCTAATCAAACTCATTCACCTCATCAACATTGTCATGTTAATGCAAATAGTGGTACAGTAGATGGCACCTGGCAGAATTCCTTGCTTGAAAAGAACATGGACTGTATTTATTTTCCTACACCATTTGTGGAAGTTGTACTGTTATGCACAATAACTTTGTTCAATGAGGATTAATATGTCAGAGAATTAAACACTGACAGTAGCATTGCTACGTCTTTTCTCAGAATTTTATCATTTTATAATCTTCCACTTTCTTACATGCATGAAATTCAGATCTCTTGCCATTAGCTTTGGAAACCTGCTTTTTTTTTTTCCTAAAACAAAGCTGCAAACCTTCCCTCTTCTTTCATCTGTCCTCTTCAGGCTTCTTTTTTTTCAATTTTCTGTCTTATCTAACCTGAGGTTACCATTAGTCACCTAAAGACATCCATTTATATGGGATCTTGTTTCAGTCAGTGAAGGAAGACAAGTTCTTCCAAAGAAGATGCAATTCTTTACTAACACATTTTTGTAAAGATCTTCTGCAAGTAACAATTTCTCTGTGTTAAAAGGGACTTAACCAATTAACTGGAACTTCAGTTGAGAGATAAAGTTGTGTGAGATGAACCCAAACTTCAAGATCCACTTTCTAGTTTATTTTATGATGTTATTACTGACTAGAACAATCTTGGCATCTCAACCAATCTTTCCCCTTCTTTCTAGTTCAAATCTGTCATCCTTTCCTCTTTACCTTTCAGCAACTGCCACCCTTTTCCAGTAACATATTTACTTTATATTTGACCATATCACCAGGACAAAATAAAGAATAAACACCTCAGACTGTGTTCTTGGCTCATTTGAGATTAATTGCCATGTATAAGTGACATTCACATACCTGAAAAACAGCATGGAAAGCTATCCCTCAATTTTAAATGCTGTCAAATATTTCTATTTGTGATTAAATATGTTTAATACTGGGCAATGGCATCAATTGTATAATGCTAGCATACTTGAAGCAGAATTTGAATGATACTTAGGCTATATATGAATTCAAAATAACTTGAGTTTCTTAATACATCCCTTAATGTAGGCAAAAAAGGAAGGAAGGAGAAAATTCAGTTCACTAAATTCAATGATTAACTTATACTTACAGACGAAAAGAGAGAATAGGTTTTGTAGTGCAAAAATAATGAAGACTGATTATCAATCAGCTAAATTATCTGTACACGAAGTGAGTTATAGAATAATTCAAGGAGACATAGAAGTCATTAGATTTCTGATAGTTCTATCTCATTATCACAATAAAAACTTAGTTTGATGTTTCTCATCTCTTGATCATCAGAGAGCGAGAGCCATACATAATTGATAAAAAACTGAGAAAAGCTAGATATTAGGGCAAACACTTATGTCTAAAGTTTTAAAATGCCTATGGAATTGAAATTCGAGAAAACAGAAGAAATTACATTACTCATAGGGTAAAGATTAAAAACAAAAAAAGGAGAGAATGGATGCTAAAGTTGTTTAAATTATTTACATCCCCAAATATGTATGTGATATTCAGACATATGTACCTACGCATTTCTGAAAAATCCTCAGGGCACTTTTTTGAATTTTAGCTGCATGTATGCTTTAAATTCTGACCTACTCAGTAATAAATGCAGCCAACAGAAATTATGAAAGAGAATGCTGTATTTCTTAGTAGACAAGGTGGTAAAGAATTTAGCTAGAGGAAAATCCACACGTGATCTTCTTGGTATCAAAGTTATTATTAGGAGCAGGAGCACAAAAGAATCTTGGTGCTGGTGATCAAAAGATATTGAATGTAATGCAGAGACCTAATGGGTACTTGGAGTAGCCACAAAATTCAGTGCAATGGTTGTAATAAAGGAAATTCTAAGAAACTATCTGAATCAAAGCTGTTTTCCCAACAATATATCTGGTAGAATAAAATAGATTACTTCATCAAAGGGAGGAAAGAAATACAAGTAATCCTGTGTGGTATTAAGAGATGTATGCCAAACTCCAGGTTTTTTTACACAAAGCTAATGCATAGATTTTAGAATAATTGTGTGCAGCTTTTGGAACTAAAACCACCTCACATTATCACTTTCTAGTTGTGAAGATACGCCCTCATACTCCAAAGTCATAATGTAATCAGTGATAGGGAGAATACTTTGATTTTGGACATGTATTTACAGAATAGCTATTGACATGTGGCCTCTGTCACCCAGAGTTAGCAAAAGTGAATTTATTAAAAATATTTGTTCAGTACATTGAAAAACTTTTCAAAACACTCTTGTATGCCTCAAGTTGGACCATCACATGGTTTTTGCTACTTGAAGCAATCTACAACACAGCTGAGAGTTGTAAAAGGGGTCCGGTTTTAGGGGTCTCCACATCCATAATGATGGAATGTCTTGAAGTCATCCTCCTCATGTATCAGGTTAGGGGAAAAACAAAGAAAATTGCAAAATTCAAATACAAACAAGAAAAGATACACATATTTTTAAAGCAGAACAAAAGAATGAAGTAAAACAAAAGAAGTTATATTTCACATCAGATACAAGATCCCTTTATTATCTAGCTGATAATCTGCTTTAATGCTCAGCTAGTCATGAGCCTGTCACTGTACAAACCTTACAATCCTCAGGTTGTTTTTATGGAATAGAACTTTCTTCAGAATATGTGGGTTGGTTTTTATGCCTCATACTCTCTGCTGTAAGTAAGCTGTCAGTATGATATTATATCTAATTATATATCTCCTAGTGTGCTGGTATTTTCCTATAGTGAAATATTAACACCAGAACAATGATATATGCATCACTAGATCATGGTTCTAAAATATTACTTATATTTGGCAAGCCATATCTTGAAGGGTTTTGAAGAAAAATGGGGTTAGAGCAGGAACCCCAACAGTTTAAGAACAAGATTTTAGCAGAGCACAGATACAGTGTGATATCAGAGTCTCTAAGGACATATAAATAAATAAATAAATGAATAAACCACAAATAGAAATTACCGATCAGTAAACAAATAAACAAATTCATCCCTAAAATATATTTTTAACTCATCAACAAGTTTTAAGGTACAACTCGAATATGTTTAGAATTTTGTCATAACCAATTTCAGTTGTATATTACAGTTGTATATTGCAGTATTAGACTTAGGAGTGCAACTAGTCTCAAAGAGATCTTATTTCAGACTGGGATATGATCCAGCCACTTAAACAAACTAGTAACATTATTAATCCAGCTGGGCATTAAATATATTTGTCTACCTGGCATAACATTGAAGTTCAACATTAAGTTTTCACTCAAT
The DNA here is from genome assembly GCA_009769605.1 of Bucorvus abyssinicus. Lineage (NCBI taxonomy): Eukaryota > Metazoa > Chordata > Aves > Bucerotiformes > Bucorvidae > Bucorvus > Bucorvus abyssinicus. Next base: position 73,419,124 of record CM020024.1, on the reverse strand, counting down.
AAAAACTACAGTTCATATAGCTTTTTGCAAACTGCTGATCACATATCAATGCCTACACACATTTTTGTGTCCCCTTTAAAAATGACTATAGTCATCAACCATAATGGGTTACTAATATGCATTGTAAATCCTGTACACTGCTTAGAAAGATCAAATACCAAAATCTAAAACTTTAACTGTATTTAATATGTATCTGGTTTGGATTCAGAGAATTGAAAGACTGCTGGTTTTCAGTCTGTTTGGTATGGAAAACAACCTCTGAGTAAAAAACCAATATTAGTTAGTAATTACAACAAGAATGCCAATATTTCTGAGGCAGTGGTACACAAATCAAAGCAAAAGCAAAAATAATTTCTATGTGTATAAATATTGCAACAGGTTATTTACAATTCAAATTATTTTTAATGCGTATAAATTAAGCCTAGAGAAATGAACAGGACATTTTCATTTCTCAATCTCTGCAATGAAACTGAAACAGAAAACATTAAAATGAGCATTTGCACAAATACAGCAGACATTCTGATTTCTATGCATTGGAAAACTAACTCAGACTTATCTCTAGATCACAGAAACACATACTCATTTTAAGTTTAAACACATTCTAAACCAAATCAGAAGTAAAAAATCATTCTTTCTCTTTAATACCCATTTCAACATATTATTTTATTTGCAAGTATTGTGGGTTGATTTTCTGATTTACATCTTTTGTCCTGTGTTGATTCTTGTTGATTTCTCATAAATGTCCTTTATAAAAGAAAAAAACTATTTCAAAAATCACAAAAGCATGAAAAAATATTTTCTGAGGATACTACAAAGCAAACACTTTCTGTACTCTTATTTTAAAAGAATGGTTTCTTTCATTCATTGCAACATCTATACAAGTGTTATAAGCACCATACCAGGTGATACGAGTAGTTGTAGACATTGAAAGGTATGATGGTATGAACAGTACCGGTCACAGAGCACTGTCTCATTAATGCAAACATTCCTTTGTTATGATGTCAATACTGTGAAATGTTCTGAGAATCAGGGAGAAAATACACAAAATGTCCAAAATGTCAGATTATCTCAACTCCCTGGATTTTAAGAGTGCTTATTGACCCAGGAACATCACTGCAGTTGATGTCTCTGTGTTTCTTTATCAGCACAACAACCCGAGAAATCCTCAGGAACACGCAGTGTAGTGTAGAGTACAGGTAAGAAGTTGCACGTGGCTAACTTAGCTCAGGCAGAGTTTGTTGATGGAGGTCCTTTGCCAGGGCATCTGTACTGCTTCTGAACCTGAGCTTGTTCAAAAGACTGTGTACCTTGAATTTTTTTTTTTCCCATGATATCTGAACTATTAAAACTGTAAAATCCAGATTGACTCAAAACAAGAACCAGCTCAGATAGCTTGGTACTGACAATCTGAACCAGATAAAATAACTGAATAGAGGATTTTTGTAGCTTTTGGCATTACAAATATCTCAGAGGAGAGACTTGGACCACTGGTTACCAAGTGATCATCCTGTTGGAAATAAATAAATAGGAATTTTTTTTTTCATATAAATGACTGATTAAGAAATATCTCTCACAGAATCTCTGTTCTCCATCATCCCTTCACCTTTTCTGAACATATATTATGTTTTGTATAAATATATATTAATTCAGATTTATATTTCCTCTTTGCTGTTTTCTCTTCACTCTTTGAATTAATTAAGGGATTAAATAAATAAAGGCTGCAGTTTTACTGTGTGAGTCTTTTAAGTTGTTTTTAAAAGACCTCATGGGGGATTCTGCAGCCTAATTATTACTCCATCCAAACAGTCTTGACAGCATCATATAGCTGGACCAAGCTGTTCTCCAAATTTCTATCACTCAGAGGTGCCTACTTGGCCGCAACCATTTTTCCATTTTGAAATATAATGGTATCAATTGCCAATGTTTGACAAACAGATATGAAGAGCATATAGTGACAAAATTCCATACACACAATTAGTTTCATGGGGCCTAATTTTGCAGGAATATATAACCCTGGGTGCAGTTTTATAGTATTAATAGGTGAGAGTAAATGATAGAACTCTGGCTAAAAACCTCTCCTGTGTTTGCACACTACTCAGTCAATACGAAATATTGTCTACATACATTTTTCAGGGTTTTTTTTTTCTGATTTCCTTAAGCTATTTTCAATCATGATCAATGAGAAATAAGTACCACCATAACCTGTAGACCACACAAAAATGAGAGCTTTCTGTCACAGAAGCAAGTAAAATATTAATAAATACATTGCCTGTTGTGAACTGTAAACTGTATCATTGGAAAACTGTCAAAGTAACTTACAGAACATAGTACTCACATTTAGTCTGGAATAACGACTCTACATATTGAATAACAACTACTGTAATTTTAAGAGTAAAGAAAAGCTTTATTACATAATTATTATTAATTTTCAACTACTAAGCTAATCAAACACTTCATTCAGTATATTGGATACTTAACATGAAATAAGGTAGATTCGCAAAGCAACGAAACTTATTCAATGATTTTAAGAATGCAAACTTTTAAAAAGTGTAAGAAAAATATTCAGTTATCTTTTAAACATAATTTAAAGTAATGTAGTCTGTTATTTATTCTGACCAGAATAGACATATTCCATATATATTTATCTTCAAAGATATGGTTCTGAATGAGTCTGAACATCACATATATTACATAGTTTACTCTAAACTTTTACGTTTCATTCCAATAGCAAAACCTTAAAAATATAGATATATAAAAGAACAAAAATAGAACATATCTTCAATGTAAGCTGTCTCCATTTGAAAGAACCGAAAGGCAGCAAAAAGCTACAATTTGCTCTCAGGGGAGGTTTATCTCCTGGAGAGCTAAACAAAAGAACTAAAATGTTCGGGCTAGGAAAATGAATGGAGGGCGTTAACACACCGCTTATGGCCCAGGGCAAAGAAGCAGCAGGCTTGAATAGGAGGGGAACAAAAATTAATTCAAAAACAATGAGAACTACAAACCATCACTTAAATTCGGGTGGGACAGAAAGAAAGAACAGTGATCTTAAATACATAAATACACAAACCTCTCCCTCCACTCTACTCCTTCCCCACTCACTATGATCCCTCACACGAGGTCAGTGCTGGAGAAGGGGTGGGCAGATGGGGAGGCGAGGTTGTTGGAACGCAGTCCTTTTAACCTCTGCATTTAAGTTCCAATTTTAATTTTTTGGGATAAACTTCCTCTGCAATGCATAGTCTCTCTCTGGGATGTGTGACCATTGGGCAGACGGCTGCAAAAGTTCAGAGTCTCTCTCTGGTTGCAAAAAGTGAGAGTCACCAGGTCTCCAGGGGACGTTCTGGGTTCTTCTCATTCCAGCAGGACCTTCATTCTTGGCACTTTGACTCTTTTTCTCCTCCCTTGCCAGTGGTTACTCTCCATGCAGAGTTGGGGGGAACTCCAGGTCCCTTTTTCTGGTGCCTGTTCTTTCTACCCCACCAGTAATCAGCAAAGTGAAGTCTACCTGCCACGAAGAAGATATTTACTGTCCCAGTTGCTGAGGTGACTGCTTCAGGAATTCTCCGTTTCTGAACCAAAAGGTGCGTGCCAACAGAAATAACATGGTCGTGACTTTTATAGTGTTATTTGACGAGGCGTTGATTGACATGGCTTGGCTCCAGGGGCAAGTGTGAAATTGGAGCCAAGGCGGCAAAATCTCCTTTCGCGCCCTAAACAAGGCTAGTGAGGGAAAAGCCCCAGTCCTTCCCCTGGAGCCAAAATCCTAAACCATGACATAAGCTCAAGTTCCTTTCAAGCAAAACTCATATTGGTTTATGATTTTCCATTTATTATTATGACATTAGAAATATTTAGATTGGACAGTGAAGATATTTGTAAGTGAATGTACACCTTTATGATTGATTTTGAAGGAGAAGCCCAAAGAACACTGCTGTGTAGTTCAGAACATATAACTGTAAAATCTGACTTTAAAACAAATTTGAACTTTTAGATCCTGGCAGAAGTCTAATTTTGAAAATGCAAAATGTGATTCAAATAACCATCTTTACGGAATAATTCAGTTATCACAACTCATTGTTTCCATGAAAAATATCCACATCAAGGTGGATACAGTTCTTATTACAATTTTTGCTTTTCTGTCAGTGTTTTTAAATTATTTTAAACGAAATGAATTTTTATGTCTTCTTTTACACTGTGATAAGACTTCTCAATGTTTTATTATCTGTTAGTACAGCAAACAGGGTTAAAGAGCGAGTAAAATTCTCTCTTTTCATGAAATGCAAACAGCTATGTAAAGCATTCAAGGACAGAAGATCAATTCGTAAAGGAAATTACTGTACTAAACTATAATATACACATATGTAAAAATGCCACATTTGAACATGCTATATCTGTACAGATTGATAGTACAACAAAAGCCGATTTTATAGTAACTAGTTTAACAGGACAAGGAGTGTGAAATTGATTGGTTCTATTTTGGAAAGCAAAAAAATATAGCCAAATCAAATAGGCTTAACAAAGGAATAAATCACTGATACATGGCCACAAAGGTAGAGGCTAATGTGAGAGATTAAAACTCTAAACTATACGTGTTTCTAAGATTCAGCTTCTTCAAGCTCTTCATAAATGCTCCTGAAGAAAATATATATAAAACAGGAGAAAAGCATGTAGGTTTCCTGTTTTTCCCCTGCTCAGAGCCCAGTAGACAAGAAGAATAAGTGGGTAACCCCACACGTTTCATAAAATGCCTAGTAAAAATAAAATGATAATTAAAAAACCCCACTCTTCCTCTTTTACTAACACACTGAGATATTAATTATCTTCACAAAGGCTGGAAAAATAATCTCTTAAACTACAGTTAGCCATCCCTAAATGTTCTCTGTTTGCAGAGGGACCATTTCATAAACCTTAGCAGAAAAGAAAGATTTTTTTTTTCTCATTTTTTTCCCTGACCGCATTACCTTGTGCAGTAATCACGTTATCCTCTGGCAGACATACAAGAACTCATTTATCTGCTTAAAGCTAGTGCTACCAGAGACACCTGAGGCTATTCCAAGACATTTCCCTACTGTTGGTAGGTATGACATGGAGGCTATGAAAGATTCAATGTCTCTCTAGCAGCAGTTAGAGGCAAAACTGGATGCCTGAGGGTGTCAAAGATATCTCTATGATTACTTTCAAAAACTGTAAATTAGACTATCTTCCCAATGAGTTAACCAATTTCATTATCAAGATGCAAATAGTCAATTTCTGAATGAAGAGCAGCTGACTTCAGGCAAAACCGAAATTTTTATTAAAAAAAAAAAAAAAATTGAAAAAACTCCATAGGTTATAGAGTCAGTACTCTCTAATTACAGTGTATGCTTTATATTTTATCAATTTATATTTTATATCGTGACTAGATAGTAGCAAAAAATCATCCTCTCTTATAGAAAGTCTAAATTCTGACTTTGAGATAAGGCATCTGTAACATTTAGAGTAGGATTAATGTAGTTATATGTCTGGAGACAAAATGTTTTAATTTATGCTCAAATCAAAATTTATTCAACAGACCTTTTCAGCTTCGGTGCTCCTTTAGGAGAATACAAACTACAGGAAGATCAGTTGAGTGAGGTAAAAAAAATAAGGGTCTGTGGATTTGTATGTTATTTGTGTGGGTTTTTGTGGGTTTTTTGTTTGTTTGTTTGAGTTTTTTCGTCAGGGGAGGGGGCAGGTTGCCAATAAACCCTTCCTGAAGCAGTTTTTAACTGATATGCACAGATTTGATATGCACAGATCCCAGCAGGAAAAGCAACCATGACAAAGAGAGAGTACGTTGTAGATCAGGTAGTTAGGTAAGCCAAGAAGGAGGACGAAGTGCAGTAGTTTGTTTTGTGCTGTTTCCTCTTCACAAAAGCCGTTTTTATTTCTAACTTGACAAACACTAAACATCTAGTAAGCAAACATTTCACCCATAACAGTGGGAAATCCCTTTAGCAAGTAAAGAAATTCTACCACGCATTAAAAATGTATGCATCTGTATCTACATCATTCCTCTTTTATTTCCAAAATAAAGAGGGCCAGGGACTCTCTGGTATGTGATGGAGAATTCCTTTTTCCTGGTAACTTATTAGTAGTCATTATGTTCAACTGTTATCATTATGGAGAGTACAACAAAACTGACCACTTCAAATGTGACAAATGTGACTGTATGTTATACAGTCTGATATAACCTCTTTCCTCTTTATCTTTTCACTGGTTTCCCGGGCAAAGTCCTGGCTCTGTTCAGTGAAGTTTCCTGCCAGTTTTTGAATTTCACATAGCCTGCCAGGTCTCTCCTAACACACATCTGCTGCTGTACTGATTCCCCTCAGTGCCCTGCTGGGCTATCAGATGCTGGCTCAAGTTACCGTTCCTGCCAACGCAGGACATGCTGAGACCCTCTCCTGCTGCTGGGTTAGCCCTGACTGTGGTACTCTACCCTTGCTGCTTCTGCCTGGTTTCCGTTCAGTGGTCTGAATTTCCTGCTGCATCCCTTCTTTTGTCTCAAAAACTTCTGAACATGCCCATGCAAGGAGTCTATATAAAGAGTGAGGTATCTTGGCTCATCATGTTGGATTAATTCTTATCTACCTTTCTGTACGTCTCCCCTGCCTTTGGTTCTCAATATGACTGTACACTACACTACCTCCCGATCTGAATAGGAAAAACAGCATGTTTGGATTTCACGACAATTTACCCTTGCCAGGCTAATGTAGCTGAAAAAGAATTGGCTGAACACTGTTCTGGCACATGCATTAATCATAAAACTGCTACTTGCAATAAGTAGCTTGTTACAGTTTTGTGTTGAAGAATCCCAAAACTACTGTTTGCTTTTCCACTTATTAAAACCAGAAAAGTTTCCAGAGGCTGAGAGATCAAGCAGCTATCTATCTTCAAAATAACTGCACTGTTCACCACCAGCCAGCTCACTCCTCTGAACAGTTAAAATGTTGAACTTGCAAAGCTACAGCTTGGTACACATCACAGTAATGTACTTTCCCACCAACTTCTATATTTAGTAGAAAAACGACACTTTCCTGTACTTTATGCAACACCAATTCATTTATTTTAATGAGTCAGATGCTAAGTTAGTGGTTGTCCAAGTTATATATGACAACATGAGAGAGCAGAATAAACAATATTTGTGAAAAGAAACAATAAGGTAAGCATTTGTAAAACAATACTTGTACAAGTAAATTTATAGAGAAATCACTGCTAAAGGAAAAATATAGAATAACATATTTGTGCATATATTCACACTCTAATTCTGTGTCTATTTATACATTTATTTACATGTTTATTTATTTTAAGAAGTAATTTCCTTGGAGGTTAATCACATTTTTGTACTGTAGAGGTTCGTAGAGTGTGCAGTTTACACAGCATATATCCCAGTGACAGATCACAGCATATATTACTTGACAAAACTGTTGGTCCAAGAAGTTAAACAAATTAACTTTTAATTATAAAAAGGTGCATGGCCACATTTTCAGAACAAATTCAGTTCAGTCTAAATAATACCCCTGTTGCTCTTACTGTGTGATTTAGGTAGGTTTATTACTTCTCAAGTGCTAGCAATATATTTTATGCGGTAAAGATAGAAGAGGAATATGCCCTAAGATTCTATTGCAAATTAGAGTTAGTGCCTTAAAAGTTCTTTTTTCTCCCAAGAGGGGAATCTTTTAAATGGGATTCTGTGAAAAAGCCCTGCTGGACATGTGGGTCATATGACTACAGGAATCAGAATTGTCAACAACATGCATTTTAAAAGTACATTTTCAAGTCTGTGTGTTTGTGTAATAGTTTTGAGCCTTCAGGGTTTGCATTTTCAAAAGTTTGCTTCTTCTAGCCTAAGCACTAGAAATCATACTCTTTTTTTCATGACAGCAGAGATGTTGCTATAACTAAATCATTCTAGAAACTTGGAATTAGAGGAAGATGTGTATATGTGTTTATGTATATGTATTTTATATAAATATTTATAGACAAAATATACATATATATGTATGTATATACCTATTCTAAATACCATGAGAATATAGACCTACAGGCCATAACTATTAATACTACTCTCTTTTCCTTAGTGATAAGTTGCTCATAACCACCCTTACCACCACCACCTTGGAAATACCCTTGGTTCATAATAAAATATATGTTTTCTTCAAAATCAGTATAAGCAGCACTGATGACAAACTATAAATGTTAAGATTTGACAGAGAAGAATATTGATTTATTTTTGACATTTTCACTTTGCTTTCAAATGTTTTTAATAGTGTTCTAGGTGTACATTATTCCCAAATCATAAAATGTGCATGAATGAGAAATATCTACAAAAATAACGGTATATCATTGTCACGAATAATGGTGATCATGATACTAATTGCGACTGCTATTTGATTATACCCCCTATATGCTCTCTGAGCTCAGGCAGAACAATCTTGATTCTGGATCATATCTATCAGGTTGTTCTGTGTTATGTCAGAAAGGAAACTGTTTTCAGGGAAGAATCCATTATTCAACAAAGAAAACAAAAAACTGGAGTTTCATTACCTCCTGAGCACATAAGTCAGAAATTTATTTATTTTTTTTTATTATTTCTCTTCTGAGGAATAAATATTTCAACATCGGCATTATTAGTTTGGAAGAGCAAACAGGATTTCAGGAATGCAATTTTTTTTGCTCCAGCTATAGTACTTGAACAAATAAATATGAGCAATAACTTTTACTTTGTTTCCCTACATCCTTTCATCTTCACTGATACCGCCTGACATTGTTAGATCATGAAATTATAATAGTTCAATCACTTATATGTAAGTAGATGTCTTTTATACATTAGAATATACTTTTCCCAATATGTAAATAAAAAGATTTTATTTTCTATGACTTATAATATTGGTAATTAATGGAAAACAAAGTATATATGTGTACATGTATATGCACATACACATTTTGGTGTTTCACATGTTCCTACAGAGCTTTCTCTTTCATGGGCACCCCCTTGCCGTGGGGAAAGAGCTTGCGTGCCCTTGCGAAGTTGAGAGCTATGCTGGTGGTGGCATATGCCTCCGGTAGGGTCTCCCAAGCCTGACAGGTCTCAACTGAAGGGTCAGACAAAGTGTGTCCACGGGCAGGATGGGCTCACTAGCCTTTGGGCAACCATCCTAGGAGAAGGACAACTCTAACTCCAAACCCGGGCAGATGGAGCTCGTTTAGCCCTGTAAGGCCATCCATCTAAGAGAAGGATACTCTAACCAAACCTACGACCTGAGGACTTCGCTGTCACCGTCCAAGCTCGCTAGGCCCTGGCAGATGAACCTCAGGTGTAAAGGGTGGGGCCAGTCTCGCGCACGCTGCGCCTCACCTAAAAAATCCACCGCGCAGGCTTGAAGGGTGTACTCACGTTTGCAAAGCCCTGTAGCGACAGGCAAGGGACGAAACGGCAGGTGGAAAGATGTCACTGGAAGCCACAGACCCAACCCTGCATGCAGGCGGTTCAGGACATTGGTCGCTTGAGACTGACCCGGGAGATGACAGTCTCGTTCGGCAGCATCCTGAATGACCAAGCAGCCTTTTTCAAGGAGAGCACTGCTTGCTCCACATGGAGAGGGGCCTAGAAAAGGTGGCCTAACCAAAGCTCATCTCCCTTCCAATCCGGTTGGCTAGCCGCGGCCAACGGACATCTTCTTCTGCGGTCAACCAAAGACAAAGAGACAAAGGCATACACCTGCCTCCAAAGGTGTGTCCAGATTGACACTCGCATGTTGGAACATCAGAACCATGCTCGATACAGCAGACAGTGGGCGTCCTGAACGCCGTTCTGCTATAATTGCTCACGAACTGTCACGACTCAACATCGACATTGCTGCTCTCAGTGAAGTTCGCCTTCATGAGGAAGGCAGCCTTCAAGAACATGGTGCCGGCTACACACTGTATTGGTCAGGCAAACCCAAAACCGAAAGTCATCATTCCGGAGTTGGCTTCATGATTAAAAACTCCATCGCCTCTAAACTTGAAAATTTGCCAACAGGTCATTCCGATCGCATTATCTCCTTACGCCTCCCGCTACACAACAAGCAACATGTTGTTCTCTTCAGCATATATGCCCCAACTCTCCAAGCTGACCCTACAGAAAAAGACAAATTCTACACCGATCTGCGCCGCCTTACTCAAAAGGTTCCTGCAGATGATAAGATCATAATCCTTGGTGACTTCAACGCCCGAGTAGGTAAGAACTCTGAAGCCTGGAAAGGAGTACTAGGCAAGCATGGAGTTGGAAACTGCAATGACAACGGTCGCCTCTTGCTAGAGTTTTGTGCTGAGCAGCAGCTTCCCATCACCAACACTATCTTCCAGCAGAAAGACAGCCTGAAAACAACCTGGATGCATCCTCGATCTAAACACTGGCACCTCATTGACTATATCTTAGTGCGCCAGAGAAATGTTCGCGATGTCTGTCACACCCGAGTGATGCCTAGTGCAGAATGTCAAACAGACCACCGCCTTGTGCGCTGCAAACTTAACCTCCACTTTAAGCCCAAACCTAAGAGGGGCGGCATTCTGAGGAGGAGGCTCCAAGTTAACAATCTTCAAACAGCTGCAGTGAGAGACAGCTTCCAGGCAAACCTTCAAACTAGGCTTGAAGACTGTCCCATAGACTCTTCTCCTGAAGCGCTTTGGCAACATATTAAAAATAGCATCCTGCAGTCCTCTGAAGAATCCTTAGGGTTCTCCACAAAGAAAAACAAAGACTGGTTTGATGAAAACAATCCAGAGGTCCAGGAATTGCTGGCAAAGAAGAGATCTGCTCACCAAGCACACCTCGCTCAACCATCTTGCCATGTAAGAAAAGCAGCCTTTCGTCTTGCATGCAGTAAACTCCAACAGAAACTTCGAGACATCCAGAACAAGTGGTGGCTCAACCTAGCAAAAAAGACTCAACTATGCGCAGATTTGGGTGACCACAGAGGATTCTATGAGGCTCTGAAAGCAGCGTACGGACCCACACACCAAGTTCAAAGCCCCCTACTCAGCGCAGATGGCCAAACGCTTCTCACAGATAAAACCTCCATCCTGAATCGATGGTCTGAACACTTTCAAACTCTCTTCAGTGCCAACCGTGTAGTCCAAGACTCAGGAATCCAGCTCATCCCAAAGCAAACGGTGAAAAATGAATTGGATATAGCCCCTACTATGGGAGAGACCCTTAAGGCCATACAGCAGATGAAAACCGGCAAGGCAGCTGGGGTCGACGGAATCCCGCCTGAAATCTGGAAACATGGAGGCCAAACGCTCCATGCTAAATTTCACGAGCTAGTTGTGCGCTGTTGGGAACAAAGCGAACTACCACCAGATCTCCGTGATGCAATCATCATCACCCTGTACAAGAAAAAAGGAGTAAAGTCAGACTGATCAAACTACCGAGGCATAACCCTGCTCTCCATTGCTGGAAAAATTCTCGCAAGAATCATCATCATCATGGCTTGGCTTCGCGGACGAAGATTTGGGAAGGGCTTTGCCCACGCTTATTGCAAGCGCGTTGATGGCTGAAAAGGCCAATGCGCGATAGGCAAGACCGGTTGCAAAGAGCACACCGGAGGGTCTCCTTGGGTGGTATAGTCGAGGCACGGTTCTTTCTGCGCTGTCTTTTCTCCTCGAGCTTGATTCTACGCGTGCTCTCAAAGGAGACAGCAGCGTTATGTATGGTGTGTCTCCAAATCTCCCGATTGGAGGCCAGGGTGGACCACTGATGGTGGTCAATATGGCCTAGGCTGAGGTGTTGTTTCAGGGAGTCCTTCTATCTCCTCTTTGGAGCTCTTCTCTTGCGGCAGCCGGTGGCAAGTTCACCATAGAACACGATCTTAGGGAGGCGGTGATCCGCCATCCTGGAGACGTGCCCTGCCCAACGCAGCTGCGTTTTCAGCAACATGGCCTCAATACTGGTGACGTCTGCCTGTTCAAGGACAGCAACATTAGTCACGTAGTCAGTCCAGTGGATGTTTAGGATTGTGCGGAGGCAGCGCTGATGGAAGCGTTCGAGGAGTCGCAGATGGTGGCGGTAGATGACCCATGATTCAGACCCGTACAGAAGAGTAGGCAGTACCACGGCTCTGTAGACACTGATCTTTGTACTTTTCTTCAGGTGTTTATTGCACCAGACTCTTTTATGGAGTTTTCCGAAAGCTCTGTTTGCCTTTGCTATTCTGTTGTCGATCTCTTTGTCGATCGTGGCATCTGAGGAGATGATGCTACCCAGATAGCTGAACTGCTGGACTGGCTGAAGCTCTGACTCGCCAATGGTGATGTGGGGATGATGGTAATCATCTTGTGGTGCTGGTTGGTAGAGAACTACTGTCTTCTTCAAGCTGACTTCCAGCCCAAAAAGCTCAGCCGCCTCTGCAAAGCAGGATGTTAAGCGCTGCAGAGCTGCTTCTGTGTGGGCAACAAGGGCGGCATCGTCAGCAAAAAGCAGCTCGCGGACAAGGTGATTCAGGGTCTTGGTGTGGGCCTTCAGTCGCCTTAGGTTGAAAAGGCTCCCATCGGTACGATATCGGATATAAATGCCGTCTTGTTCGTCGAGGTCTGCCGTGGCCCTTTGGAGCATCATGCTGAAGAAAACTGTGAATAAAGTTGGTGCGAGAACGCAACCTTGTTTCACACCATTGGCTATTGGGAAGGGCTCAGAGAGTGCATCGCCATATCTGACTTGGCCGCGCTGCCCCTCATGTAACAGGAGAATCATTTTGAGGAACTTGGGGGGACATCCTAATCGTTCCAAGATCTGCCACAGACCTTTTCTGCTCACAGTGTCAAAGGCTTTGGTGAGATCAACGAAAGTTACGTAGAGACCCTTGTTCTGTTCCCTACACTTCTCTTGCAGTTGTCTGAGAACGAATACCATGTCTGTGGTACTTCTGTTGGCTCTGAAACCACACTGACTTTCAGGTAGAAGTTCTTCTGCGATAGCGGGTACCAATCTGTTCAATAGTATTCTTGCGAGAATTTTTCCAGCAATGGAGAGCAGAGTTATGCCTCGGTAGTTTGAGCAGTCTGACTTTACTCCTTTTTTCTTGTACAGGGTGATGATGATTGCATCACGGAGATCTGGTGGTAGTTCGCTTTGTTCCCAACAGCGCACAACTAGCTCGTGAAATTTAGCATGGAGCGTTTGGCCTCCATGTTTCCAGATTTCAGGTGGGATTCCGTCGACCCCAGCTGCCTTGCCGGTTTTCAGCTGCTGTATGGCCTTAAGGGTCTCTCCCATAGTAGGGGCTATATCCAATTCATTTTTCACCGTTTGCTTTGGGATGAGCTGGATTCCTGAGTCTTGGACTACACGGTTGGCACTGAAGAGAGTTTGAAAGTGTTCAGACCATCGATTCAGGATGGAGGTTTTATCTGTGAGAAGCGTTTGGCCATCTGCGCTGAGTAGGGGGCTTTGAACTTGGTGTGTGGGTCCGTACGCTGCTTTCAGAGCCTCATAGAATCCTCTGTGGTCACCCAAATCTGCGCATAGTTGAGTCTTTTTTGCTAGGTTGAGCCACCACTTGTTCTGGATGTCTCGAAGTTTCTGTTGGAGTTTACTGCATGCAAGACGAAAGGCTGCTTTTCTTACATGGCAAGATGGCTGAGCGAGGTGTGCTTGGTGAGCAGATCTCTTCTTTGCCAGCAATTCCTGGATCTCTGGATTGTTTTCATCAAACCAGTCTTTGTTTTTCTTTGTGGAGAACCCTAAGAATTCTTCGGAGGACTGCAGGATGCTATTTTTAATATGTTGCCAAAGCGCTTCAGGAGAAGAGTCTATGGGACAGTCTTCAAGCCTAGTTTGAAGGTTTGCCTGGAAGCCGTCTCTCACTGCAGCTGTTTGAAGATTGTTAACTTGGAGCCTCCTCCTCAGAATGCCGCCCCTCTTAGGTTTGGGCTTAAAGTGGAGGTTAAGTTTGCAGCGCACAAGGCGGTGGTCTGTTTGACATTCTGCACTAGGCATCACTCGGGTGTGACAGACATCGCGAACATTTCTCTGGCGCACTAAGATATAGTCAATGAGGTGCCAGTGTTTAGATCGAGGATGCATCCAGGTTGTTTTCAGGCTGTCTTTCTGCTGGAAGATAGTGTTGGTGATGGTAAGCTGCTGCTCAGCACAAAACTCTAGCAAGAGGCGACCGTTGTCATTGCAGTTTCCAACTCCATGCTTGCCTAGTACTCCTTTCCAGGCTTCAGAGTTCTTACCTACTCGGGCGTTGAAGTCACCAAGGATTATGATCTTATCATCTGCAGGAACCTTTTGAGTAAGGCGGCGCAGATCGGTGTAGAATTTGTCTTTTTCTGTAGGGTCAGCTTGGAGAGTTGGGGCATATATGCTGAAGAGAACAACATGTTGCTTGTTGTGTAGCGGGAGGCGTAAGGAGATAATGCGATCGGAATGACCTGTTGGCAAATTTTCAAGTTTAGAGGCGATGGAGTTTTTAATCATGAAGCCAACTCCGGAATGATGACTTTCGGTTTTGGGTTTGCCTGACCAATACAGTGTGTAGCCGGCACCATGTTCTTGAAGGCTGCCTTCCTCATGAAGGCGAACTTCACTGAGAGCAGCAATGTCGATGTTGAGTCGTGACAGTTCGTGAGCAATTATAGCAGAACGGCGTTCAGGACGCCCACTGTCTGCTGTATCGAGCATGGTTCTGATGTTCCAACATGCGAGTGTCAATCTGGACACACCTTTGGAGGCAGGTGTATGCCTTTGTCTCTTTGCCTTTGGTTGACCGCAGAAGAAGATGTCCGTTGGCCGCGGCTAGCCAACCGGATTGGAAGGGAGATGAGCTTTGGTTAGGCCACCTTTTCTAGGCCCCTCTCCATGTGGAGCAAGCAGTGCTCTCCTTGAAAAAGGCTGCTTGGTCATTCAGGATGCTGCCGAACGAGACTGTCATCTCCCGGGTCAGTCTCAAGCGACCAATGTCCTGAACCGCCTGCATGCAGGGTTGGGTCTGCGGCTTCCAGTGACATCTTTCCACCTGCCGTTTCGTCCCTTGCCTGTCGCTACAGGTCTTTGTAAATGTGAGTACACCCTTCAAGCCTGCGCGGTGGATTTTTTAGGTGAGGCGCAGCGTGCGCGAGACTGGCCCCACCCTTTACACCTGAGGTTCATCTGCCAGGGCCTAGCGAGCTTGGACGGTGACAGCGAAGTCCTCAGGTCGTAGGTTTGGTTAGAGTATCCTTCTCTTAGATGGATGGCCTTACAGGGCTAAACGAGCTCCATCTGCCCGGGTTTGGAGTTAGAGTTGTCCTTCTCCTAGGATGGTTGCCCGAAGGCTAGTGAGCCCATCCTGCCCGTGGACACACTTTGTCTGACCCTTCAGTTGAGACCTGTCAGGCTTGGGAGACCCTACCGGAGGCATATGCCACCACCAGCATAGCTCTCAACTTCGCAAGGGCACGCAAGCTCTTTCCCCACGGCAAGGGGGTGCCCATGAAAGAGCCTCGCAAGAATACTATTGAACAGATTGGTACCCGCTATCGCAGAAGAACTTCTACCTGAAAGTCAGTGTGGTTTCAGAGCCAACAGAAGTACCACAGACATGGTATTCGTTCTCAGACAACTGCAAGAGAAGTGTAGGGAACAGAACAAGGGTCTCTACGTAACTTTCGTTGATCTCACCAAAGCCTTTGACACTGTGAGCAGAAAAGGTCTGTGGCAGATCTTGGAACGATTAGGATGTCCCCCCAAGTTCCTCAAAATGATTCTCCTGTTACATGAGGGGCAGCGCGGCCAAGTCAGATATGGCGATGCACTCTCTGAGCCCTTCCCAATAGCCAATGGTGTGAAACAAGGTTGCGTTCTCGCACCAACTTTATTCACAGTTTTCTTCAGCATGATGCTCCAAAGGGCCACGGCAGACCTCGACGAACAAGACGGCATTTATATCCGATATCGTACCGATGGGAGCCTTTTCAACCTAAGGCGACTGAAGGCCCACACCAAGACCCTGAATCACCTTGTCCGCGAGCTGCTTTTTGCTGACGATGCCGCCCTTGTTGCCCACACAGAAGCAGCTCTGCAGCGCTTAACATCCTGCTTTGCAGAGGCGGCTGAGCTTTTTGGGCTGGAAGTCAGCTTGAAGAAGACAGTAGTTCTCTACCAACCAGCACCACAAGATGATTACCATCATCCCCACATCACCATTGGCGAGTCAGAGCTTCAGCCAGTCCAGCAGTTCAGCTATCTGGGTAGCATCATCTCCTCAGATGCCACGATCGACAAAGACATAGACAACAGAATAGCAAAGGCAAACAGAGCTTTCGGAAAACTCCATAAAAGAGTCTGGTGCAATAAACACCTGAAGAAAAGTACAAAGATCAGTGTCTACAGAGCCGTGGTACTGTCTACTCTTCTGTATGGGTCTGAATCATGGGTCATCTACCGCCACCATCTGCGACTCCTCGAACGCTTCCATCAGCGCTGCCTCCGCACAATCCTAAACATCCACTGGACCGACTACGTGACTAATGTTGCTGTCCTTGAACAGGCAGACG
Source organism: Bucorvus abyssinicus (assembly GCA_009769605.1). Taxonomy (NCBI): domain Eukaryota; kingdom Metazoa; phylum Chordata; class Aves; order Bucerotiformes; family Bucorvidae; genus Bucorvus; species Bucorvus abyssinicus. The sequence goes on along the minus strand of CM020024.1, from coordinate 73,402,576 downwards.
TCACCAGTATTGAGGCCATGTTGCTGAAAACGCAGCTGCGTTGGGCAGGGCACGTCTCCAGGATGGCGGATCACCGCCTCCCTAAGATCGTGTTCTATGGTGAACTTGCCACCGGCTGTCGCAAGAGAAGAGCTCCAAAGAGGAGATATAAGGACTCCCTGAAACAACACCTCAGCCTAGGCCATATTGACCACCATCAGTGGTCCACCCTGGCCTCCAATCGGGAGATTTGGAGACACACCATACATAACGCTGCTGTCTCCTTTGAGAGCACGCGTAGAATCAAGCTCGAGGAGAAAAGACAGCGCAGAAAGAACCGTGCCTCGACTATACCACCCAAGGAGACCCTCCGGTGTGCTCTTTGCAACCGGTCTTGCCTATCGCGCATTGGCCTTTTCAGCCATCAACGCGCTTGCAATAAGCGTGGGCAAAGCCCTTCCCAAATCTTCGTCCGCGAAGCCAAGCCATGATGATGATGATGACAGAGCTTTGGAATCTTTTGATTAAAACTTGTGGTTTCTGAAAAAGAATTTACTTCAGGCCCTAAAATCATAATACTTTGACTAAAGTTGTATATAGTATGCAGACTGTCAGATGGTGTCTTTCATAATTGAGTGCCCTTCCAGAATTTCTTACAAAGTAGGTTATAGTATCTGATAGGCAATAAATTATAATGAAGTGAGTTTTGTTACTGAATTTATAACGTGTCTGATCCTTTGACGTGTAACTTTACAGAAAGATGCCAAAGAATCATTTACTTGGGGCCCAACATGGTTGATAAAAATCTCCTTATCAAAATTTATTGTTTTGACTTATGGATTAAAATTATGTAGAAATGAAATTAAACTGAGTAATTGGTAATGCTTGTTTGTTCTTTTATTTTAAAGTTAATTATAAAATATTTTTTCACTGAATGACTAAACTAAACTGTGATGTAAATGTTAAATTCACTAAGAGGGAGAAAAAGACTCTCTAAATTGAAACTGTGACAAGGTTATTCACTAATATTTATTTAGGATGGACTTACCAAATATTTTGTAGGGAGAAGTAACAACCAGAGCATAGCAATTATATGCTTGATATTATTTTGTCAGTAAAATATATTCTTTAGGCTTTGTGTTTGTACAGCCTGCCTCCTGCTTCACTTGAAACATCCTTTATTTCATAAAATAACAAGAAATATTTCAGATTTGATATTACTTCTGTTAAACACACTTTACATTTAACCTTTCAGAAAAAAAAACCTCATTAGCTCTGATTTGCATAATGTTATCTTATTTTACATTAGAACAAGAATAAATCTATGGAAGGTGATAAATAAAATTTTCATCTGGAAAGAATATTTGTCATCAAATTTTACACTTCTGAACTCTATTTTTATCTAATTTTTTCTTGACTTATAACTCTATTTCAGCCAATACTGCAATATCACTGTAAAAGTACCAAGGCTCAGGACTCACCACCACCTTCTGTGGTGTTACCAGTTTTAGTCTGATGTGCTGCCCATTCCTTCTGAGATGGATCTCTAAACAAAAAGATATTGCAATCCTGAAAATTAAGATGATGAAAGAAAAGGAGCTGGAATTCTCGCTTTTTATTAAAAGGTAGTATGCTCTGCCATATGAAGCTCCAGATGTTTGAGACATTACAAGCTTATACAGTTAACATCTCACAGCGATTCAAGACTGAAGGGCAGCCAATGTCTGTATTTTCTTTCCTTGGCATGGCCATAGTTCCACAGGGGTTTCCCAAGAACATACAAGTCTAGATGGAGACAGTGTTGACAACTGGGGTTGAGGAACAGGCACACAGAAAACATTTAATGAGGTCAAACATGTACTAACCACAATAAACTGCACTGCAGTTACTGCAATTTTCAGTGGGGAAGGACAAGAACAGTGTCATTTTATGTTAGTTATATAATGAACATGTGTTTTATTACCTAATACACATTTTAACACAAGCTAGTTGCAGCTCCCACATTTATAAGGCTTATGAATACCTTTTGTGAAAGATAACTTTTCTACAATGATTCACTTTGCTGTTTTCAGAGATCCTGTGACACTCATTGAGGTGGAGATTTCAAATTAAAAGAAATGCAGCCATTTGGATCAGAAAAGTTCACTTAGATTTGACTGAGATGGGAACTTTTATACATGTATACAGAGCAAAGCATGCGCGTGCGCACACACACACTCCCCTCACTCTCACATCTTCATTTTCTGACTGTTTAATTCCCCAGGAGAGTGTTGGCAGCTTACCTGAGTAATGGGAAACAACCAGCGTGCAACAGGGCCAATTTGCCTGTTATGTGGATAACCCCTGAATCAGGCCTGGCTTTGAGTGCCTGAAGCATCGAGAGAGGCTGGGATGACAACAGGGAGATGCTTCACCTTGCCTATCCCAAGCATAGGTCTCTCGAACAAATTCAATTACAGCCCTGTGCTGAAAGCTCACATTACTCATCTTGTAATGCAAACTACGTGTAACAGCTTTGCATAATCAGGTTTTTAATTCTATGGATCATATACAGCGCTTTAAAAATAGTTCCTGATTTTATATTTCTGTATATAGTGTGGGATGTGAATGTAAATACTGCAGTGCATGGAGTATGAAAGGCACTAGGTTTATTTTGAAGGGTAATTGGGAATCTGAGGGAGAAGTGCAACATTTTTCCTTTAATTTTCTATTAAGGTTTCTTCTCTAAAAAGTAGTTTTATGTGGTATTGTATACTATACACAAGGAAAACTGATCTTGAATAAATTCACAGTTAAAAAGTGGGGTGTTGGGGGTATGTGGGGGGGTGGTCTATGATTTTTTCTAGTTTAACATCCGCAATCTAATGAAGAAGAAAAGAAAATTATGGTGTGGGCAATTTAAACATGATGGCATAAGCTGAAACTTAATGTTTTGGAGGAGTTCAGTCACACAAATTGAATATGAAATTTTGGGTTCTAAAGGAAAATTGTTTTCAACAATGTAGTGCAATATTCATTGTTACTTTAAAAAAGATAAAAAAGCAAGCTATTTAAAAAAATTAAGAGACTGGTTGAAATTGAATTGGGTAACAAATAAAAAAAATAATTCCCATATCTATTCAGTTTTAAGTTTCATTATTTTAATTGATTCCTTTATTTTGGAATTTTGTTTTCTTCAATTCAGCTATAACTTATTTGCATTTGGCCTCATATTGTTTTAGTACAGTGACACACTGTTTCATTGTATTTAGGCAGTTCCCTAGTGGGTAAATTTCCTATTTTCAGCTACCTCCAAAGCTCTGTATTTCACATAAAATTTCACAAGTGCATATTATCAACAACAACAAAATGTAACTTTGAGAGATTGCTGTATTTCTCTTAAAATTATGAAATGTCATTTAACACTTCACAAATGCAGAAATCTGGCAGATAGCTAGGATGAACTAAATATCTCTCCTAGGACGCTCCTCAGAAGTACCAGTTCAACATAGGGCACACATCATTAACCTGATTTTACCAACAGTAAACAGCAGTAACCATGTCATTTAAAATAATCAAAACAATTATATGTTATGGAATTTCTGCTAGCAGACCCTTAAGTTATTCTACAAACAGATAATGTCATTTCCATATCCTCTGTTAATACCTTCCCTACACCTATTTCACTGTTCAGAGTCTCAAAGTCCCAGAGTCCAGAAGAGCTGTTAGTCAGCTTTGTCTCTAGCAGTTGAGGGAGAACTGCCTGTTCCTAAGATGCCAACACAGGAGCCAGCTGAGGTTGCATTCTATTAAGATTTGACATCCTTAATATTTCTGTGTGTTCAGAAAATGCTGTTTCTATTTTCAGAACAGCAAAATGGGGTACAGAGATTAAGTAGCAGTCTGTGAAAGCATTTGATACCAAAACGCTTCCATGCTATGTGTCAAAAGTTAGAGCTGGGGCAGCCACTAGACAAATGACAACGCCCGTTCCCCCCTTCCCAATGACGGGAAAGAGAAAAAGAGTAAGGGCGAGAGACTTATGGATTGGAAGAGAAAAGTAAAACTGCTTTAATGAGAATAATAATAATAAATTTATATATATTGTCCCCTCATAGCTTTAGCATAAGGACTATTGAAGCCGCTGACAAATGTGACTTTTCGTATGGCTCCTCTCCTCCTCATGTCATCCTTCCAACAGATTTATTGATGCCCACTGTGGGGCAATCAGAGCTCTGTTTTGATTGCCCAATATGCAAATATAAACAATACCAGTACTGAACCCAACCCCCCTGTTGTGAAAAGAGGGGAAATAAAACCGGTCTTAAGGCCGACACCAAATATGCGAGACAAGCAGTACTGGGGAGGGCACGAATAATGACGGTTTATTTACAAGAGCAACATTTACAGGTTCTTTTGGTATTGCCTTTGATAAACAAACTGCAGAGCTATGGCTTATTGACCAGAGAGACCGTACAGGTCTGATACCAAAAGCTCACAACCTGTCTGTTGTAGCCTGGCTACGTGGTAGCACAAGCCCGCTAATGCACAAACGGTACATTAAGAGTAAGGAAAATCACGACTATAACCACACAAAATACAAAATACACCCGGGGACAATAGTATAAAATACACCCGGGGACGACAGTATCACTCAGCGTAGGCTGAGGTAAAGAATAACCACACAAAATACAAAATACACCCGGGGACAATAGTATCGCTCAGCATAGGCTGAGGTAAAGAGTCTTACCCACGAGGCTTCCCAAGTCAGGGGGTGGAGAGGGGAGAGAATTTGTCAATCCGTCCGTTGGTATGAGTCGAAATCTTCTCCTATTCCCAATTTGGGGTCGAAATTGGGGCCATATTTACACCCAGGTTTTTTACATGACATGTAGAAGTGTGTGTGGGGATGACTGTAGACAAGCTTATCGCTTATGTTAATGGCACAAAGTCCATTGATTTACACCTGCATGGGTGGAGGTAGCAGCTTGTTTTGTCCAGGGTGGGAAAAATTGAAGAATGAGAGCACTGGACCTCCACCCAGCTTCACACTCCTCCAGGACATTCAGATAACACCTAACACCAGATATGGATCTAGTGATAGTTGTATCTCTGATCTTCACCTCGCCCAGTGATGAATTTTATCAACAAAGAGCTTGCAGGCATTCAGCTGCAGACAGGTCCATGTCTGATGTGACTTGGACTTTGTGCTGGGACCATACTCTCTACCCCGTGGCTACAGTCATACCCCGTGGCTACAGTCATACACACGCGCTTAAATTAGGATCTCAAATTAAGGTATCAATACCTGGGTCATCGATCAGATTCTCCTCCTCCACTCCCAGAGGGGTATAATCAGTGAGCTGCATCATTTGTATATGAACGGCTTTCATTATGGTTGACTATACACAAGACACTACTATACTTGTAACAAACATTACTATGGTTATTGTGAATCTACTGACTATCATTACAAAAGGCTTTACAATCATAGCTATGACATAGCATCTAGTATTAAAACATCATTTGTTAACCTGAGTTTTACAAACAATCAATTATCTATATCAAAACAAACATACAAGAAATCAGGAAAAGGAAAACCAAGAACTTCTGATGCAACAATCAAGTTCTGCACATGTTCTCCACTCCGTTTAAGTACAGATCATGTGTCAGGTCAATGCTTCCCGAGTTCTTCACCCCGTGACTGCAGACATGTGCAGATCTCAGTTCCCAAAGTCCTTCCAGTCTGGACATAGGTGGAATCTTCAGGCTGGAATTCATGCATAGCAGCACCTAAAGGTGGTGGTGTTCCTTCCCTTAGGTACCTGTGTAAGGATGACAATATCCTGGAAAGAGATATCAAACAAACTTGTACATCTGTTATTACACGAATGGAATTCTGGAGTACAATAAAACCTTGGGGGGTGGGGGGAGGACACCTATACTGTTAGGGTACAAGGGGAGACAAGTTTCGTGGAGGCAGGGTAGTGTCTTTCCTTGCACTAACTCCGATATTTTGGAGAAGAAACAACTGTGTATGCACAAGTCTGGGGGTTCACGCTGCGGTCACAACATTGGAGCGGGAGTGGGGTGGGGGGGAAGGCAACTGACCAGGATCCCAGACCCATCTCTGGAATTTTCTGGGAGACGAACCACACATGCGCCAGAGCTCAGAACCATTTCCCGAACCTTCCAAGAAGAGGGACTACACATGCCCAACCGTGCATTTGGACTCCATAAAAGGTGCAACACCGGAACGCTACATACGCACGCACGACCGCCGCTAGGGTATCCAGAGCGACCGCAGACACTGCTGGACCCAAAGGTGGGGATGGTTTTCTATCTCCTTGTTTCTTGTTCTCCATCCTGTTTTTCTTCTATTTTCTCTGTTTCTTTGCCATAGTGGTGGACAAGAAGCAACATCTGTTTCACAGCACCGCGCTGAAGAAATTAGTAAATGGCGCTGTTATCTGGAACAGCCAAGGTTAGTACCGTTAAATCCCGAAAACTTCTTTCAACTTTTATGGCTGGTTCATATAGGAGCAAGACACTTTTCCTCTTTTTTTTTTTTTTTTTCCTTTCAGTCTGTGACTTTAATGTGGCCAGGATGGACCATGTGTGAGTGATACTACTCAGTGTTTCAGCACTTGGCCTAATCGTCGGTTTAATTTTGTTTATAATAGCCATTTACTGTTATTACCACAATTGTTGTGGATGGTGATGATCATATGTGTTTCCAAAGTTGTTACTCGAGTTAAAACAGTTGTTCTATCAGTTAAAAAGTCTATGGTTTTATTTCTTGGCTTAACTGATTGGGGAAATTTTAAATCTTCCCTGCTGTGTCTGTAAGAAGAATTCCCTTGGGAAGGGGTCTTCTGCAGATTTGGGCAGGAGTAAGAAAGCAGCAATAGCAGATTTGTTAAGGGCATTTGCAAACCCCTAAGCTATAACTTAAACCCATACAAACATACCGGACTAAACACCTATTTTACCAATACCAGTTATAAGTATATGTGAGGCAAAACAGAATTACACTGTTTGCAAAACTAGGAACTTCTGGGGCTGCTTGAGGTCTGTGCAAGGAAGATTACTTGGATGCAAGCGCAGTTTTCCAGCGTCTGTAAAGAAAACACAAAAGAGAATTGTTTGGCCTCTGTCTGGCCAGCAGGCATCAAGTCAGTAAAAAGGCATTATCCATCTGGTATTAATCCTATGAATTTTCCCAGAATTATCTTTTGCTTCCCAGGCATATAGATTCTTTGGTGGTGTTAACACCATAGCTACCATCCCAATCTGGGCTATCTTGACCAACACAGGTTGTCCTATGTGGAAACCAGTAGGGTATTTACCCGGTTTCTCATGCACCAGTGATGCCATAGCTGTGGCCGTGGCACAGAAAGCTCTCATCTTGGGACAGCCACTCCCACTCCATCTGTTGTTCAACTCATAGATGGCATTAGCAATTCGAAGGTGCCATCCAGTATCAGTGGTTTTAGCAAATCACTTGACTAAGCCATTTGTCCACTCAACAATCCCATTGGCTTGGGAATAATATGGGGTGTGAAATACCCACCAGATACCTACTTCTTTTGCCCATTTCTGCACGATTGCAGCCGCAAAGTGGGACCCGTTATCACTCTGGATTTCTTCAGGGAGGGGCAGTGTGTTAAACCATCCCTTTAGACCATGGACTGTATTCTCCCCATTGACAGCTGTGATGGCTGTAGCCATGGTGATTCCTGAAACAACTTCTACTTCCACCAGAATATACTTTTTTCCCCCTGAAGGCCGTAGAGGACCTATATAATCTATTTGCCAAGTATGCCACAGCGTCTTCCCTTCCCAGATGTGCAAGGGAGGCCCTTTTCCCGGGTGGTCTTTATTAAGCCACAGTTGACAGTGGGAACAGGCAGTCACTACTTGTTCGCATAATTTACTGGAGACAGGCCATTCTCGGGCTATACCTTCCCAATATAGGTAGGCTCGTCTTGTGTGACCTCGTTTTATGTGTAGCCATTCGAGCAAACGTTCCCATTCATGGTCATCATTTATGATGTCCACTTGCTGCAATCGAGTAAGGCTACCAACCTGTTGATTGAATTGAGCTGCCATAGATGGTGATTGATCATGTCCTTTTACCCAACAGATATGCAGGGTTTGCTGTTTTCCTATCTCTAACAACTGCTTTCAGCTGTCAGTTTGCCGGACGGGGACCCTGTTCACTTGCCAGTCATTTGCTGCCCAGTGACCTATCCACTCTGTAGCTCCTTTAAAGACAGCATATGAATCAGTGTAGATATGATTAGCATCACGTTGTGCTGCTAGCAGGACTGCTCTCAGTTCCCCTACCTGTGCACTTCCTTTGCCTAGTTCACTCAGTCTTTCTCCTGCAGCCACATTCAGGGCCACCACCTTATAATGCCATTCATTATTCTGTCGGTGTGATGATGCATCAGTGAACCATACACCCTTAAGGTCGCCACCCTCTGTGAGGGAAGGGGCCTCCTTGATGGGAGATAGTTTGCTTGGCGGGGCCTGGAATAACACATTGCTATCTATATCCTTCTGCAATTTAGATATTTTGGTGCTGCCCTCCTTAATGGGCATGATTTCATTAACGCTTTCCAAATAGGTAAACCATTTGCGGACTGTTGGCTTCTGAGCAATGCCAGCAGGAGGCGCTGCACCCCTGCGGACTACATCTAACAGACAGAAGGGTCCTCAAATTATAACGCTTTGTTCCTTTCTGAGCTGTTCTACCAAGTTTACTGCACGTACAAGTGATAATAAACCCTTTTCAAGGTCTGAATATCTGGTTTCAGTATGATTGAAGGAACGAAAGCTAAACTCTAGTGGTGTCTCTGGTCCTTCTGGTCCCCGTTGCCATAAATTGCAGTGGGAGCCATGTTGACTGAACCTCCATTCTACAGGGATTGGATCGGTTGGGTGCACAGGGCCCAGTTGTTGGAAAAGTCTTAATTCTTTAACCAGCGAATCTAATGCGATCTCATGTTGCTCAGCCCATTCTCATGACCTACCCCTTTTGACCAGGTTGTACAAAGGATGGGCAATGATAGAGAAGCCAGGAATGTGCTTGCGCCAGTAACTTAAAGTCCCTAGGACTTGTTGAAGTTCCCTTTTGCTGGTTGGCTTCTGTCTCTGTTCTATTTTCTCCAAGGTGTCCGGGGGAACAGAGGCCACTCTTTTAAACCACCAGACACCCAGGAATTTAATTTTCCATGCCAGTCCCTGGCACTTGGAAGGTGGAATGTCTAACCCTAATGCTGTTAATTTCTCCTGCATATTTTCCATGGCTTGTTGGACCTTTTCTGGGTCCTCCCCTCCTATCAGTATATCATCAATGTATTGATATACTGTAATGCCTGGAGGGTTAGGAATTTCTGATAAAACCTTCACCAGGGCATTGTGGTCTATGGTGGGGGAATGTTTATATCCCTGAGGCAATCTTTTGAAAGTGTATTGTGTTCCCTTCCATGTAAATGAAAACTGATCTTCATCATTTTCTCCTAATGGGATCATAAAGAACATGTCTTTGATATCAAGGGTCGCCATCCAGGGATGAGATGCTCCCTGGATTTGGGTTACCATCTCTGCTACGCTTAGCACGGCTGCTCTTAGCAGGGCCATGTTGGCGTTCAGCCGTCTATAATCGACTGTAAGTCGTCACTGTCCGTTTGGTTTTTTACTGGCCACACCCGTGAGTTATAGGGAGAATGTGTACGAGTGATGATATCTCATTTCTCCAAGTCGGCGACCACCCCGTCAGTCCCCAAATGTGTAGTCGCAGGAAGGGGGTATCGTTTCACATTAGTGATTTGGAGGCGGGCAGAGGTATAGCTACTTCCAGCAGGTTTATATTCTTAGGTCTGCCTTGCCCGGCGAAACACCACACCGATCCATCCGGGAGTTTCCACACCCTACCATACAATAGGTCAAACCCCGATATGTTATTCTTTGTGGCTCCTACCAAAACATCAGCTGGGAGTCACAAGGTAATTTTTGCCAGGGGACATTTCTTTAGGATCCCGTCTATTCCTGTACAGCTTATCTTGCAGTGGCTTGGTTCCACATTTAGATATTTTGTGGTTTCCTTGGTAATTAGTGACATTTGAGCACCCATGTCAATGAGAAAGTCTGTATAAATTTTCCTAGGACCGATCGGAATGCTGATAATTGGTTCGTGCCATTTAGTCAAGAGCCATTGTATAGCCAGGACACCCCGGGGAGGGCGGCTCACAGCCCTCCCCACGGGTGGGGTTTTTTTTCCGGTGGGTCGTTTAGAGTGTTTAAGTCCTGGGGTGGGGCAGTGGGTACCGCTCTCCCTGGCACAGACTTGCGCCTAACCGGTCTGTTTGGTTTATTCTGTTCTGAGCTCCGCTCTGCCAACAGTACCAATGCCTGGAGGTCGGAGGTAGCCATGCCATGTATCAACTGGCATGTTACTCCCAGAGCTAAAGCTTTGCGCCATAAGGCATTTCGTTCAGAGTTAAGTCGGGGTTTAGATTCCGGATTGTTTGTGCCGTCGTGAATTTGGCGGATTCGCCGAGGCGGGTCTGGGGGAACAGCAGTAATCTTGACCCACCCCATGCGGCGCCCATAATTTACTACATCTTGAACAAACTCAATCCAGGTAGGTATATGAGCTTGTTCTCTAGGTGGTTGCGCCGCCACTGCCGCGGCATTCATGGTGCGATTCAATTCTATACGACCTTGGGCGTCTGCTACATATGTTTTTAGGCTATCAGGAAGACCATGAATAAAAGGGGTTAATCGCTCAGGGTCAATGTGAGCCGCCATCTGGGAACGTCTGGTTAAATTTCTATCATACATGGCCTGTATGCACGCTGCCTTTTGCACAGCAGCTGTCAGATCCGAAAATCCCTCTGTCTTAATAACAACAGGTTCCCCTCTCTCCCTTGAGTTTATGCCCCCGGCCCAATAAGCGACCCTGGCAGTTAGCGAGTAATTATGGTTACCCGGGGCAGTAGTTAAAAATACACCGGGCCTCCAATACCCTTCCGCCTCCTCTTCACTTAATATGACCTTATCTCTGCCCATAAGGGACACTCGCCAGACATATTCTGTCTCTGATTCTCGTGCACGCCTGGAAAACACTTTTTGTAATTTCTCCTGCTCGACTGGTGACCAGGGGGTTGTTCATGTGACGGCTTTACCGTTCCCGTCTCTGTCACAGGTAGTTCCGATTTTAATTGGCGGTCTGACCTGAACCAGTTCTGGGGCAGTGTCAGATTTCGCTTCAGTATCACCACCGTCACACCAACTATCCTCCTCCTGCATCTCGGGATACTCGGCGCACACGGCGGTATGGATGTGCTGGACTGAATGGGGGGATGGTATACCTCCCATTTGGTCCAGCAATTTATCCAGTCTCTGCTGCAGCCTCTTTTCTCTTTCGGCCACTGCAGACAACAGGTTTTCTAATAATTCGTTTTTACCTAACACCGCATTTATACGTTCCTTGGACTGTCTTTGTAGCAGCTCATTCTGACTTAAAAGTTTTCTCACACGCTCCTCTGAACACTTCCCTAATATCTCATTTTCACTTAAAAGCTCTCTCACCCGGCTCTCGGCCTTGCCTCGTGTCTCCTTTTCAAAGGCTAACGACGCCTGAAGCACCTCATTCTCTGATTGCAAGAGCGTGTATTCCACATCCCTAACTCCTGCAGGCACCTGGAAACTTTTAACTTCCTTTTGCGTGCAGGACAAACATGCTCCCAACAGCGCGCACACAACTCCTTTACCCTTCCCGATTTTGAGCCTCCTTTGGCTCTGGCATTGTTTTATCCGCTCTACCACCTTTTCCTCATCTTTCCAAAATTGGCACACAATTGTGCTCTTGCAGTAGTTTATCCATGGCAATACCCTGCTCGCTGCGCCCATTTAAAAATGTTGAGAAAAGAGGGGAAATAAAACCAGTCTTAAGGCCGACACCAAATATGCGAGACAAGCAGAATCGGGGAGGGCACGAATAATGACGGTTTATTTACAAGAGCAACATTTACAGGTTCTTTTGGTATTGCCTTTGATAAACAAACTGCAGAGCTATGGCTTATTGACCAGAGAGACCGTACAGGTCTGATACCAAAAGCTCACAACCTGTCTGTTGTAGCCTGGTTACGTGGTAGCACAAGCCCGCTAATGCACAAACGGTACATTAAGAGTAAGGAAAATCGTGACTATAACCACACAAAATACAAAATACACCTGGGGACAATAGTATAAAATACACCCGGGGACGACAGTATCACTCAGCGTAGGCTGAGGTAAAGAATAACCACACAAAATACAAAATACACCCGGGGACAATAGTATCGCTCAGCATAGGCTGAGGTAAAGAGTCTTACCCACGAGGCTTCCCAAGTCGGGGGGTGGAGAGGGGAGAGAATTTGTCAATCTGTCCGTCAGTATGAGTCCAAATCTTCTATTCCCAATTTGGGGTCCAAATTGGGGCCATATTTATACCCAGGTTTTTTACAGGACATCATTGGTGTAGATGTGCGTGTGGGGATGACTGTAGACAAGCTTATCGCTTATGTTAATGGCACAAAGTCTGTTGATTTACACCTGCATGGGTGGAGGTAGCAGCTCGTTTTGTCCAGGGTGGGAAAAATTGAAGAATGAGAGCACCGGACCTCCACCCAGCTTCATACTCCTCCAGGACTTTCAGATAACACCTAACACCAGATATGGATCTAGTGATAGTTGTATCTCTGATCTTCACCTTGCCCGGTGATGAATTTTATCAACAAAGAGCTTGCAGGCATTCAGCTGCAGACAGGTCCATGTCTGATGTGACTTGGACTTTGTGCTGGGACCATACTCTCTACACCCCTCGATGGCAACCACGTCACCATCACCACTGAAGCTGTGGGCAGACACTGGGGAAGGCCCAGGCTGGGCTCAGCAGCAGACGGGAACCAGATGCAGGAGCTGGATTCTGGAACTGGATTCAGGAATGCACGATTGGGATTGAAGGCAGAATGGACAGAGTCCTCTTTGGGTGCTGGCCATTGAAGAAATGCAAGAGAGAGCGAGACCCTCGTGATCCCTCAGCTTTATACTGAATATGACATCTATGGGATGGAACACCTTGTTGGTCAGTTTAGGGTCACCTGTCCTGTCCTCTTCTCCCCACAGATGCAGCCTCTCACTTACTGCACCCCCACCATGGTACACAGGATTTAGCAGTGACCTTGGTCTGCACAGGAGCAAGTATAAGCAGGAGCCTTTCTGCACACCAATCCCTGGTAGTGACTGTAAACATCAAATGTTATCACTCCCTGAAGCAGACACTGTCTGCAAAAATGTGCCGTTAACTTCAGAAAGTGCAGTTACTTAGAAGAGACTGATCTGAAAAGTGAAATTCACTTAACAGAATGAGTTCTGTTCTAACTCAAACCAGGACTTTGTTACATCTGGACAAACTTATGGCTTTTTTGTAACATTTAACTTGATCTTCATCTAAAAAGAAAACATCCCCTTTTTTTTGTAGCTAGAGAATGCATCTCAGTTACAATTGCATATCCAGAACTATCACAGAGCACTGGGAGTGCACATCATTAAGGAAACTGAAATCCATGGTGGTATTTGTGGAACCTTTTGTTTTTCCTGATTTGAAAATAAAGAGGGAGAATGTAGATATAATGCCTATATATTCTGATTTATTTATAAATAGGAATGATCGTGACAAGACCAAATGCCATTTCAGCTATGACCCTGTACAGCCTCTGAAATCCAAATGATGCCTTAAAAAGACAGCCTCCAGCTAATCCCATAAACCATAACATAGAGGTTTAGTCAGGGAACGTGCAGGGTCTGATTCAGTTCAGAGATACAGTACTGCGGTCAAGGGATAGACTAGGGAGACCAATCATGTAGCTGGCTTGTGCCTTGACCTGTGCAGGACCTTAACTGCACCTCAGCAGAACACATGCTTAAGAAAAGGAGAATGAAGTGGGTAAAACAATAAAAAGCAGAATTCACAATAACTAGCTCTAGGCCCTTAATTCTCGGGGCCACTCTGACATGTGCATCATGTCTCAACAGACTTTAGTTTCTCAAAGCTGACTGCAAAGAGCTGGGCTACGTCACCAGGAGGAAAAATAACGGTAAACTTGCTTCATATATGACTACCTCAGTAGATTATTCAGTCTCAAGACCTCCAGAAAGGCTACATACCAGGCCTTTATATTGGCTGTGAAGACTGCAGGCTGTGGGCAGTGTGCTCCCTTTCTTGACTGACAGTCAAGGGGCACTGTGCATGGTGCTGGAGTTCCGTGAGGCTCCTCCTCTAATCCTCCCAAATGGGACAGTACCATCTTTTCCTAGCTAGCTCCCAATTTTTCAATGAGTTAAAACAAATTAGTATATATCTGTTATTATTTTTATTTCATGTTTGTTTCAATAAGAATCCTGACGATGTTATTTTCCTTTCTCACTCACTTCTATACTTTTTGTTAATGTCTCTCATCATTTTCCAGGAAAAAAAATAAAGACTGGATTATACTGATCTACAACTGCTGCTGTTTTTCTAAACACTAAAGAACACGTATTAGTTTATACTATGACCGGAAGAGTAAAGTACTCATATACAAAGATGCTTTGATCCTAGGTTTTGTAGATCAATGAATAGGAAACTCTACCACTTAAAGGATATTCCAAGAAAGTTTGAATTTCTTCCATATAGACAGATTAAAGTTACAAAACATATGTTAATATATGTTAATTTGAGGTTATCATTGGCAAAAAGGAAGCTGACTCAATATTATGTTGACTTTTCTCTATTATTTGAACTTAATCTTTGTAAGTCAGTATATCTCTGGTAATAACATCTGATAATAAAACTCTGATGAAAACTGAGTAAAGCTCTGATGATAGCTCTGACTGATAAACTTATTTAAAATGTATTATTCTCTTCCCAGTTATCACTGACACTGATGAAGATCATTCCAGAATAAACCTTAGAGATATTTTGAATATAGAAAACTTCTGCAATGGCTGGCATACTGCGATGCGGAGATATACACACAAATATTGGATACAACTAAAGTTAACAACCTGTCATTAAAGCACTTAATCTAAGAATTGGTCTTCATTTAGCGAATGGACTGAAAATCAAGTATTCTGAGATGTGCATAATACAGATGAGATGACTAAAGTTGTCACTCTTCTATTAACTACAGAAAGATCTCAGAATGGACCTGACATTTAACTTCCAGCTGGTTCAGATAAAACGAAATTAACTCATCATTTTCTATTTAATAAAGTAGTAATGCAAAAAGCTTCTTGCTGATTTTCTTCACAGAGAACTCTGCATTAGCACTCAGGCAATAGCGGTTTTCTCAGCAATGACCCTGGGAAAATCCATTTACTGCTTTGTGTCTCTTTTTTCTGTCTTCTGCTTTCTTTGAAAACTTGGGACCTTCACTGGCCTATTTTAATGTATTTTAAGATATAAGAAAAATGCTAGATATGAGCCAGGTATTCTTATATTGTATGGTTTGCCAGGTTTATTCATTCAGGAGCTAAATAATTCTGGTTACTGAGTATCATTGTAACTCACATGCAGTCCTACTCAAGAATAATAAAAATACTCCTCTTTCTTTTTTTTTTTAATTCCAAAAATAAATTTTCCAACTCACTAATTCAAACCCAGACCAAATTGGCTCCCCCTTCACAGTGCATACTGTAAGAGAAAAGTTAGTATATAAAATGATTGGAATACAAATGCTCTGAGGATATGAGCAGGAGGAGTCTTCAGTTAAAAATATCTCCTTCAAAGGTAATGTGTATAGGTAATAATAGGATTAGGATTAATTTTTACAAGGTCAAATATTACAGTTATGTGATGTATTATTAGTCTTTGTTTCTACTTCACACTACTCTGTCCTTGCAAACTAATCCCCAGATTTGGTTCATTGTTTCTTATTGTCCCATTTTCTTTCTTAGATCAGTAGCAATTGTTTGGTTATAGTCTTGCATATAATATCTGTGTTGCAATAGTTAATTCTCAATTCTTGCATTTTTCTTCAGGTACAACTGATGTATATTATGTAGCAAAGATAAATATTTATGAAGCTTCTAAATTTGGTCTGGGGGAAAAAAAAAAAAAAGAATAGTGTGAAGTCCAGGCAAACAAACAAACAAACAAAAGACTGCAATTTTATGTGAATTGCTTTTCATTTCAGAGTAAAAAACTTCAAAATATCACCAGGACTTTTTGGTATTTTCGCCGTTTGTTTTATTTTTTTTTTAAATCTGAAGCTGTGTATTTAGAAGAAGTGATTTGGAAGTCTTTCTAAAGGTACACCAAAGTAATAAACATAGGAATAACACTGTACAGAACCATGCAATCAGCAGCACTATGAAGATAATGTCTTGTGCAGATCTGGAAGTTGAAGCATTTTGGGGAAACCAAAAGGTCTTCAGAGCACTGCAAAAGATTAGGCAGATTGCCTCACTGATTCATGAATTTTGACAGTTTCCTTATATCAGGGAAAATAGTGCTTGTATGCTTGCGAAGGGAGTAACATGAAGTGAACAAAACACAAAACAAATAAATCATGGAAAAAGGTAAAATCAATTAGAAATCCAACGATGGCGTAGGCATCTTTAAGCAGCAAGTCCCTTTCCTAAGCAGCTATCCTTTATCCAATCAACTGCTGTCACTGGTTTGGCTGAGGCAGGGCCAAACCACGGGACAAATTCTCTTTCCAATCAGCCCCTTTTCTGGAGGAAAGGGTTAAGGAGAGAGATAAAAGGAAAAGATAGAGTGGGTGAGGCCTCAGCTGAGTTTTGGAAGCTAAAACTATTTTAGTAATAACAGATCAAATATTATACAAACAACAGCAAGGGAGTA
Organism: Bucorvus abyssinicus; assembly: GCA_009769605.1. NCBI lineage: Eukaryota > Metazoa > Chordata > Aves > Bucerotiformes > Bucorvidae > Bucorvus > Bucorvus abyssinicus. The sequence continues at coordinate 73,385,718 of CM020024.1, read as the reverse complement.
ACAAAATATATACAGGGTTCAGGGATCTGGTGCAGCAAGGGTTAAACTGCAGGAAACGATCAGGCATGCAGCCACCAGGCAGGGACTGGAGCTGGGGTTGGCTCCTCCCGGCCAGGTAGCAGCATCGACAGCGGAGCCAACAGTCAAGGGACTGAGGCGGCTCTGGAGTGAACATCAGGAGCCAGCGAACACAAGCGGTCAGGAGCAAGGGGTACCGGCTGGCAGACAGGAGCAGCAGCCAGCAGCAGCCAGCGGATCACCAGTCCCCTCAGCAAGCAGCAAGCGCAGCTCAGTCCTCTTCAGGGCAGCCCTCCCAGCCCACCGCAGGCAACGTCTGTAACCGTAGCAAGGGCTCCAACTGAGGAAAGATGTCCCAGCAAAAGGCAAAAAGAGCAGGCAGCTCCCAGCCCAGGGCAACAGGCAGGAGCAGTCTCTCTCTCTCTTTCTTAAAGACACATCATCCCTCCAAGAAGCTCCACAACCAGTGGGACACAGTGACGTGCAGGGGGAGGAATACTGTAATTGGCTTGCTTCTAACAAACCAAAACCCATTTTATCTTAAACCAGAACAACTGCATAACAAAGTATGAAACAAAAATAAAAAGGAATATAGCCACTAGATTTTGCCACATATTCATTCCACGATGACATCTGCATAGATTTATAGCTGTGATGTTTAACGTAAGTAGTCTAAGACCTATTAATGAGATTTACAACCTTTTGTCAGTTACAACAGAATAAAATAGAGTAGAAGAAAGCTTGTCAAATTAAAAATGTGCTAGCAAAATTACACTAATTATTGAGCAATGTTAGTCAACATGTCTGAAGGTGTTAAAAATAGGTAATCATTTTATGAGTCAGATAACCATAGGGTGAGTTATGAAAACTTCTTCAGAAGTATTGAGTAAGTAGCTTCTAGGAGAATTGATCTTTTCTCAGATGATCATGTCACACTGGAAATTAAAATTATGATATAAAATTGTTACCTATGTTTGGAAAGTACAAACTTATGCATTTGACAACTAGCTACAAAATACTGTGGGAATATGTCAGTACTTAGGCATTATCTCTTCAGGGAGAAGGTGGGGGTTTTTGAATTTTGGGTTTTTTAAAGATTAAAAAAAACTCAAGACTTAACATTGAATTTTTCCATTGATTTCTCTTTTGCTTTCAAGACACAACACATCTCATCTAAACAGAAGGTTATTCACTGTGGAAGAAATGACAGGAAAAATATATGTGGTGTCAAAAACTGTAATAAATTTTTCCTTTCTAATGCAGTGATATGAATGAAATTAGAAAGCAAACAAACAATAACAACCAAAGAGTCACATGTGCCTTCTCCATGTTGACTACTGAACTTTTAAATATTTACACCATTTATGAGCTATGGGAAGATTGTTTAAACACAAGTATAATAACAGAATATATTAGAATTTTGTTCCTCCAACCCTGAATTAAAATTCAAAATCACCCACCATACTGAAAAATAGTACCGCTGTTATATTGTAGTAACTTACTTTTCTAAGATATATTCTGGTTTGGGGATTAAGTTGTCCAGGTGGACATTTGGAGGGGTATTGTTTAATGTTTCCCGTTCAGCATAAAGGACTATGCTAAATTAAATAGTTACATCTTTGCTTTCTTTTTCTTGAGACTAAGCAAACTCCAAGCAAGCACAATTTGGATGAACAATTTAAAGCATATGGCAAACACTTCAATTCCAGACCTCAGAACAAGAAGTTTTTGCTTGTTTTTAATTTGACTCAAAAGGGGACAGATCACATTAATTAAAGTTGATTTAGAAATTTTCATAACTTCCATAAACAGAAAATGTCATGTTTCCACTCACTATAAATTTTCTTTGCATTATTTTTTACTTTAATTATATGTGACCAACACAAAAGATTATACGAAATATATATGACCAACACACATTTATGGATTACCAAAATGTATGACTACTTTGCAGACAGGAGCCATGTCCTTAATTTTCAAAACCTTACAAAGTCCAGATTATACTATTGTGATGATTATGCTATTACCTTCTTTCAGTGGACCTCTTTTGCTTGTTGTATACTGAAAAAATATAAAGACATGCATGGCATTTTAAAAAACAGCAGGAACACAAATTTGATTGTTAAGACAAGGGACAACAGTTTTCAACTGAAAGAGGGTAGATTTAGATTTGACATAAGGAAGTAATTATTTATGATGAGGGTGGTAAGACACAGGAATAAGTTGTCCAGAGAAGCTTGCCTATGCCCCATACCTGGAAGTATTCAAGTTTGGACAGGGCTTTGAGCAACCTGATCTAATGGAAGTTTTCCCTGCCCATGGCAGGGGGGTTGGACTAGATGATCTTTAAAGGTCCCTTCTACCCAAAACACTCTACGATTCTATGAAATTTGTTTTCAAGAAGAGAAAATTGGTCAAAGTAGTCAAAAAATCTCAAGGAAACAGAAGGAAAATATCACCCACTCTGAAAGTCAGACTTTTCATTATCTTATGATCTGTCATGGGTTTCCCCATGCATTGTATCCAGCTCCAATGCACTGTTTCAGCTCCAAGTAAAAAAAAATATCTGTGGGAAATATCTGAAGAGTATCAGATAGCTACTGATAGATAAATGACAGTATTTTAACTAAAGCCACAATTCAATATATTGTTCTATTCCCAAACTCCCAAATCTACCTATATTTCTTCCCCATGCTTCTCTCAGTCTTAAGCAAAGTTATGCGGGTACTATGTGCTATAACTCACAACGTTAGGTCAAATTTTTACCTAGTTCTTAAGATGAGGACAGAATTGCTACATATATAAATCTAAGTATTATTCACATGCAGATGTCTTTGCAATTCCTTTGTGTTCTGAATTATAGCATGTATATATATGTATTTTAAAAAAAAAGCATATCTACTAACAACAAAGACAGCAAAGACATGCTAAACTTTGAAAGATTGCTTCTCAGATTACAAGCCTTAGATAGTAGCTAAAAAAGATTTTTGGGCTTTACATCTAATTTTTCATATGCTTACTAGTCTTACAGGTTTTTTAGTTAAACAAAGAAAAAAGTTAAACTTGTAATCTGGCAGATGCTCAATAGAGTTGTGAGATATTTCACTATGGATACAAGATCATTACTACTTTTGTTCAAACATCTACATTTGCTCATAAGTAAACCATCTTCTTCAGTAACTGTTGGCAATACCTTAGGAGCCATATTTTTTTCCATAGGTGGTTGCCAGCTGACAAGACTAAACTGGCACACGTTGCATAGTTCAAAAGCCATTCTACACTCATGTTGTACTTGTTAATGTGTTTAGTTTTAATAAAGTAGACTGAAGTGTTCAATAAAATACAGATCTTTAAAAAGATCTTAATCTGTTGCTATTCAAAGATAAAATTCCCACTACTCATCTAAAGTCCTTGCAATAAAGAGTTTCGTAATAAATAATTTGAAACCCAAAACCCAACAATAGAAATCTAAGAAGATTCTTACCAGCCTCCATATTCAATTTAATAATAGTCTACTGGAATAATTGTTGCTGGCCTTGCTGATTTAAAAACTATGCTAGAAAACTTCAAGACCTTGACTGTGAAGTGTATATCCTCTGATATGCATATTTCCTATGAGCCAGATAGATCAAAAAAGTTATACAAATGGGAAAACTGAATTGCACAAAAGTAATATAAGGTATGGTACTGAACACCTTAATAAAACACAAAAGTAATATAAATATTGGCTACCTTACTTTTATGTTCAAAACTATAAAATTTATCAAGGTTGCAGTGGAAAAAATATGTGGACAAATTAGCTGAGATGCTAGCAACAATCATAAATTTTACTAATATTTTGTGCATCTTATAAAATAGGAAGTCTTTTGTGGTTTTTTTTTTATTGCTTAGTAAATCATCTTTAATGAATGCAATCAAAAATAATAAGTGTTTTCAATATAAGTTGTTTCCTGTTTTCATTTAAAACAATTAAAGAAAATAAAAAACTTTAGCTTCCTCAAATAAACAATTTGGTATGTGGAGTTGTTATTTGCCCTCTAATTGAAATTATTGAATGCTCCTGTTACTAAAGCTACATTCATATGTAACTTTGCGAAGCATAAGCCATTTAAAATAAAAATTTCCAATTTACATTAACGTCTCCAGCTGAATTTATTAGGAAGGATAAAAAAGAGAGAAGGGAAATAAATTATCAACAGTTATAAACAGAATTTCAGTAATTTTCACTGAATTTTCCCATTGCTGCTTGATGTCACAGGGAAGGAGGATGCACTCAATTACCAGTGACATACTTTCTGTAGTCTACCTATTAATGTGTGTAATTTTGGCCAAATTAAGAACATTGGGATAAGCTTTTGAGTTTTTAGAGAAGATTTACTTCAGGATTTGGCAGACAAACATCCTAAAGATTGCATCTGCAGTACTCATACTTTAACCCTTCACAATTCCTATCTGCTGTTTAAAGGATGTGTGGGATACTAAAAGAGCAGACAAATCTGCTTGATCAAAAAGGACTAAGAAGGATTTTCCTTCCAAACAATATCTGCTTTAAGAATAACACCAGGCACAGAAAAGCAGGTAAGGTTTTCTTTCCTATACTTTCATCTATCCTGATGATGCCCATTACCTTAAAGATGAAAAATCCTGAATGAATTGTAAGGGGGGGTAGTTGTCGTGAAGTCACCCACAAAACCAACAGCAGAAGCGACCCGAAAATTGCATATTTATTATAATAAAAGTTTCCTGGCACCCCAAGAAACCAAAGTTAATTACAAGTTCAGATTTCAGTCAGGAATATAATACTGAACCACAAATTCCTACACTCTAAGGAATGCTCTTCAAGGAAGATAAGCCAAAATGTGTACACACTCACTCATACAAGGGAAAATCTCCTACTCAAGGGTACCCAAACCAAGGGGTCGCTCACCAAATGGGCAGTGAGGGCTCACTTAATCCTGGGAAGTATCTTTGGACAGTGTCCCAATACAAGAGAAGAGTCTCTGACTGCATAACCTACTGCACCAAGGAGGACCAACTCAACTCTGCAGGGCTCCTTTATACCCTAGTTGGAGTCTGAACTGTGGTAGTTCTAATTAGTTGAGGGCAAACACAAGACAAAGGCAGGATAACAGGGTCTAGAACCTGAGGCTCCAAGTAGTAGCCCTGAGGCATTTAGCTGATCTTTATCAAGTGCTTGTGCAAGCCCTGATCTTTGTCAGGTCCTTGTCAGGGTGGCTGCACCTGCCACAGTAGTATGCAAGGAATAAAAAAAAAAAAAACCAAAACCAAAAGAAGACGGTACCTTCTTAGATGAACCTTCTAAGAAATACTTACAGAATATAATGGTTACTGGGAAGGCATGAGGGAAGCATGAGAGTAGCATTTACAACTGAAAGTTCGGGACAGGAGAAGACATTTTAAGAAGACAATGCAGGCAGTGAGGAAGACAAAGTCTTATGGAGTTTATTTTACCATAGGCAGAGCTTAGTGTTAGGATGAATATAATTGAAAAGACTAGCTGGCAGCACAAGATCAAAAGTGTGTGTAATTAAGACAGTGTAAATACTGATTATTTTCCTCAGAATAAAAAAAAAAAAGTCTGAATTCAGTGACAGATAAAAAAAAAGAAATCAAGGTCTTTTTTATAGATGAATGAAAAAGTGTTATTTTTATCTAAAAGATACCTCACATTGAAAATAATTTCCTGCTTCTACCACTGGTATCTGAGATCTTAAGAAGTGATCTTTGTGTGATACTTACTTTCCAAGCCCAGCTGGTAATGGATTTCTTCCAGAACACTGGATCTTTTTTCCCTTCTCATACAAGTTCCCTTTGCCTTTGTTTCATTTTTTAAAACTGGAAAATAGTGTGATAAGCAGCTAGGTTAAAAACTGTATCACAAAGAAGATGAGAAATCTTACATTGCTTTAGAACACTTATTTAACTGTTCACATTGAATACCATGGGATTTTGACACACCATGTGCCAAAAGGAACTTGCTGAACTAGGATTTAAGTTTAACTGGAATCGGGACATATGGTTAATAGGAGAGCAGAATGGTCCAACGGTAACAGCTGTGGATTGCATTCACTTCTCAAACATCCAATTCTTGGCTTTTCCAGAGGTGACATTATGGACATATGCATATGCAAGAAGTCTACAGGATAGCTGTTGTTTGTCAGGCAAACCATCATGATTTGTAGACTAATTTATAAGACTGATTCTTTGCCCTCGTCACACCCTTCATTTTGGAAAAAGGGATCAATTCCCCTCTATGACCATGAACTTGACAGAACTTCTGTTTTCATGGTTCTTACTCTTGACACATAAAGCTAAGCCAGGAGCAGCCCCCTTCGAGGCATGTTAGAATTATTGGGACAGGAAGAATTAAAAAATACTCTCATGCAAAGGAACCCCCCCCCACCAAAGTTGTCTTTGCCTTCCAGACTTCAGCTGCATTTTGAATATTCCATATATATTTCTTTGCAGTTGAACAATATTTCTCCAATTGCTGTCTCAAGCTGATCTTCACCTAAGTATCCTTCAAAAAACTGTGGGCTTTTAATATGAAATTACTTTGTCCATGTTTCATTGTATGTTGTGTTAAAATAAAAGAATAAGTTTAACCACTAAAAAGTAACAGAAAACAGTTCTGGTATTGCTGGATTCAGAGTCTGTTTATTTTGTACCAACTTTAGGCTATTTGCCTATATCCACTATAAACTGCATGAAATATGCTTTTGACGATCTGAGTTCTGCGTAGTATTCATATAATGCATTTATTATAATGTACAGGTATATATGCCAATCCTTAAATTATAAAATCCATTCAATTTCTAAATGCATCTGGCTTTGCTATGATTCTTAGAGGTTTGTATCAAAATTCCAGAAGGTAATGGCTGTTGATTAACCTGTAGTCAGAGATTCATAAAAGTCTTTTGCAGTGTTTTACAAGCTGAATACTATTAACATAATCACGGTAAGTTGTTGTTACTGAGACACTATTAAATGCCTCAAAACAACCAGCCAGCAAGTTGCCATGCAAGGAACTGAGGAAAAGCTGACCTTGTAACAAAGACATTTATCCATACTCAATGACAACATAAAGTGAGTCGGGGAGTTTGAAAACTGCAACGAGTTGATGGAAATGCAAATTGAGGATTGACTGTCTGCAACAGTTCCAAAATACGGTTAGACGGTAGAAGATAGCTCTAAGTAGCTCCTAGAACGCTAAAAAAGGGTGACTAACATGGATAGTGAAATGGAGGAAAAAACACAAGGTCCTGATCTAACAGCATTGATCAGCATCAAACAGTACGGAACACCAGAACGAATGGCAAAACAAGACAAGAACTTGGAAACTATTTTAGAAATGTCTGTCATAATCAAATGTTGCTTAACTGTAGCCTTATTTATTTGCTGTATATATTAACTTAATATATCCTGTACTTGTGAATAATAACGTCACAAACAGGATGAAAGACATAAAGTGGCCACCTATTAGTGCTTTAAAATGTCAAGATAAGTTGGGACAACTTTTTGTTTTGACATAAGAGAACCCCTTGCCACTAGCTGGGAAACAATGTAAATTTGGTGTTTTAAGCCTGAAATACTCACCAAATACACTTTAGTATACAGTCAGTGGAGGAAAAGACACCACTAGAAACTATTATCTGGATATCTAGATTTGCACCTTAAATTAATATGAATCCCTCTCTGCAGGTGGATTTTTCTCTCTTACATCTATAAACAGGAGGTAAGTTAACTGCCTTTAAGTGTATAAGTTGTAGATGCCTACTTAGGAAATGTGAACTTTATGTCTTGATGACAAGAAAAAATGGTAAAGCTGTGATGATCCACCAGTGACATGAAAATACAAAAGATGGGTAGAGGAGTAACAAACTAATGAATCATTGGAAACCAAAGAAGTAAGCAGCAGAGACACTTCAGTTAGGTGCTAAAGCTAACAAATAGCTCTGCTCACAAAGGAATTAATAGTAAGAGGTCACAGCGTCTTTCTCCAAACATTTAAAAAAAAAAAAGGAAAACTAGAAGATATCAATGAAGAGGGACTTTTTATTGTCTGGAGGAGAGGCTATACCCAGGAGAATGTTGGATATTAGAGGACTAAGTAAATTCCACACAGTGTTTAAAGTGAGGAGGAAAATGAGGCAGAGAGAAATGTAGTAGTCAGATGGCTTGTGTCTGACTATGCTCCTTATTTATACTGTGTAATAGTGAGAGAAACTTCTCCGAGGGCAGTGAGGTCAATAATTCACCTAATAAAACATATGGTCTGGTAGAACACAGTCCCGGAAGTCTGTAGTACTAGAAAAAGTCAGAATTGGTATGGGCATACAGTCAAGACCATGTCTCCATTGTCAAAAAAAAGGAGAATCGTGGACCAGCCTCTGACTGACTCACTTTGCTAAATGAGAAATAACTTGGATTGTGAACTCTGACAGACAGCAGATAGTTGTGGGTGTGGGTGAATGTTGGAAACTGAACTTTGATATTCACAAGCATGAGGCTGACACCTACTACCTGCAGCCAGAAGGGCCTAGCTGCAAATTTTGATAACACTTAGAGTATGGAGAAATGGCATATACCAAGACATCCAGTTAATAAAAAGACCACCAGTTAGAAGGCTGATCATGATTGTGCCTCCGAATACAGGCTATTTAGACAGAGAAGACCTAGAAAAAAATATCCTGGAAATGTAGGCAGATCCATGGAGACAAATGTGGAGCACCCGGGGACATTGTGGGTGATGCCTGAGACTGGTAACCTCAACCAGCTGTGCAGCACAGAACAACATGACCTTCTGTCTGACTTTCCTAGACCTGATAGAAGGGAAGTTGAGACCAAGTTAATGTGAGGGGGGAAGTGACTGAGAAATTGCATGTGATAATCAGGTAGGGCAAAAGATCTACTCTCAGTCTTTAAATAAACCTTGGTATTGATATCCACTATACATTGTCACTTATTCTATTGCATCCATGACACTTGCATCCACACTGCTTAGGACTAATTGCTCCTGGACAAATTTGTAGTGTCTAGCACTATCCAAATCAGAGCCAAAGTTGTAAACTAAGTCACTAAGATCTTCCTGGTTGTTTGGTTTTGTTTAGGTTTTTGGGTTTTTTTTTTTAATTATTATTTAGCTGTACAAACGTGGCCATTGGAACCACTTTCATAAAATCGTAGGAAACTGACCTTTGATCTGAGTGCAGACCTGAAAAGCCTGCTTGAATTCATCAAATTGTTCTTTTTTATATCAGAAAAACTCTGATGAGTTTCTAGCCAAACATTTCCAAGAGGGCTGTGACAAATCCTATTACAGTTTGTAACCAGAATCTATACAATTATTGTATTTGAAACAGTTTGCTCATACCTTGTGCAGAGAATATAAATTGTAGTCTTACACCTGCAGATAGCACACCTTTTTATCCCACTTTTAGAAGTTAGATACAGGCAAAATACATTATTTGGAATGTGGTTATTTTATTTTACAATTACGTGCTTCTGCTTTAACATTGCATAATTTCAGGGCCAAATAAGAGTCTTGCCTGAGAAGTGTGTAACACGTCCTTTCTTCTTGCAACAGAGTAAATCCAGAATAAAGCCTTTGTTGGAAACAGCCAGATTTAAAATAGAATTTCATTGATGGCTTTGGAAAATATAGGTCTGGAGGGAGGACTGAATGGATTACTAGCAGTTGAAAGAGCACGAATATTTTTTTTCCCCATAATAGCATCTAATCAGCATTTGTTATTTATGTTATAGTAGTATTTTTCATTTAAAATATATAGTTTTATTTCATCATTCTCACTCATAATTTCAGAAGTTAAGCTCTCACAAAATATACTGTCCAAGTATCATGGGGTTGGGTCAGGACTTTCTGTTTAACATTAGAGAAGGAAAAAAACTATTTCCAGTTAGTATAGTACAAATCATGCCATTTTCTGATGAGTTTGCTGTTTCTCTATAACTGTATTTCCCCATAAATGTTACTGCATGTAAACAAATTAAAACAAGCCTTATCTATTAATCAAGCTGAAATCTATCACATAGGCAGACATGTGATTCATAATGCAGAAGACATTCACTGTCCTCCCTTACCAGATATTACCACATTTCCACTTATTAATGAAATACCACAGATGCAATATCTCATCCTGAAGAGCCTCAAAATTATATAAATTCCAAATTTTCATTTGTCAGCAATATTCCACATTGAATTTACACTAATTTCCAAGAGCACTATGAAACCTAAATTAGATAAAACCAACCTACAGCATCTTTTTCCCCTTGAAAACATGCTAGTAGGAAATTATGTTCTTTGTATATGATCACAAGCATGGTAGGTTATATATTCCAACATATGCCATGAAATTCATTAATATGGAGAGTGTGTGAGTATTAATTTATCTTCTTATATTTTCTATCATTCCCACTGGTATAATGGTATTATTTATATATATTTGTTCATTCACAGGATTTAACAATATTGTAACCATTCTGTACATTTTATAACAGAAAGTTGCAAGAAAAGCTTGAATTTCAAGTAAATACTGACAGCTAAGAAATGTCTTATATTTAATTTTTCATTTATCTAATTGAAATGACATCGCAAACTTTTTACATGTAGCTGATACAGCTGTAATAAAAAAGTTTTCTTGAAAATATGATTTTGCAGTCAGTGAATGCATTTCTTTGATTTTAGTCCTGTCACATCATTTAAAAAATAAAGATAACCTATTTCCATTTTCCCCTAAGATTGCATAAGGTTTAAATGAAGCTGTCATGACAGAAATGTAAAATGTGAAGAATAGTCTAAGAGATTACAAAAAAACTTTCACTTATGCTATGGCTTTGCCATCAGAGGCTATTTGTTCCAATTTTCATACTACCAGATGATGCAGTGTGTGTCACCATGAGCAGAAAAAGAACAAAACAGATAGGAACAAGGAGAAGAAAAATGTTGTAGGATTGATTAAAAAAAAAACCCAAAACAACCAAACCAGAAAATAAAGCATTTAAATATAATAACCTTCCCCCAAAATTACGCTGCTAGCAGTCCCCAAATTTAAACAAATAAAATCACAATGGAAGGGTGTGATTCTGTCACCGTGACACAACTGTCAACAGCTCTTTAAATTTCTTTCTCTAGAAACACAAGATTACCTGTGACATCTGTTTGGATTTGGGATGCTGTGATGAAGGATTGAATAATACTGCTGGGCTCATCTGGGTAGATTTTTTTTCCCCAGGATGGACTGTCTCACTAAGTAGCGCGATACCTGAGTACACCAAAGTGACACAACCATTCTTTTATTTCATGCATCTAATGCAGCTGGTCCACAAGTCACAGCAGTGCCCTAATTTACCCACCAGATCATTCTCAAGCCTAAGCATTCTTTCTTATAGAGCCAGTTTCCAAGCAACTTCAGGCAGAGTTTTCCAGGAAAATATTCTGGATCATTTGGAATCAGAAGTTTCAAGAGAGGAACAGTCATGTCTTGCAGTCTTATGGGCGTGGTTCAGCTACTCAGGCATTGCATATGGTGCCATCTAAGAGTTCCTGGAGCATCTTGGGTGTTAGTATGAGACTGGTAGACACGGTACCTCAAAAGAAGATTTGTGTCATCCTGGAGCAGCAGCTGTCCTGTCAAATGAACCTCATCTTTGCTTTCAGAAGGGTGATATAACTAATATGTACCAAACTATATAAAACCAACTTTTGTCTGTTTCATTAATACACTCACAGGAAACAGTAATGGAAGGCATAACTGTAGCTACCATATAAGTGAAGTTAGTAAGTGTTCACTTAGTCCAACTTTAGAGTGGGCTGTGTCTTAAGATTATTCCTTGGACAGTGCCTTTCTTGCCTGAGAATTCAACAGTTGTAAGTTACAGGAATACTTTTCCTGAAAAGTTGCATTATTAATTTCAGTTAGTTTATTATAAATGATGTTCCTATGGAGAAAGATTTTTTATATTCATTGCAAATTATACTGCTACTATTCTGCAAACTCTGAAAAGAATCAGTATTAATTATATGGATTTTCTTTACAAATTCCTTGATAAATGTGTTATGATGGTGATACTATTCAATTTACAGGCAAGTATTAGCTACCTTCTTCCAGACTGCATCTCAATGACTACTGACAAGCTTCTAATACGTTTCTTTTGCTTGCTAAAACAGCGTAAGCAAAGCTAGTATAGGAGGAAACACTGAGGTTCAAAGAACAAAAATGACCCCTCTACAAGGAATGTGTCTAAACCTACTTCTACTTCAATGCTAAGTTTCAGAGTTAAAATTTAGAGTTAGCTAATAATATGTGGAAGAGGAGCAGACACTCCACATTGTTTGGACTTTGTTGAGGCCATGAACTTGATGAACTAGGAGAATGTTAAATTCATCTCTGCTAAGATAGATCAGGTTTCAAAGGATGAAAATGGAAATATGTAGGATATAAGTTAGTGACAACTGCATTTGAGGTATTAAAAGAAAGGCAATACTACACTGTTTTCCTTTCTCTTGTATATTTTCATTTAGTTTTGATATATAGATAAAATTCTTAATGAATTGGTAAGTCAAAGATTCACAGGCCTCTACTTGTTATTTATAGTACAATACCAGGGCTGAACACACTGTTCAGTAAAATTAGGGGTCCTCATTCGACAAAGATGTTTCTTTGTATTCTTATATATAAGAAGTTCTCTACTTGGCCTTATTCTGTAACCAACTAACTACATGATTGAAAGTGGCCAGGAACAGAAATATTTAAAATTAAGGATTTCTTTCTAATTTGTTTGGGTATTACCTAGCCCTGCATGCACTATTGTAAAGGCAATACATATATGTGGTATAACTGACACTTTTAACAATGGGTTTAGAGGATAATCATCTCACCTCTTTTCTTAAATTTATACAAAAGAAAAAGGGAAAATAAAAACTAAAATAATAATGTAATTGGCTTAAATGTGATAATAATGCTTAATACATTGCTATTGCCATCAGCTTAGGAACAACATGCTGCCATCATCAGGCCTTCCAGAGGGATGCGTGTCTATTTATTTCCTCTGTTGTATCATTTTTGTCTAGCCACAACACTTCCTGAACTGAGCATGAAAAGACTGAATAACACTGCTATCCATCAGTACTTTCATTTTACAAGCATTAGAAACCAGTAAAATCAGCTTAGAAATATGGTTTATTCATCAGAGACACTACTAAGGAGAGTATAAACATTACTGTGAGTAAGAGGTTTTATAAAATGTCTTTTCATTGAACACCAATCTCATTATGACTTTGAAATTCAGACAAAAATGACATATTCTTCAGCAAAAAGGATTTTCATCAGGATGCACCTTAAACCGAGTAAAAGAAAATGCATGTGGCTAGATTTCCCTTGTGCTATAATAATAAAAGCCTTTCAATATTTTCTTTACTTTTAAAACAGAATTGGAAAAATAAAATCTGTTTCCCAGCACAAGAAGAGTATTGCATTGGATAGGTTTCATGGAAATGATCTTGTACCAAATGTAAAAATAATCATAATTGGTGTTTTTTAGTATTAACAATGAGAACCATCTGCTTTAAATAGGCTGATTAAGTAAGTTTACATTTTTTGCTATCTAAACCAGGATTTACCATTATAATTATCACCCTATAAGAAAAAACTTGCATGAAATACTGAAAGAAAGAAATCCCAAGAAACTTTTGCTGAAATTACAACTGAAATTCATCTGGAGGATGAATGAATACCCCATCCTTACTGCACACACACCACCCAAACACCTACTATTTTCTTAGTTTTGAGAGATATGTTGATTTTTCTCATTTTGAAATCTTAAAGGGTTTTTTAATATCTCTTTGCACCCAGAAAGGTAGACATAAAGCAGAAAAGCCACTAGACATCAGGTCAATGTCCTTTTGCACACAGTCTCTCTGTTTACTATATTACTTTTAATAAAACCCCATGGTATTTGATAATATTTTTGGTATAACCTTCTATGCGGTAGCGTAGTACAAAGAGTGCCTGCTGCTTTAGTCAAGCAGGCTAAAAGGAGATTGCTAAAAATACGACTTTCAGGGAGGTTAATGTCTATTCAAGATATTATACTGAATAATTATAACTTAAATTAGTCTTGATTATCCTTCATCTTATAAATTAAAAATTGGGCCTGTGAAAAGAGTACTTGTAAAATTCAAGGTAACATTTTGAATCACTTTATTGAGCTCCATCTCACCTAGTGTGAAGTAACTATTTAGATATTTACAGAGTAATTATGTGTGTGAGAGAGTGCCCGTGTGTTTGTGTGTCTGTGTATAGATAGTATTTATATCACTGATAAAATATTGTATAAGTATGTATTTAACTGATAAAGTAGAGATGTACACATCTGGCTTCTAACTAAAATTCTTTATGTACAGCCTAGGAGCCTAAGGAATAGATTGTTACTCATTCAGTACTCACAACTCCTAGATATATTTACAGCTTGAGTATAGGATTAAGTACTGCAGCATTTATGGTTAATAGCAGTCATTAAATTTAAGCCTTCTAAATGCAGAAAATCAATGAACCAGTATAAACTATAACCAAACAAGAACTCTTTTTCATACAGGCTGCCTTCACAGATGGAGAGTTTTCTTCTACTTCAACATTTTTAGTACCACCAGATAAGAAGGCAATATTAATCAGAAGGCAACACAACTATATTCTAAAATTTGAACAGTAGTAGTTTTAAGTGGGTTTCAGCTCTGAATAACAAAACACATAAATTTAGTTCTTAAGTACAGGTGTCTGTGCGGAAGAAAGGCAGGTACTCTCCCACTGTAATCAGTTAATGTCTAGGGAAGCCTTCAACTGCACAAACTTAGCCACTCATCAGAAGTACTTCCTTCCTTCTTTTTCTCACTGTCTTTTTCTCAGTAGTTAGTACAGGTCAAATATATGAATATTTAGCAGCTAAACTAAAAAAAAAAAAAAAAGAATGACTGTGTTAGACTATGCTGGCTATTATAGTGTTTCAGTTTCCGTACCTTTATACATTTCTTCATATTACTTCCTATATTTTCCTCTGGATAATCTCTACTCTTCGTTTACAGAAAGCAAATTGACTACTTTGTCCTCTTGACTGAATACTATCTTGTGGCAATGCTATACTCCATTTAAGGCATTAATTGTACATTGCGCTAATGTGAAATTGTATGAATGCAAACACATGGAAATATTACCTCAAGAGCAATTTCAACTATTAGTCCAAGTGAGGATTAGACACAGGGTATTTGGGTGTTCAGTACTACAAGCCCAATTGAACAGACGATTGCTAATGAACTTTTAAAACTAGTTCTGCTGCACATAGAAGATAATTGCATATACAGCTTGGCTTTGTCTTTCTTGCATTGTGCTTCACAGATTTATTTTTAAATAATAGCTCTCTTCTTATGGCATTGCTTTTTTTCTAAGAAAATTGTTATTCTTTCAGGTTCTATTTGTTTCTGTGTATTTGGATTTATGATTTCTTTCTTTTCAGTTCTAATATGACAGCTGTTTTCTTCCTTTTTAAGTAAAAAAAAGACTACTGGGTAAGAGTTTAGTAAATATCTTTCATGTGTGTTTATTTTCATCAGTAATATTCTCACAATCTTCCCAAATCTGTATATTTAGATAGGCTTTCACAATTGGTCCATAGATAAATACAGGGGGAAAAAATCTTTTTATTTTTCAGGATAAATGTTTTGCTTCTATCAGAACACTACTGCAATGCCATAGGAGTAAAAGAAACAAGAAATCATATCAGATCATATCAGATCATCTCAGATCATTTGGAAAAAATATAGGTATCATCATCGGAGCAGTGTGAACTTTCCTTGACAACAAGTAGTTTTAGTCCAAAAGCACTCAGTGAGCTGGAGGAAGGAGTTGAAACAGTGTCTTTTTTTCTGGGTGCTGAGAAAAGCAAACAAAACAGCTCTTGCTAAAGAGGAATTCACTGTACCAAACTTTCTATTTTGCCATGCCCACTGCCTAATCACAATGAGTGAGCATTTACAGGGCTGGTAGACTAGACTTAGCTCTTCAGAATTGGTCTTAAACAGCAATTCTCTGTTGCTATATCTTGCCTTTTACCAGTGAGTGCTTCCAATTAGACTACTTTAATCTTCTAATTTAATTTTAACAGAGATACCTTCAATAGATGCATATGTAGCTCCCTCAGTCTGCATTAAGACAATGCAGGGAAAAACAATGATTGAGAGTTCTTCACTCCTCTTTCTCTCCCATGGTTCTTATGGCATGCATGCCAATGTCATAAGATAGAGGTGAGGCTGCGTGTTTATTCAGCCTTCCCGTTAGATCCGGACTGTGTCTATTCCAGGTTCTGCAACCTGAAAAACAAAGAATGTATTTTGGTTCTGCATCCTGAGTTCTTGTTTAAACATGAACAAATTAATCAACTACCTTTTTAGGTAGGAAATGTTCCATTCAAAATTGCCACTGACAAATGTGTTTCAGGAAGCGTTATGGTAGTTGGGTTGTTTTTCATTTCTTGCTATTTGCAGCAAAGGAAGACAGGGTGAATTAATTTGGGACAGAATAGATAGGAGAGATGAGATGAAGCTAATTTAGAAGCTCTGTAAAACTGTTTCTCTTCCTCATACCACTTATGACAGGAAAGTATATGCATACTTATATTAATTCTGCTGGCATCAAGCAGTTATTCTGCGGAATAATTTGACCTTCAATATCCAGTTTTCCATTTCCTTATACCTTTTTTGAAGTCACAGATACACACTCTGAGTGAACACAGTAATTCTGATGTTTTGGTGGTTTATATCTAATTGCAGTCTAAGTTGAATTAAGTTATTAAGCGGTGAGGATATTAAAATGTGAGGCGACTAGACCACCTCAAATAACCCCCTCAATGCTACATCACAATTAATAATGTTTAAAATATTGTAACTCTGTGATATTGATTAAATACTGGAAAGACTTTATATGAGGTTTAATAACTGGATTACAGTTTTGTTAAAAATTCAGATTTGAAATATTCATACAGAAGTTTTGATTTATCTTTGATATAAATGTAACATTTTATTTGGATTATTTTTTATGACACATAAAGGTAGAAAAGCTTCTGGAGACCATGTAGGATACTGCTATATCTTTTCAGATACCACTAGACATCTGTCCTTCTTCAGCTGAATCCAATGTGACACTATTGCTAATGTTTCCAGATCAACCTAGCTAGTTTTTCAGTTGAACAACCAGTAGGATCTCAACTCAGCTGACCGCACACCAGGGTCTAGTCTTTTTTGAGGTTCCCTTGTAGACCTCCCACGATCTTCTGCAGTTGTAAGAATAAGGCAAGGGTCTCTTCAGAGCCCTGCTCTCTCTCTGCCACTTCCATGCCAATGTGTTTGGTTAGCTCTAGAGTACCTTGAATAGCACTAAAGAAAGGCTTGCATTGGGGTGAAGTACCTAGTTCAAGGTTTGAAATCCCAGTAATTTCTGAGAAGCCACCACTATTTGGTGGCTTCTTCCCATTTAACTCAAAAGTTCTCTAGTCATGTAGAAAACCTCTACTTACTTTATTTAGCCCATAAACTAAATATTATGCTCTAAACTTGGTCTAGTTGCAAATATTTGGCATTTCGTTTCTTCTGTAGCCCATCTAGGTATTTCTCCTCTTGATGTCTTGAAGGTGATTTCATTTAGTATCATCAGAGAACCCCCAACATGTATTGTCAAGGTGGACACATTTTTTTTGCTTATCTGTAGGCATTTAGTGCCACATAAGATATTCTGAGGTATACTGGTATCCCATCTGGCTGCCAACTTCCACTCTAGTAGTTCTTAGTCTTCTGTACATCTGGTGCTGTATCAACAACTTTTAGTGAGTATTAGAAAAATGCAGATTTCAAATCTACGTACTTTCTCTATTCTGTTTTCCTGTTGGCTAAGGTTACATCGTTCTCTTCTTGCTTATTGATGTTGTGTATTACATACTCATGGACATAATTACAACTTTATTATGCAAGATGTACAGATTCCTAACAAAAATTGGTAGGCAGAAAATAAATGGCAGAGTACATCAGAGCCTTATCTGATCTTTGTATTTTACATTTCACATATAAACTTTTCTTGACTTAAGACTACTATGTGTTAACATTTACCTATACAGTAAATAAGAGTGGCATTAATTGTTCATGTACAAGCTGTTCCGATATCCAGAGACAAGGACAGCTCTATGACAATCCCAAATGCTGAAAATATGTCCAGACTCTTTAGGATATGACAGGCTAGCTTTTCAGAGATTGGATAGTTATATTAAAGTCTATTACTGTGATCCACTCACTTTTTACACTAATTTTGCACAGAAGTAGATAAATATCTGGTCTGCAAATTATCAAAACAAAATAAGAACTTAATATCTTGTTTAACAGCTTTTGATTCTTGGGGTTTGCCAACAGAAATAAAGAGTTCTCAATCTAAAATATATTAAAAATATTCTAGCTTGCAGAAAACTTCAGTTATTCATTTTTCTCAGTCCTCCAAAATAGTATGTTGAGGAATTAAAGTAAGCACAGCAGAAAAAAGAATATGTGTCTAAAATTCTGACAAAAGGTCATGTCTTATTCGCTCATTCAGAAATAACAAGAATAAATGCATTATGTAAGCTGTAGATAACAGATCTTTACATTTCTTGTGTTACATGAAAGACCTGTTACCAAGTATTTATACTTCTGCAAAATGTTTTTATGTCTGCTTTAAAGATAAGCTTTGAATACATTGAAATTCTGGATAAAAATGATTGATTTCTCATCAGTTAGTGACTCTGCTTTGCTGCCACTGTTTCAGTATGCTGCCATTTGAAACTATTTTAAGTGGTTTGGAGGAATATAAAGATTTTTTAAGAACCTAAAAAACCATACACTATTTACATAATTTGCAATTCCTGTCCTTTGTAAAACTAAAAAGAAACCCCAAACTCAACTGTATAAAAACCTATCACTTGAACGAAAAATTTTGTTGTGCAGGGCTATTTACAAGTATTGAATTCACTGCTTTCACAGAGCTAAACAGTATTATCCCTTTGCACTACTATACAGCAATTGTGAATGATTTTGCAAAATCTTACTTTATTTTTCTTTGAAAGTGTCAGAAACCACATCTTTTATACCTTGAAAGTATGTTTATAAAATGGGCCATTCTGCTGCATTTAAATACTTCACAATTCAATACCAAGATACAATAAAATCTCTTCTTAATTATCCCAGTTAACTTGTGTAGTAATTGCACTTTACAATGCGATTGTTATTATGAAAAAATAATCCCAAACTCTTAATAAATTCTGTTAAACATTTAGGCTTACATCAGGTATTCAGATGTTCATAAGTTATCCAGATACCTGTGTGTATTTCAGACATAATTGCAGCCACATTGGCTGTGTGTGGGTGTTAGGGCAGCAGCAGCCCAGAATCCATATCCAGTACAGACTGCAAATGAATTTAAACCAGATCCCAATGGTCTAGCAGATTTTATGGGCTTTGTTATATATCTCATACCTTTAAAATCATTTCCCAGAGACAAATTGGTCCTTATATTTTTTGTACTATAGCAGAATTTTAAAAGCAAATAAATATATTTATTTTTAGTGCACATGCATTGTTGTTTAATACATTTTCATTCTTAAGAAGCTATGAAATGCTAGACTGCTGGAGATAAGTATAATAACAGTTTTAAGAGGAAAGCAGATTCATATTATTCTATGTTGCTTCATTTACAACTGCATAGAGTACCGAGATCCACTAATATTTTGTAAACGTGTGCCTTTTCTATTGCAGTACCATTTTAACAGCACTCCTTTGTTCAGTGTGAAAAAATCAAAAAATCCTGTGCTTACATCACACATTTTTGAAGGTTCACAGAGGGGACAACTGACATAATGAAACTAGTGTTTCGAGACAAGTTTTAGCTGCTGAAAAGAAAGACAACCGACAAGACCTGCCACTGAAAAATCCGATAGATCAAATAATTTCAAAATAAAATAAAATATATATTAAAGAAGAAAAAAATCAGAAGCCGAAGGAGGGAGAACATGTTATATAGGAAATAGTTGCTAAATGACAGCTTCTGGCCTTTTGGGAAGACTAAAGGGGAATGCAGGAAGATAAAGGCATTCACTGTTTCTGCTTCTGATAACAGCAGAAAGAGGTAAGTGAGACCGTCAGTACAGTGTTTTCAGTAAATAAATAAATAAATACAACCATGCTGGCAGCAGTCACGCTACGTTTGATATGTTAAGCTTTTTCAGAGGAGACTGCCACTGAGATTTCCAACCTGCTCTTCTGCCTTATAGGGCTGCGATAACATTTGTTAACATATTCAAACTTTGGCAGGTTTTCCAAACCAAAGGGAGCTTGTGAAACTTTAGAATATTACCTGTCACTGCTTGAATGTTCTTCCCATAGATTTTTAAGATTCTTCATGGTGGTTCCCTGTCTGCAACTTGAGATTATATCACACGGCAAATCACGGGAACAATTTGGGTGATGTCATGTCACCACTGAAATTACTAAAACGTACTCAACACGTCTGTAGGGCTGGCAGATATGACACAGGACCTGCAGGAGAATTGGGCCATATGTGGGTGGAAGGTATCAGCCACATGTGTTAACATCTAGTATCTAAATGTCACCATGTTCAGGCACTTGAATTACACACCTTACTTCACCTGTAGTAAAAATCACATAGGTGACAAACGTTAGCCCCAAAATGTCCCTCAAGATTAGATTTTCTATTCATACAGATAGGAACTGTGCAAGGATGGCTCTGTGCTCATATTTTGTGTGCATGAGCAGGGACAGAAGATAAGCATGCTGCAGTATGGTACTAAGACCATAAGTTATGCCCAGTCAGGGACCTCACAGGAAGAAGAACCTTCTTTAGAAAGTTGTTTGGACTTCAGCTCTAAAGACTGTAAGGCAACCTTTAAGAGAAGCACAGTGCATTGATGATGGTATGACTCATGACATTGCGCTGTAATTTAGGGATGATATCACTGAAGTTATTAAGGCCACACAAATCCAAGCCACTGGCAGACGAAAAAAGAAACAAACCTAATGAATTGTGTAAAAGCAGTAGGTCTGTTACAACTGCTATTCCTCTGTTCTCTGAAGTAAATATTTCTCAACAAAATGTACATGGTTCAAGATTTCAGCAAGATTCTGCAGATATTCCCATTTACTCCCTTTAGCAGAGTAGGTAATGAATTTATTACGAAATAAACTATTTTCCATGTTCAGAACTACATTGAGCAGGTTACATGTAATAAGGAAAAATATAAGCCTCAAATAACTAATTAGCTCTATATTGTGTCACTCTGATGATGAATATTCTTTCAGGAAAAAGTAATAACTTATCAACAAAATATATAACATTTCCCACTGGCAATAGATCTATTTTTGGATCCAAGCATTTTATGTCATCTAGATAATGTTATCATTCAATCTTGGTAATCAGATGCAGTCTATTCTGCCCTAGCTACTAATGTCATCAATTTGACATTGCCTTTTTAAAACACTAGTTTTCCCGGGAGAGTTAGAACAATGCCTTTGAAGATTGAATTTGACTAAAAAGTTTAGAATAACAAAAAGAACACAAAGAAAATCAGAGAAGTTTGCCAAGATGTTTCCTAGCTATCCTAGATGATTTAATGATATTAATATCCTTTTGAAGGTGCATTATTTGTTTTAACCTAAGCCAGGACCAATCTCAGAATTATTACACAGTCCCCACTTAGTAAATCATAAGAAAAATATCTTTAACAGCACACTCTGAAAGAGGAAAGGAAACCACTCTTCACTAGAATATTATACTATATCTTGTCATAACTTTTTCTTAGCTGTTTATGACTCCTATTCACAAAGAGACTTTGGCACAGAGTTGAATTTACAAACCTGAATCATTCACTTTGGATCCCTGTAAAATACAAGGGAAGATTTTGTTACTTATTATTGTAATGAGTTTGAAACCAAAATAAAACACAGAGAATGTTTTAAACACCCATCCTCAAATGGACATAAGCAAATATTTAGGGAAACTCTGTGGGCTGCATCTGTGCTAGCAAACTAAGGTAGCACCAAGGCAAAGCGGCATAGAACAGCCTATGCTAATAGTCTTAAAGTCTGGATTTCCAGAACAAGAACTAATGCTGAAGTTGCTCCACGGCCCATACCTATTTCTGAACTACGCCCATGATCAAAACGCATGTTAAAGGCCCTTACAAGAGCACAGCAAGGCAGATGATCAAATTCAGTGCCTGAGAAGATTCCCTGCCACTATTTAATTAATGAGTGCCAACATTTCTTTGTTCGCACAACACTAAATATCAGTGTTTTGAATTTTGATACCAAAAAGCAAAGTCTGAACTTCTGTAACAGTGAATCCTGTTCTAGAATTAGACATCACAATTTTTTTCAGTCCTTCCTCGCATTGCAATGATTGATCGTACTTTACCCAACATTCAGCTTGTATGAGCGTACGTATTAGCTGCAGTGATCCCGATCATAAGATCGCTGTGTGAGGAGGAGTTTCTGATCCCTGCAGGAGTTAACCCGAGTGAGTCCAGGTCTGTGCTGCACTGCGCTGTGCCAGCAAATATGCGACCTGCAAGGCCTTGCCTTTGTCTAAAAGTCCCGCAAGGAGGTCTCCTGTAAACATTCTCCCTACTTGACAGCAGGATGATAAATGAATGAGGTTTTTTATTGCAAGAAAATCTTAAAACAGCTCAAAATATCAAAAAGGAGGAGCTTTTCTCTGTGGATACCATCTGCGCCACATGCTGTGGGTAAACTTACCTGGGGTCTGTCTGAATCCGCACGAACATGGGGTTCCCAGCTTCTGAAGACTTCGAATCTGAAGATTCATACGATTTACTCACATAAGATTGACTCACCATCTGCATTCCTCTTTATATTCTACGTTATTAAAGTGAGTATTTTATTAAGTCATTTGTTGTTGGTCCCTTCCCAACCTCCTTCGGAGATCCAGAAAGAGCCCGGCACTGTGTCTCACACTGCAGCCCTACCCAGGTGCAGAAAACTTTGTTTCACAGTCAAAAATACAGCCTCAACTACACCTCCAGTGAAAAAGACATTAAAAGTACCACAGATATCATATCAAGCATTTTGTCCCAGTCAAAGTACCTTGGCCGAGGAGATCAATCAAGCCCTGCAGTGGGTCCTTTGGAGCCAGCTGGAACCTGCTGTGTTCATCACAGGGCAGCCCCAGCCCCTACTCACAGAGGCCAGCCCTGTTGCATCCTGCTGCTAACACCTGGACACCTGCCCCCGATGCAGTTTTAAACACCAGTTCCCTCACCTGCAGTACACACAGCAACATTCTAGTGGATGAGGCACTCAGGGTGGTATATGAGATGCTACCTGATCCTTCACAGGAAAGACCACAAATACATGAAGTCTGCAGGAGTAGACTGAGGAAATGCATGGGAACATTTTAAATGCAGATGTGTTTTCCGGTGTCATAAAATGTTATGTTTCATTTTCCTCTCCTGCAAGACACACTGTGGGCTGGCAATATCTTCAGAAATATCCCTCTGAATGTACTTGAGCACCCCAGAGACAGAGGGAACCATCGGCTGCAAGTTTTGAGTCTGACATGAGCAGGAACAGAAGCAGAATTTTCAATAGTCTTTTCCTTTTCACCTTTGTAATTATTGCACTAGACTTCCTCCTAGAGACAAATCACATCCCCAGCCCAAAAGAAATGACTAATATCAGGCCTCTCAACGCATACACAGATACTTGCTCTGAAGCTTTAAAAAGCAATCTAAACAACTCTTCTGGAAACCAAGTTCCTTTTATAATATCCTCACACTTCAGCAGGTTTTTTTATACAGCATCTGTATGTTTCTAAAATTCCCAGTGCAAACTATAGATTTATCTGTGTTGTTATTAGCTACTTAAAAATCCTTTCAGAAATGACCTAAAGGTTTTCTCAGATGTTTGTTATTATGTGGCATGTTGTTTTTGCAGGAGCAGATTATTTATTTGATGCCTACAGCCCTTAACACATTAGGACAACTAAAGAGGTGCTCTAGAACACAACACTTGCTAAGGGTTGCCTTCTCTTCAACAGCAGTGAAAAGAAACTGTAGAAAAAATATAAAGGACTCCGGAGAATAAAGGTGACAGGTTAGCTATTAAATTATTTAGATGGCTATCTCTGATTTCTCTAAGTTTACAGTTGCAGATCTGAAAAAATAGCAATACAGAAAAAAAAATCTGTAAAAGCTAAGTCCTTTATAATAAAGAGTAAATAGGAACCAGATTTTTTTTCCCCCCCCTAAAATAGACTTACGGAAGAAGAGATCCTTAACTAAAGGAAAGAGGGGTTGCTTGGTTTTGTTTGGCTTTTGTTTGTTCATTGAAGAAGGAAACAGAAGTAGAGAGGGTCCACTTCACTGATTTCAATGTCTGAAAATACTTTCAAAATGTACAAGTCGTAGAAATTCATTGGTACTAAAAAAGATTTTTGCAAAATACTGACAGCTCATAAAATGTTACTATTTTTAATATAAACCAGCCTACTTCATGGAATAATTCAATACCACTTTTTCCCATAATATTAACTGAAATATTGATGAATTGTAATGGCCGGTTTCAGAGTTAAACTCAAGTTAAACTTACTTCAAACAGTTTGGTATGAGAAAAACATATATGTGCATTAAGGCAGCAGTTGCAGGCAATTTAATTATCTATATGAATCCAGGCATATAGAGTTCATAGACTTTTCTAAAGCTAAATAATGCTCCTTTGTGTTTTCTCTTAGATGTGAGAGATATAAAGCTCTGGAAAACTGGAATACAGACATAAAAGCAATGCGGTTAGTAGTGCAGATTGGATTTGAATGCAATTACCCTGGGTTTAGGCATATGAATTTTTTTTTTATAATATCAATGAAGTATAAAACAGAAGAGTTCAAAACATGGAATCACCTTTACAAATCCAGTAAGTTTCATCCTTCATTAAAGTTTTTATAAGTGATCTTAAATTGTCTGCCAGAAGTTTCCCTTAGGTTTCATTAAATATAAAAATTCTTCAAATAATCCACATACTTTCCTAATAAAATTTATTTAGACTCCTATACTGTCTGTATACAGCATAAAAATTTGTTCTACTGTGTACAGCCAAGTCCATATTTCCTTGGTCCAATGACTGAGTGTCATCTGGAGAAATGTTCAGAGAAATGTTCAGAGAAATACTGATTTCAGCAAACAAAAAGTCTGATACTGACTTTTATACCAAGTAAAGGAGAGCATTCAGAACAGTTAGGACAAGATTCCAAGCACAAACCTACAACTGAGCAGGTCACTTTAGGCGTCTCGGTTCAAAGGTGAACAATTAATGAGGATCAATTGATACAGTCTATTTTACGTGCCAGATTTAGGATGAGATTAATTACATCTTCTAAGTACCCATTTTACTGTGAAAGGATTCTATGTAACAAATCGAAATGTAGGGTTTTTATCTGACTTCAAGACCTGTCATGGTGTTTATTTGGAAAGGCAGATGAAAATGAAGAGGTACTGCCTGCTCTGAGTATAGCAAACTGTTAATGATTCATAGAAAAGTTACGTGTCTTTTTAAGGAAGTATTATTAAATGAGGATTTTGATTTCAGGTGAGTATTTAAGCAGAGGATCTTATGCTATTACAGAGAATGATGAGGAGAGCTACAGTTTCAGCCTGTCACTGATTGAATGGGTAGGAATGGAGACATGACGTGCTTCAGGATGTTAATTCTTCTTTCATATTTATGTTGGATCAAGTTAGGAAGAGACTGTAAAATGTCTTTTCTTTGTCAGATGCCGATTTGGTATGTGTCAATAAATTAGGTCTTTTTCTCTTAAAAGACCTATGTATTCATGACTGATTTTCACAAAGTCATTTTGAAAGAAAATGAAAAATACTACCAACATTTAATTTCTTGACCTTTTCTTACATTTCATTTTATAGAAAAGATGTAACAAAAGAAACTTTTGCTTTTGAGATGGTTGCGGATATGTTCTCTGACAGCTGCTTTCTATCTTTGTCCTATATGATGCTGAATACAAACTACCTGAAATATAGATTCCTAGGTCTTAGCTAGTCAGCTTGGC
This sequence comes from Bucorvus abyssinicus, assembly GCA_009769605.1. Classification (NCBI taxonomy): domain Eukaryota; kingdom Metazoa; phylum Chordata; class Aves; order Bucerotiformes; family Bucorvidae; genus Bucorvus; species Bucorvus abyssinicus. Next base: position 73,359,505 of record CM020024.1, on the reverse strand, counting down.
TTGGTGAACAAAAGTAAGCACATCTACATGATAGCAGAGATTCATTTTAGTTCTTTCAGATGCCTAATAGGAGGTGTATCTCCCTGTGGAGATATGTATTTCTCTGAAGTGACTGTGAAGAAAGTCTAAAGTGACTCTGTGTGAGACGAACACAGAAAAAATTGACATGAAACCACCTAATTTGTCATTTATCATATACATATATATAAAATAGTATAGATATAAACATAAAGATATGTTTATCTGATATACATAGTTTGCAGTTAATAACCAGGAACATAAATTTATTATCTGTTATTATTTATGACAATAAATCAATGTCTTTTCCATAATTAGTCATGTTAAAGTACAGCTAAATTCTTGTAATATTCCTTGCCATAAAACAATTATAGGGGTGATGACATAAATATGAGTTTCCAACAGAATAACACCTGTCCAATACAACTGATGTCTTTAAAATACATATTTTTCACAGCTGTGATTACTCATAGTAATCACACTGAGTTGCACTCAGTTCATAGTTTTCAATGGAGAAAGCTGGCTTCTAGAAGCAGACGCTACTGAGCAGACTGTGAGCATGTGCTAGCAGATATACATATCAGGTTATGTGGTTAGAATTTCTCTGTGCACCCACAGAAAAGCACAGAAGAACACTAGTGGAAGGGGGAACCCAAATAATACTCTGCTCTGGCTACTCTCTGGCCTACCACAGGAGCCATCAGCCCATCAAAGGTGCCCAACTCTGCTGTGTGCAGGGAAAATTCACTTAGAAGATATATTTCAGGTAGTATATGTCTCTTGAGTTATGGAAAATACAGAAATTTTGTTCAGTATACATTATAGCTTCCCAAAAATCTAAGGAGAATGGATGAACTACAAAATAAAACCAGTCCACAATTATTGGTTACTTACTGTTCTTTAGGCTTAAAAACTTTGGACATCTCTTCCACGTTTTATGGTAGCCAGTATTATCTCAGTACTTAACAAAACCAGGCATGGTTCCACATCGTTCCAACGTGACTGACATGGATGAAGTTATTACTGTTCAAATTAGGGTTAAGAACACAGAAAGCTAATTGTGATGTGTTTCTTTCTGTGTTAAGTGAACTTGCAAGGATATAGCTCTCTGCATTTAAGGTCTTTAAAGTTTACAAACACTAAATTGAATAATAAATATTCGCTACAAATCAAATGACTGGTGGACAGAAAATATGTTTTATTACCCTCTCACTTCTGCTAAAATAGCTTGCTCTCTCCCTTCCTCAACTCACTCTTTCTCTCCCTTTCTCTCTCACCCTCTCTTTTCTCTCTCATGTTGAGTAGCTATTTAAAGGCAGCAAGAGGACAAAAGGATGGATAGAAGGAAGGAAGGAAGTAAAGATGTAAAGTAAGAGAAGAATAGCTTTCATGAATGCAATAAGTTATTTCCTCAATGAAAGAGTTATTACTTTTACTGCTGTTAACATTGTCCATAATTTTTTCTACTAAAATAATCTTATTGGGAAGCCATGACTGCCATTGTTCCTGGTTATTGTTTGTCATATACCCACTGCTCTCAGGATCTGACATAAAACTGTATTTCTTTCTCCATCTCATACAGCTGAGAAGGCATGGGATGGGAACTATATGGTTATTGCCAATGCAGTCACTGATCTCAAATGTCACTTTTCATAAGAGGAAAAACACTCATGAATGAAGCAATGCACTGTTAGAAAGTGAATCAACATTCAAGAACACTCCTCACTGTTATAAACTCAAATAACTGATATCCATAAAGAAGAGAGGGAAAGAAGAGCAATATTTTCTAGTGTTGCTAAACAAAACCAAAACAAAATAACTGATTGGGGATTTAAGTTTGAATTTACAAACTGTGGAATCTACAATCACTAAATATTTCACATTTTTATGGTTTACAGCTGTGTTTAAATAAATCTATTTAATTATATTGAAGGTTGCATTATAATCACAGGCTAATCCCATTTGCCAGCCCAGAACATGATAACAATGAGCTCCGATGGGTTATTAGGATTTAAAAACGGAGCAGGTTTTGCATTTATCCTAAGGTTTCTTTCTTTCTTTCTTTTTTCTTTTCCCCTAAATGTGATTTGCTTTCTGCTTCAAAAGAGTCATGTTTATGACCTTAAGCCAGAAGTAAGAAAGACAGATAAGTCAATTCTTGACACTTTCCCACAAAGACGAGACCATCTGGATGCTTTGTATTTGTGACAGGTGCTTCTGGGACTTAGAGCCTAATTCTGGCCCAGATTCTGTTCTGTATGGGTGACTCCCATCACTGTGTGCAACTGCACATTGCATTAATTGAAGTGACTCAAAAAGGCCAAGTACAGTAATTAGTCAGTTGGTCATGCAGAAAAGAGACTAGTGGCTTAGTGCCACAGAATGTTGAATGCACAGATGTACAGCACCATCAACTTTTGCTCTCCATGGTACTCGGCTAATCTCTGGCAGGTAGAGCAAAGATCTGTCTTAGTCCAGGTTTTCAGTCTCCTGGAAGCAAAAACATAAATTTTATATCCACTTGAGAGAGAAAATCATGCATCTGAATAACCTAGAAAAGAAGACACATCAGCACATTATTGTCAGAATAGTAAGAGTGCCAGATGGGCCAAATATGCTAGTTAGGTTTTTAGGTTCCAGTCTGAGTTTTTAGGTTTATCCAACAGTAACTGGCATATGTAATAGAAGTTATGAAATGTATGTGATTTAGATTTTAGAAGCTTACATTTTTTTAAACCATGCAGTTTTTCTTTGCAAGTACTTGACTTCTTTGTAGGCCTAACTATTCTGAGGTAGTGGGAAGAGATTGATCAGAATGGTCAGCTTCTGAAAAGAATATGCCTGTTGTGATACTTATTTCCACTGAGCACTACAGCTAAATGTGATTGGTGGGGGCATTCAAAAAGGAGTAAGTGAAACTGGTTTGTATTTGCCTTCTCACAACAGGAACTCACATGTTTGCTGTTGTGCTATACATTCACTGAGAGTGGGTGTCATTTAAAAAGTCTGGATTGCTACATTTCACTATAATGTAAAATTTCTGGACTAAACCTGTATTTCGAAAAACAGCATTTTTACTTTCTCATCAGAACACCCAGAACTAAAAACTGTAAATTGGAATCACAGTTTCCATCAGCCATTATTTTCACTATTATATTAGGTCTTACATTTATTGTCCCCTTGAAATCAGCATCTATACCTTATATTGCAGTAATATAATCCCATTTCCTTCACGCATAGTCCTCACTACAAGAATTACTTATAACAAAAATGTAGTGTCTGATCAGTTATAGAAACTGGTTTTGATCTTTTTATTCATCTTAGTTATCTTAGAATTTTGCTCTATTTCACATCTATGGTTAGTAAAAAGCAGTGTGATCGTACAGGTATCATACAAGAATGTTCAAGGGAAAACTTTAGAGAGGTTTTAAAATTTTTTTTTAAAAAAATATTGCAATCTAGCCTGTATTTCTATATTTTCTGATAAATGTTGTTAAATCTTGGTATATGTAATATTTTAGTCATTTTGTTTCATTAATGGGAAAATAATGTTAAGGATTTCTAGTGGAGTAAATCATTATTGGTGTAATTATAGATGCATTGTTTTATTCCAACTATGGACTGGATTCATAAAATTCTCTATTTTCCAAGATCAGATTAACCTTTCTTTTCTTATGCTGAGTCCTGAGAAATCAGGGGTGTAAGACCCAGGAGATCTTGAGGAGGACATATTGACTTATTCTTTGTCACTTCTTGAAACTGGCAGATTTTTCCTACTACTTATATTCCTAAATTATAAAAGGAAGTGACCTACATTTCAAAATAATCACCGTTACTTCAAACTTCAGATTTTAACATGAAAATGCCTACAGCAGGTACTGAGTTACCTAAATTATTTTTGCTTAATCACAATGACATTTTTAAGGGAGCAGAAGAGAAAAGTAAAGCCTACCTATATTGGTGATAAGTGTGGAAGAAATAAGATTTAAATTGTTCCTGAGGAGCTAAAGTGAGGAAAGGACTGAGAAAGAGATCTGAATCCGAGATACTGATCTCTTGTTTGATATTACAGATTTCAGTATTACTCATCTACTTTGCCTATTTAATTTGTGTGAACAGGCAGGGGAATCAAATATCCTGGAGAAAAGGATTCAAAGGACTGATCATCCTCAAAAATTTTAAATGGAAGGTGTGTATATTCGTCTCCTGGGATTACTGAGCAGTTTACATGCCACATTTCAGGTCCCTACCTAATTAACATACACAATAGAGCTGAGAGACAGCAGAAAGAGGTGGTGTGATGTGTGCAGTGATTTAAACAAAACTACCACATCTCCTTGTAAGCTCACTGGAGTTTTTTTAATATCCTGAGCACATAGCATATGATTAAACAAAAACATACCTGTTGCTTTGATTGGATAACAAATATTGGAAACAGGATTGTACTTTAGTTGGAACACAACATTCCTCTGCCCCCAAAATTCATAAAGAGTAGACAAGTTACTGGTGTAATCTAAGGTGTGCATCGTATTCAAACTAAGTAAAATTGTTTCCATAGAATGCATGGATTTGTTTGAGTTGGAAAAGAAGAAGGTTGCCTTTGGGGCAATGAAGATTGCAGTGCTCTTTTTTTATTTAATACTCACTTTCCATGCCTATTTGCTAATTTTACACAAACATTTGTAACCACAAACACTAATTCTAGTCTAATTTTTATAATATAGAGACCATATATAATTTCATCTATGGAATTTCTGTAATTTAGGAATAACTCCAAATAGAGTTACCCCAAATTCGTGCTGAGGTAGCTGGGAGTGAAAGTTCAGTTTCAGAGTCAATGTAAGAAAATATTCATGGTAGCCTTCTATACCAGTGGCAAGAACCATTCAGCCAGCTGGACAATAATGTTTTGAATGAATATAATGGATGAAGAAACGTGAAAAAAATACTGAGAAATACAATGACTGTCTTGCTAGAGAATCCTAACCCTGCAAATACTTATGCCTACCTTCGGATGGTCACAACTTTTCTGATCACCAATGCCATTCATTGTTCTGTCACTGATGCTATGAGTTTTGAAATTACATCATTTAGGATAGCCTCACCTGACAGCTCAGAGCTGTCAGGTGGCAAATTGATTAAAGGATAACAAGCAGTAAGTACTGTATGATTTCCTTAATTTATCATAATGTTCCTGCTGGATACTCCACAAATATAATATAGTTTCTCTGAACATCTGGGAATTTCTTCATTATATACATATACATGTATATTTATGTAGCTGTATATATGAATTATATTAATAAGTGGCATACTGGCTAATTGTTCAATGCTTCCTAGCAAACACCAGGCATATATCCGAAACATGCTTGATATTACAGTATTGTCCTATGTATAGAAATAAATCTTCTAAAAATCCTACTTAGCCTGTACATTTACTCCAATCTAAAAAATGTAACTTTCTCCCAGTAGACTAGAATGAGGAATAGAGAACAACAAAAAGTGTTTAATGGCACCTTATCTCAGTTACATAATTAAGTCTGAAAAGAGGAGTTCACCAGCTCTACCTCTGAAAGGGTTATAGATTTTTTTGGTCACTTTTTGTGCATACATTTTATTGGTCTTCATTTCCCTGAAATATAAGGTAAGCTCAAATTCAAGGCCATCCCTGGTCTGGATCAAGACAGTTATAATAGAAACAGTATTAACAGCAAATTCAAGTGTAAGTAAGGTGATAGATCTAGAAAAATAAATAATTAATGACACAGTAAAAGAAAAAATAAAAGAAGAAAGGAAAAAAGGTAAAAAAGAAAAACAAATAAAATTACAATTAAAGATATATATTAACAATCTGGCTTCCTCCATGAATGCTATATGTCCATAAGGATCGCCAAAGTTATAAGACTCTAAAAGGCAATATCCCTTCTCTTTTCTTCAGTATGATTAATTTAGCCTTCTGAAATTTAAATTGTTGTATATACTTCAGCACATTCAAAAAAACCATACAATATTTGTCAAATATCAGTATTGTTTTACCATTACTTTTATTTCACATTTAGTTCTATATTTATTTATTTACATATTTATGTGTTATTCAGAGTAGGGTCTGATGGACACTTAACCTCTGTTCTCAGTTCCATGACTACTGAATATGAAAGGTGGAATCACCCATCCGGACCATAGTACAGCCCCTGAGTGGTGCAGCTAAGTGACAAAACATCTATTTCAAAGGAGGAAGATTTCTTAACGAAGATCAGCAATTTATCTCTGCCACCCCCATCCGCCATCTCCTCTCACACAATTTAAGCAAACACTCTGAAAGGAAAATCAAGCCCATGGAGAGAAAATCAAAACCTTCAATAAAAGAACAGACTTTTTCCTGTGAAGAACAAAGCTTATTATCAGGAGAATCAAAGTATCCAAAGACAGAACGAAGTCCTTTGGGAAGAGAATCAAATCCTTCAAGAGAAGCACAGGGACACTTCAGAGAAAACAAAGTACCTTGAGAAAGGAGCAAAAGACCCTCCAACAACAAAATAAAGCCCTCAGGGAAGAGATTAAGGCTCTTAAAGGACAAGAAAGAGCATTTACAATGGACGAAAAAGCTCTTCAGCAAGAGATTTTAGCTTTATGGGAGGAAAACAAGGCCTTCAAGGAGCAGCTTAAGGCTCTTCACAAGGACAAGGAAGCCATTCAGGAAGAGGACAAACCTCCTTGTGGGGGGAAAAAAAAAAAAAAAAAGCCCTCACTGACAAGAAATTTGCCCTCCCAAAGAACAGAGCCCTTTGAGAAAATTCTCCACAGTCAGGAGGAGGCTCACCAAGAAGCTCACCAAGAAGAAAACAATATCCTCCATGAATAGAATAAGATACTTCAAGAGAAGGAATAAAGTAATGTAAGAACCAGATACCTAGGAAGATTTAGCAGGAGGAGTAGCGTTTACAAATATAGTAATTTTCAATGTTAGACAAATATTATGGTCTAGTTTTCATAGCAGAACATCAGCAGAAACTAATAGATAAAGCCCAGCATGAAGTTAATATACTAAGCTTAGTGCAAAACCTAGGAAGTTGGAAAGTGCTGAAACATAGGTGTTGGTATCTTGCATCCCTGAAGCCTACTGCTGGCAATACCTAGTGTGTATCCGCAGATGTCTGCATATTGAATGCTACAGAAAACAAGTTTCTTATGATAGCATTTCACAGTATTTAGATTAATGCCTTTTTTTTTTTTTTTTTACTATAGAATATTGGAGAGTATTCATAGAAAATGGATTCTGATGTAATAATCACTAAAGGCCTAAAGAAGCAAGACTATGTCAGATTTCCACTTTCAACATCTAGACTTAACCAGTAAAATAAAGTTTCTGAAAATAGTTGATATGAAAAGCTTTCAGAATATGTTAAAGAATCCTTGGCCTCAGATATTTTCACATATGTTTTGAGAAAAAGCCCCATTATGTCTGTTCTACTAAGAAAGATCAGGAAAGGAAGCTTGAACATCATCTTCCAGGACCATTCTCAGTGCTATTTTTAATTTTTTTTTTCTATTTCTGCTTTGTGAAGCTCCAGCAGACAATTTCAAAAGCAATAGGTATGCATGATTACTTCCAAAGGCAATGGTTAGATGATCCAGGGCTGTCTTCCGTCTTACACATTGCTCCAATGTCAGCCTTGTAGGCTTTGCAGCCTTGGGCACCTGCACATGGATTTCAATCACATTCCAGTACCCATAAATTAAAATCGAACTATCATATGATAAAAATACTTGCCTTGTGGCATGCAAAGATATTATTTAAAGGACTAGACAAGAATGTTCTCTAGTTACAGCTCTAAAATCTTAAAAAAAAAAAAAATTGGTATTTCGGACAGTGGATCAAGGGCATGTGTAGCTAGCACCTGAGACATACAAATTCATATTTACTTTCTTTTGTCAAACGTTAAACTCTTAATATTTCTGGCCTTAAACTCCAGATAACCTTTGGAATGTTGAGCACAGCGATTTACTAGAGGACATCTAGGCCTGGAATACCTATTGTCCTGGAAAAACATTAAGAGTTTTTCTCTTGTACAGATGGTTTCCCAATGAGAACTCTGATATACCTTGTCTTCAACTTAGAGATTTTGGATTCAGACCCTTCCTTTGGATTCAGATGCTTTGTATGTTGGAAGCAATCTCAGCAGACGTCTATAATACAGATCTTATTTTATGGTCATTCAGAGAGAGCTAAGAAGAGTTGAACAGTGGACTACAATTCAGTACTTGATATTTTTCTGGATGCAGGCTAAATCATGTGACTACCTATGTAAACATCATAAAATAATTGTTGAATATGTTGTGAGGTAAAAAATTTTAAAAAACTGTGCACCATAGAATGACTTAGGTGGGATGGGACTTCTAGAGGTCATTCAATGAAAGCAAGGACAGATTCCGAGTTACCTTAGGTAAGAGAAAACATTAGCAAAGGTTAATTAGAATGGGGGAAAGATAACATCTCTGTCTCCTTTTGGTCTGGCTTCCCTGCTTGATTTATCTGTCCAGTGTTGGACAAGTCAGATATTACCAGATCACCAAAACATGTAGGTCTGTAGTACCTTATTTTCTGCAGCTTCCTGTTCCTCCATGCCTTCTTGAACGATTTTGCCACCTGATGGTTCCACCAATAACTGGTCTTACCTCACTGGTAAAGAATATTCAGGACCCAAAGCAAACTGGAAAGTTTCCTGTTACTGAACAAAAGAGTTTCTCTTTCTACCAGTTTAGGTGTGTTTTCATCAACAGTCTTTTAGCTGTTTCCAGATTTGTTTCCTCTTCTGCAGTGTCCATGATAAGCCAGGCACCTCAGGTATTGGTGTGTTAGCTGTTGAGGGCAAAACACTCTCAATTTGGGGAATTTTTCTTTCTTTCTTTCTTTCTTTTTCTTTCTTTCTTTCTTTCTCTTTCTTTCTTTCTTTCTTTCTTTCTTTCTTTCTTTCTTTCTTTCTTTCTTTCTTTCTTTCTTTCTTTTTCTTTCTTTCTTTCTTTCTTTCTCTTTCTTTTTCTTTCTTTCTTCCTTTCTTCTTTTCTTTTTCTTTCTTTCTTTCTTTTACTTTAATTTATTGCTAATTAATTCAAAATTTTAATTATTAATTCAGGTATTAAGAAAAAAACCCATAAACTAATAAGGAAACACCTTTCCTTCTTGTGCTCAACTTGAGTCCTTCCCCTTCCACACCTCAGCCTCCCTTGTTTTCATCTCACATTGCTCTTGTCCTTCTCCAGTCCTTCTGGCCATGTGGGAGGGTGGAGTTTTCTTTCTGGTGGTTCTTGATTCGTCTCCATTCTATGCATGAATCACTCATGACTGTAGTTCCTTCGTAATGTCTCTGCCCTGGCATGGGTTGTATTTGCAGTCTGTAGTCCCTCGGATTTACCTCCTCTGTCATGTCACACATCTCAGTAGCGTAGCTTCAGCTTTGTCTCCAATGATGTCTCCTTACATGTGACCCCTCCATTTCTCTGGAGCCCTATTTTCCCTAATGTTCTCATGCCTCCTATAACTGCATCTCTTTCCTAAACAGGTATGAATGAGGGCACTGGGGTCTTCCCTGCCTTGCTACAGTTTTGGAGCAAGATGAGGCATTCACAGCAGTGCCTGAGCCTGCCAAAGTCAGCTGTGACTGGCCCAGAGGAGCTCAGAGCCTTCTCCACAGAGGGTACCCTGCAGCCACTGGCTACAGAACCAGCCCATCAGTTACACCCAGTACAATGTTCCTGTAGGTGCCTTGTTACATCACCAGTATGAGAACAGTTGGGTCTCTGAGCTTGGACCCTGTGACAGAGAACTTATGCAGCTAGGTATGAAATGGATATGTGGGTACCTTTCAATGATATTTTTTTTCCATACTAGATATACAATGAGTGTTTCTGTGCCATTCAACTTCCAGATACCATTTTCCACCTTCTCTTTTCTCCTACTCTACCAGCTCAGAGTTGAAGTGCAACTGGTTCCTTGGACAATGCGTCTAACCATGATTTGCAAAGCTCAACACTGCAGTTTTGTCTGTAGTGCAGTAGGAAATCCTAAGGGCTGATTCCCACAGTAGACAGAGCAATTTATGACTGCAGTGGAAAGAATTTTAAAATTTTCATTCAGAGCCAAAAATTGGTTTTGGGACAAGGAATCAGGACAGTAAGTTGATGTTAAGACATGCATTCTGAGTCAGACATAGGACTCTTGTAAGTTAGACAGCCCTGGTTCACATATAATTTAAGTAATAGCCTATGTTTCGGCTGTCAGAGAGGACATATAAGGAGAAAACCCTTATACAGACATAAGACAGTTTGTTGCCATGCAGGAGAAAGTTTCTACCTTTGTTCTTTATTACCTGCATGGTGACCAGCTGATGGAGGGCCACCACTTTGCCCCATGGCAACTTGTTACACCTTGTACACCTTGTGTGCCATATGAGACACTCACACAAATTTGCGCCTAAACTCATAGTTACCCTTGTCACTTCTTCATATAGTCTAATAGTCTGATATTCTGATATATTCTGACTTCCGTTTATGTACATGAGGCTGCTCTCCTAGAGCTCTTTAATCTTTTCCTTCTCTTGATTCCATGGGAATTTTATGATGTGTTTATTCAGAATTAGGGACTATGATAATAACTTGGAAAGATTATGTGCTAGTGATAGTAATACTCCTTTTGGAAAATGCTGCATTTACTTCTAATTACATTAGGGGTTATTTGAATTCTGAGTTTGAATATTTATATAATGAAGAAATATGGTGCTTTAATTTGTCTTTATAGCATTAATATGATTAAATTTACTTACACACAAATAAATTAATTATACTATAAATACATTATGTTTAAAATATTACAAAATTATTGTGTGCAATTAGATACTTCAAGTATGATTAACATCACTTCAAAGTGTTTTCAATTAGCTGTTTATTTCTTGCAAAAAATTAAACACCACTGGGGCATTAAGAGTGATAAAGCTTCAGCTAAATGTATAGAAGCAGCCATTAACTGACTGTTGTGTGATGCCGAAGGTCTTGGGTTGTGATCAACAGAATGCAGTCCTGTTGGAGGCCACTCACCAGCAGTGTGCGCCAGGGATTGATATTGGGGCCAATACTGTTTAACATCTTTATTAATGAACCAGAGAGTGGGACAGCATGCATCCTCAGCAGATAACATAAAACCAAGAAAAGTGGCTGATGATACACCCAAAGGGTGTGCTGCCCTTCAGAGAGACAGAACGGAGACTTGGGCAGACAGGAATCTAACGAAGTTCAGCAAAATGAAATGCACATTTCCCTAGAGAAATTCCTCTGGAGAAATAACCTCATGTACCAGTAAATGGTTATTGCAGATCATCTGGGAAGCAGCTTTGTAGAAAAGGACCTGGGGGGACTGTCAGACACCAAGTTGAATACAAGAAAGCAGTGTGCACTTGTGGGATGGAAAATTGAGGGTATTCTGGGCTACATTACGAAAAACGTTGCCAGCAGGTCAAGGAAGTTCAACCTTCCTCTGTGGGTGAGACCACAATTAAAGTGTTGCACCCAGCTCTGGGCACCCCAGTACAAGAGAGAATTGGCCTTACTGGAGAGAGTCTAGCCACTCAAATATGGCACACCTCTCACACGAGGAAAGGCTGAGAGAGCTGGGACTGTTCAGCCTGGATAAGAGAAGGTTCAGGGGGATCTTATGCATGTGTATAAATACCAGATTTGAGGGGAGAAGAAGGGCAGGAAAGAATTTGGAGCCAGATCGTTCTCTGTGTTCATCCAGTTAAAAGATAAAAGGCAATGGACAGAAATTAAAATACAGGAAATTCCAGTTAAACAAAAGAATAAAAAAACCCAACTTTTTTATTGTGATGGTTGTCAGACTTTGGAATAGGTTATCCAATGAGACAGTGGAGTCTCCATCCTTAGAGATATTCACAATCTGACTGGAAATTTTCTTGGACAACCTGCTCTAGTTGATCCTTCTTTAAGTAGGGGGTTAGACAAGACAGTCTTCAGAAGTCCCTTCCAACCTCAACCACTCTGTGATTCTTTGACTTACCACACCAGACATCAAATCCATTGATGGATACTTAGTACCTTCCACTTCTTACCTTACATCAAGGTTTCTTTACCTTCTGTAGGGTTTCTTTACATCTTCTGTAGGAAGACAAGCAGAAGAGTCTCAGAAACATCAAACAACTTTTAGAGTGAACTACAGACAATATCTTTAGAGAAGGGTGTATTATTACTATTACTGTCACTATTATTACTATTATTATCAGCATCACAATTTAGTCCAGATCAAGGTTAGGAAAAAACCCCAAACAACATTTTCTGAAGGTTATTTTCATTGGTCACTTAGCATCTACCTAATTGAATGGGATCTGACTAAATTGCAACAATTTAAAAAAAAAAAAAAAGTAAAAAAACTACTAAAAGTGCAATTATAATGTGTAAGGTGTGCAATCTTAAGACATCTTGAAAATACCCTTGAAAAACCTTCTAACATGATATTTTTTCATATTATTTCATCCTTTATCCCTTAACTTTCTATCCATCTTATCCTTTTCTATATTATCCTTTAGACATGGTTAGAAGTGTAAGACAGGGGGTAACTAGCATAAATTTAATGTGCCTTTATAATAGATACTTTTGAAATTTGGGAAATCTCCAAACCTGAAGGTAGACCACATAGGTTACATATTTCCATTGCCACAATGACATCAAAAAAACAGTTCAGGGAAACTATCTGCAGAGTAATAGTGTTGCAATTTCCCTTTTCAGGGAGGTAAGTTCAATGTCTTGCTCAGTTTCTGTCCTCCTGATCTCTCTAAGCTTTTAATGTGCATGTAAATGACTCATGAGTATGTGATCACGAACATCTGGTGTTACCTGCAAAGACACTTTTAACTTACAGGAGGGACATTTTTTTTTGGTTAGGCATTGTGTGATCTGTGTAAAGGAGGATGATAGCTGTAGAGATTGCAGGCACATCAAACAGAGTTAGATACACTGTGAATATAGGACACAAGAGGATCAGTATCAAATGTTAACACTGGCGGGAAAGGTGAAGTGTAAGATGAAAATCTTATTTATGAATATCCAAACAGATGTGTTTGTACTCTGGATTCCTTTTCATAATGAAATACGTGTTCAGAAAATATTCCAGATGAGGAATATTTCTGTAGAACCAAAACCATCAGATTTGAGGATTGCATTGTGAACAAAATCATTATAATGAGAGGAACAGTAGACCAAATTTCAAACATCTACTAAATGTTATACATCTTGAATCAGTCTTAGGAGCTCAGAAATAATGTCACTATGCAGAAACTTTTAAGACATAATAGGAAAGTAAGAGGCTTCTTAAGTCCCAGAAAAGTACTACTAATAGCAGAATCACAGCAAAGATGGAGAGAGAGGAATGCACATCCCTGGGCCTTTGCTGAAGGAGTAAACATGCCAAAGAAAATGAAAGTACAGCACCGAAGAGGACTTGTAGCTGCCTTGCAAGAAGTTTACAGGAAAAGTACATCACTGAGATGATGCAGAAGATGAGATTGTAGGGAGAAAATCCTCAGTCTCAATAGGGCTCTACCTAAAAGCCATGTCTATGACATTAAGTGGGTTTTAGCCTCTTGCTACTAAGCAGCGTCAACATCTTCTTGGTTCCAACACCAGAAGAGCAGAGACCTCAGTCATGGTACTCACTATGGATGAACTTAACTCTGTCAAGAGTTTGCTATGAAGAAGTGAATAATAAAAGTCAGAATCTTCTGAAACAGAAAAATAATTGCTAAAAGAGTCTGGAATAAACATCAGCTGGTAAGCAGGAACATTTTCTTCTGGATTAAAATGATATGCTTTTCATTGCACTGCAGAAGAGACATCCGTTCTTGTCAGATGTTAGGGAAAGTTGAAGTTACAATAGCAGAAATGTGTTTAGCACTATGTTTAGCTCCTACAAAGGAATCTTTTGAGAAAGTTTGTGCCAGCTTAAGGCAAATCTATAAAAATATGGTTTTGTGTTAATTATGTGGGAAAAATATTTCTAACCTTTGAAAATACTACATTTTGAATTGCTCCAGGGAATTTTTTCAACTATGTAGATAGTTCATTCAAACCTCCGCATGGCATCGATTCAGAATATTAAATATAATATAAAATGAAATATAAAATCAACAGGAGTTCCAGAAGGCAGAGCTAGCTGTTAAAATAAGGTTTTGATGCTTATTAAAATGGTAAAAAATATTGCAAGTCAATAGAATGAAGATTCTTGATGTATAAATCTAATATACAAAGTCTTTGTACTAGGGAATGCACATATCTTAGTTGCATAGTAGCACAGCTTCAAAAACATTCTGAGCCAGAGACATACTTTTCTGTTTCTCCCCTACAGTTACAGACATTGGATATGCTTCAACTCAATGAGCCCAGGCATTTGTAGACATAGACATGAATTAAAGGCATGCTCTTATAACTTAGGCAGAATTTTAGGAAGCTGGAAAACAGACTGGTGTAACTTCTGCTGAATTTCCACTTGCTGTAACTTTACCTGAAGCATAATATTAACAACATGTCTGAGTGAGGAAAGCTGTTTAGAAGTAACCTAAAGTAAAAACAAAAAATGGGGGAAAAAAATTAAAAAAATTTAGTCCCATGCAGTTTATATTGTTTGTGAAAAAGAAAAATAACTTAATTTAAAAAAGAGCAGAAGAAAAAAGAATACTTCAGTCTAAGGCTGTCCATAGGGTGAAACATTTTTTCTTAGATCTCCTGTGCAAGAGCAGAAAATTTTAGAAGTACAATTCTCTTGCACAGTGAGAGGTAGGTTGATGAGAAAAATATATAACAGATATGCAGGACATCCACTCTCTCTACATATACAAGGGCCACTCTGAAAGGAATGCCTCCTATTTTATTATGTTGGCCCACAATATCAGAGGCAGATGGTGGTGGTATGGCAGCAGAGGTTGAACCTTCCCCCCAATATTTTGTTAAATTTCGTTCCGTGTGACAGATGGCAGCAGAGGGGCACTCTGACAACATGGCGTCTGACGTGGAAGTGCGTGTGAAGCAAAGGGGTGCAAGTGAATTCCTCCATGCGGAAAAAATTGCACCCATTGACATTCATCAGAGCTTGCTGAATGTTTATGGAGACTAAACAGTGGGTGTCAGCACAGCGAGGAGGTGGGTGGGGAATTTCAGCAGTGGTGACAGTGACATGGAAGACAAGCCGTGTTCTGGACAGCAGTTCCACATTCACCTCCACTAGTGCAGATTTTTACAAGTGTGGCACGCAGGCTCTTGTTCATCCCTGGCGAAAATGGACAGCCAATGGTGGTGACTATCTTGAAAACTAGCGTTTTGTAGCTGAGAAATTGCTCTATCAAATGGTGTTCCTGTGCTCTTTGTATCTGTTGTAGTTCCCACGGAAATAAATAGGAGGCAGTACTTTCAGAGCAACCTATGGTATAATGAACTGTTTGAGGATGGAACGAGAAGAGAAAAAAAGACAACCGATAACATGCATGATCAGATTCCTCAGAGTGCCAGATTGGAGAAAAAATTAAGACAATCCTAATACTGGGAACACAGAGGGTATTGGTGTTTACACAGATTCTAGGATGGAGTAAAATCTTCCAGAGTGAAATATGACTAACAGACCAGTTTGGAGTAAATTTTAGGTGATGATAGATCATTCTAGATTACAGTGATTAGAGGTTTCCTCTAGATTGTGTCTCTGTACCATTTGCTTGAAAGTAGTTTTCATACTAAACTGCAATTTAATACAGTATTCAGCGCATATTGATTTTCCCTCAATATTTGATCCACAAAGTATATGGTATGTGGTCTTTTTTATCTTCATTACTGAGATCAGGAAATTCATGCTTTTAGCTCCAAAGGTACCCAGTTTATTCCCCAATGTGCTGATCAAGAGAATAATCACGAGCCATCAGACGAACACTGAATTACTATATTTGTATACAGCAGATTAATGATGTGTATCCCAGACTTTTTAGTAAGCTGGTTCAAGGAGATTAGGCTGAGAATAATAGCATAAAACTGAGTAAATGAGAAGCTGAAGTTGAAATATACAGGAAACTTTCCAAATTAAAATATGTCTAGAGAATTTTTCTCCTAATGAAAATTGTAGAACATTTCAGTTCCTTAGATATATACTATACTAAATAACTGTCAATTTACAATTACAGACACAAACTAGACATTAGGAACAGGTCTTTGTGGCTTTTGGTTAATTTTTAAACTCGTTATTAAATTAAATGAAAATAAGAGCCGACCATTAAGAAAAACTAATTAAGAGTCATGCCTGCTCAATATTTTACAAATCATAACCGCATTTAGAAATTACGGACTTCTCTCACCCAGTTTATAGCTCAGTCTGCATCCAGGCTTTAACAGGATTTATTCATAGTCAGGAATTAGACCCATTCTCAGCCAGGGTGGTAGGAAAAAACCCCAATACCTTGTAGTATGTTCTTCAGGGTTTCAAGATGCATCTACCTTAGGTTTATTTTATTAGCATGTGTAAGAATCTTCATAGAGACTATTAAATCTTTATAGAATTTACTGTTTACAGGATTACTGGGAGGAACTTCAGAGAGGAATTAAAATAGATAATCTGCAATGAAAAGATAAAAGACAGATTAACCAGAGTACCTGAAGTACTTTGTCCAGTTCTGGGATTCCCAGTGCAACACAGAACTGGTCATATTGGAGAGAGTTCAGTGAACAGCCACGAAGAAAATGAAGGGACTGGAGCATCTCTCCTATGAGGAAAGGCTGAGACAACTGGGACTGCTTATCCTAGAGAAGGCATTTACCTTAGGGAAATCTTATCAATACTTAAACATACTTGAAGGGAGGATGTAAAGAAGATGGGTCCAGGCTTTTTCCAGTGGTTTCCAGTGAGAAGACAAAAAAACAGTGGGCACAAACTGAAACACAGGATTTTCCCTCTGAACATCAGGAAACACTGTTTTACTGTTACGGTGACAAAGTACTGGCACAGGTTGCCCAGAGAGGGAAGTCAGTGTTGTCTCCATCCTTTGAGGTACTCAAAAGCCACGTGGACGTGGTCCTGGGCAACTGATTACCAAACAGGATTAAGAGGTTTGCCACTCCTTACCTCTCAGTGAATAACTTCGCTTCTCTTTTACTGCACTTAATAACCACCTGCTACATTGCCAAGTAGGAAAGACCAGTACTTGATTTGAAATCATCAATTATATTTCTAGGACCACATGTTCATGTGGCATGTTTACCGAGGATGTAGTCTGTGTCAGTTGTATCATTCCCAGAAATGACTGACCCATTCCAAAATGCTAAGCTGTGAAGGACCTTGCATCTACATTATTGGTGGTATGCCCTAGATGTGCTCCAGAAGCGACTTTGATTATGATTCCACCAGGAGGGAAATCACTTGAGTGCACCACTGCTGGGCTCAAACACCTACAGGAGGACTACAGATAATAGGTGCAAGGCATATTCATGCCTCAAAACAGCCTAACACAGATGCACCTATTGAGGATGGAGATACTAGACACTGGTCATAGCTAGGAATTAATGAAGACAAAATGCATTGATGTTGTGCAGCATTACCACAAGCATGTTTGCACACATTTTGTAGGTAGGCAGGAGCTTGCCTGACTGATACTCAGTGTTCTGAAAAGCTGCTAGAGCTGAAAAAGTACCTTGAAACCAGGCACAAAATAAGTGACTGGAAAAATAAACTAGACATACTGTAACTGGTCATTTTTAGCACAAATTTTAGCAGTTGCCATGGTTTAGCTTGACTAGCCTCGAAGATTTGTAACATTCAGTATGTGATCTATAGAAGACTTACACTCATGTCAAGAGACATTTAGCAAATGTGCAATTGCATTTCTGAAGAAAGAAGGTTGTTTCTTTAACTGAAACCCAAATGAAAATAGCTTTTTCTTTCTTTTTTTTTTTTTTTTCTTCCATAAGAAAGTATCCTGAAGATTTCTGGGAAGTGAAACAATACCTATAGTACAGCTTCAGGGGATAAGAGATCAGTCCATATATGCCAAAATACCTGAGAAGGAGAACACACTTAATGAAGAGTAAAAGCATACTGTCACAAATAGTTATGCAGTTTTGATGACAGGTACATTGAGTATCTAGTAACATTTGGGTTTACTGTCAGCAGCAGATAGTCTGTAATTTGAAATAGGAAAAGGTTTTAATCTGTCTGTTACTGAAATTGGGATAAAAACTTCTTCGAACCAATGTAGTTGAAGAAGCAGGCATTCTTTATTGCAATCCGTCAGATGCGCGGAGGATTGCTGCTCCAATCATGCATACCGGTGCACAAACCTGAGCAGATTATAACCAGTGATTTCATATATATTCATCAACAATTCCCAAAATACTGATACATAATCATTAGCTTTCCCAGAAATCATTATAATATTCCTCAACCACTCGTGCATACTCAGTCTCTTGGGCCGATGGTCATCCGGTGGTCTTAAGTGGTCATGGAGAGTCCCTTCTTTGAATTTCTTCCCTTTCAAGACTCCATATATGGTCAAGAGAACAAATCGCCATAGCCTTTGATCTTTTGGCTCCAAAACACTGCCTTTTTTTACCTAGGCTTCAGTGATTGTCTTTGTTCTTTAATGGTTCTGAGACATGCACGGTTAGATTTTTAACAATACCAATAATAAAGTTTTGAGACAAGTACTCACAGCCAGAGTACAGATTAGGTTTCCAAAACCAAGTCTACATGATTACAGGTTACTTATTACAAATATAAGAAACTACAATCTTAAAAATAATATATGTATATATTGTTTGATTATTTCACTTATTATTTGATTATCCCATTCCATGGCAACATGTCTGGACATGGATTTAGATGGACAATGCTGTCTGTATTTGTCTAGACACTGAAAGTTTGGTGTCAACAAACCATGCAGTTTGGATTTTGTGTTTGATAATGTATTCAGAAATGAACATGCATTTGGGGGTTTATACGAGTGTTCTATAAATAGCTTTAATTAAATATCTACTTTATTGATGTCTGTAGTTACTGAATATCACAAGCCATGCAGTCTATTCTGATCCTGTGATTCTGTCTGTTATTCAGTAGTAGTTATGGAATGAAGGAGTTTATTTCTAGACTTAGAATTTAGTGATCTGTGTGAAGTCTCTATTACGGAAAGTAAATTGTGGTGGTGTTTTGTTTAAAAGAAAGAAAAATATAAGTAAAGTCTTTCCATCCAATACTAAAGCCCTCAGAAGTCAATATATTGAACACAGGTGTAACTTTAAATACATTCATAATTACTGTGAAATTACATCATTAAGGAAAAACATCTGCTTAAGTACTTGGCTGAATTGTGGCCACCTTGGTCATAAAGGGAATGTTGACAATATCTGATCGCAGACTAAAGGTGAAAAAGTCTTTTCTGTATTACATCAAATGACAACAATTCTCCACCATTCTCATTCAAAAGGGCAAAACTACAAATTAATTCCTGTCTAGACAGAAGAAATAATGGTTTTTATCTAAATTGTCTTGTGCCACTGCTGGGACATTCAATGAAAAGCTGTACTACTAATGAATAAAAAGACAATTTTTTTACAATTAATGAGTCATAGATATTTTAAGCACTCCAATTCAAGGACAGAAAGCTATTAGATTTAGAGGGAGAATGGAAGAAAATAATGAGATCAGAAGGGTGAACTATCTTGGTACCTGAGTAAGGTTGTTATTCTAATTCAATATTTATCATGCAGTAGCAACTTTAAAATGAGGAATCTAAAGAAAAGATGCTTGGATCTTGGATACCATCTGGAAAGTTCAGCTGAAGAGAATCATGCATAAGGACAGTAATAGCATTAGGAACTGAAAACGTGTCTGTAAAACATATTTTTTTATTGAAAAGAGGAAAAAAAAAAAGCAGATGGTAGAATTTGGAAGGGAAGAATAGAAATTAGCATATTAATGGCCAGATCCTGCAGTGACTGAAATAAACAGAGCTTTACCATTGATTTTAATGAGAGTAGAATAAAGTATGTCATTAGCAGTGGTGAGAAATGGTTGTAAACATAAAAGACCACATTCTCCAGTTGATGCAGCTTTCTGCTTTATAACCACAAATTGGACTTCAAGGGGCTAAATATAACCACTGTCCAAGTCCTCTAGTCAGAGAGTCAGTTCTCTGGGAAAAAGTTCGCAAAAGCACCTTCATTCCTTTGGATTTAAATGAGTTTTAAGAGGGCAAGACGTAACAAAGACAGATACTCATTTGTAGTGGTTCAGCCAGTGACATAAACTAGGACAGCCTTGCACTTTGATTTTCCACAAATCTAGGTAGCTCAAATGAAGAATAAAGATCTAGCTCCCCTGTGACCCTGTGCTCTCTCTACAAAGTTCAGTTTGTTTTTTGAACAAGGTAGGGTATCTGTCACTACGATATAATTACTGCTAAATTGCAGAATTTCACTGGGTTTCACGATTATGTGTATCATGCTCTATTCTGCATTTACAAAGCATCCTCTGCTACAACATAATGGAGAGGTCTCAAAGGCTTAAGTTTGTGTTCCAGTGCCTAAAAAGGTATAATTTAACCCACAAAGGGCATGAGGAAGAGTTTATCTAATATAAATCCCTTTCTATAAAGCAAACCACTATTGGGACTGGAGTTGCTTTTTCACATTGAATGGATGTATTTTATCTCTAAGGGTTATTGCACTGTGTAAGTGAGGAGTGAGGACAAAATGTAGAGAAAATATGATTGCATAACAAAACTTTGTCATTATTTCAAAAGGAATGTAGCTACATACATGTTATTTACTAGTTCTTGGGTTTAATTAAAAACAAATAAAAGGTGAATACAAATGGAATTGGGAATACAGTGCTAATTTACATCAGTGTTTAATTTCCTGAAATACAATAATTAAAGTAAACATTAATTACTAAAACTATTTTTCATTGTTAAAGTGCAAAATGTACTTATTTCTCAAGCAGCCTTATGTTTTTACAAGAGCTCTCTCTTGTGGCTGTAACTGTTTCTGCACTGTAAGTACTTTGAACATTTTGAGGACCTTTTTAAAAATAATTTTATACTTCAATTTAAGGTAATAGGAAAAACAATAACCTAACTCTGTGCAGCCATGCAGCAGATAATGATAATATAAATATAAATCTGAATAAATAACCTAAAAATCTGTTTATTCATCAAGGCATAAAGACTGTTGAAAATAGTTTCCTATATTTTAAACTATTAGGAAGGCTTGAAATAATAGCCAACCTAGAAAAGATGGCAAGAAAAAAATATAATATCAGAACACTATGATGAGAAAGACAAGATAGGTTAATTAAGATGATTGTATCATATGGGCAGGAGGGCTGGTCTTGTAGTCACAAAATGTTAGAGAACTCTTTAAAAATGGTGACAGAAAATTACAAAAATGCAATTGATTCTGCTCCTTTTGTTAAGTGATATACCTCTGTTTATCTGCTGCATCTCTTCATAACAAGAATATTCTTGTAGCAGATGAGAGAGGATCAGAAAGAGGTTTGAGCCAAGGTGGCCAGTGGCTTCACTGATGTTGGTTTTGAAGTGGTCATCCTATAGCAGGTACTCATTAAAGTGAACTGTGATGCGGACTTCGTCCACACCATCTTCTGAATGCATTCATTCATGACCCAAATCTTCTATCTGAACTTGCGTGACAACTGCCTCATTCCTATAAAAGGGGTCTTCTGAGAATCCTTTACTGGTCTGGTGTTCTAGTAAGGATTCGTAGGATCCCAGGGTGATTAAAACCACAGGCAAGCACACAAGGATAACCGCAAGCACGTACACAAAGATAACTGGGTTTACTTTATTTACAAACGGATTAGTTATTCACTTTTATATATATATCTACAGACTATTAGAGTTTAGGCTTCTAAAACATTATGACTGAAATTACTGTTAATACAATTAAGGTAAATAACAATACACCCTGTTTGATGAATTGGGGAGGGTGGGGAGGAAGAAAGTTACCTCAGTTCATATACATACCGACCCTAGGACAGCAAGTGATGTCCAAAAATCCACAGCGTCCCCAGCATAGATTGTTTTTGGGATGAGGCGTCGGTAGGTACCGGACCCTTTGCGGGTGTCCCCACGGAGAGCAGCGTGGTCCCCTTTTTCCGTATAGCTACCTCGCCCCTGTGCTCAAACAGCCCTACCTTTATAGCAGCGGTTAAAGCCGTCCCTCACGTAACATGTGGCCAGTACGTGTGGACTGCCCCAAACTCCACCTTTCAATGACATAATCTGTAACTTCACACATGCCCAATTTCACTACTGGGGTCGCTGTTTGGTGGTCATTTGACTTCATCTTTACTCTTCTTCCTCAATAAGAGTTTCGTGAACATGGGAAAACTCACTATTGTGGCAACTCCCCTCCTTTTCCCATCCTTTGGCATGTGAACACAAGGCTGGTGATTATGAGCTCATCATGGGAGAATCCACTTTGTTGCAATTAGTCCACTATCCCCACACTATCACTTGTCCTGATAAAGCTCGTTATCTATAGCTTCTTGCAGAGCTTCCAAAACTCCCACTGCCCTGTGGTTTCTTGCAAAGCTCCATGTTCCATCTCGGACAAAACTGTTTAAAAGGGCCATCTGACACATCTGGCTGCATGGACTACCTCCTTTTTCCAGTTGGAAGGAAGGGATTTTCAATTGTATAGTCTGCTTCTCAAGAGAGATTAGCAAGGAAAACAGATTTGGGAAATGGTACCATAACAGAACTGTAATTGCTAACATGGATTAGACACCTCATCTTTAATGCAGAACGTGGACATATGAATAATGGGAACTAAAGCTCTTTAACAGGGAGAAAATAGCAGTCGGAAGTCTAGTACTAATGGCACTTACGCTCACCTATGTTTGGCAAGTAGATTAATTACTCTTTACTAACCTCATCAAATCTTGACGAAATCTCTTCAGGCAGGCTACAGGTTTTTTGTTTGACACAGCTTTTCTGCTTCACAGAGCTATGTACTGATATGTAGTTGCACAAATAACAAATGATAAATCTAACTCTCAATCTTCTCCAGCTCACTTATACATTGCAAGATTTCGCTGACTCATTTATTAATGTTTTAGCAACACTTTGAGGTATTCAGATGGAAGATGCTCTATCAAAACAAATTATTGTCTCACGAAAGATATCTGAAGAAATGAAGTTAAAATTATCTGCAAAACCTTTAATGATTTTAGTGTGCTTATGTTTCCATATAGCCAATACAGATTTTCCTTAAAAAAAACCAGGGCAACAATTGACACTGGAAACCAAAAAGCTGTTCTTTCGGATTAGTCAAGCTCTTTTCATAGTACACTAATCTCTTTGAATATCACTAGAAGAACATGATAAATTAAAATCTTCAGTCTCAGAAGGTAAAGCTGTGTCAATAGTTGTAAATTAAACAGAAATCAGAAACCTTCCTGGTTAAATGGAATGACCCATAGCTATTGGGACATGCTTTTAGCCACGGAAAGAAAGTGGCTTCATGCAATATGCTGGTTGACATTGAGACATAGTAGCTAGAATATTCAATTTCCAAAAACACATTAATGAATTAGTTAAGAACTTGCTAGTTGGCCCAGGTCAAAATTGTTCCAGAGAAAGGTCTAAAATATCAAAAATACGGACAATTGCATTTCAGTCCTGAGAGCATTGTCTGCCTGGCTCTGTTTAAGTTACCGACACAGATGCCATCTAAAAAGTGATTGGTGATTGTTCATGGAGCAAAAGTAGAAGCTAAGGTCAGAGAAGACTTGAAGGAATTTATGGTGTGATGTAATTATTTTTCCTAACCATTACAGCTTTATCAATCCAGTTTGAAAATACATGTCATTAAACTCTTGGCTTAACTGAAAGTTGGAGAGAGTAAGATTGTACCCTCTGGTCCTGATCTATCATTCTTCTACTGTACCTACATGTGGAACCAGCTTGGTGTGGGGAAATAGTGTGTGTGCTGTCCCGATCTCTGCAGGATGGCAATGCATTCCTCCAAGCCCCTCTGCTTGCACTGACAACCTTGTACTGACTTTCTCTTTTTCCACAAGTTTCTTGCCTGGATAAAGAAGCTATGCCCTGCTTCCTGCCTGCTTGCCTGATAGCCATCGTCTTTTCATGTTTAAATCTTATGTTCAGCCCAGTATTGGTGAACTACTGTCGTCTTGACCTGGTTAATTGTACTACTGATTTGTATTTGTTACCGTTCTATTATTTAGGGATAAATTGTTTATCCCTGAAGCTGTTGGTCTCTGTCTGTTGACATATCACAAGGCTGTAACTGCTTGGGGCAGCCTTAAGTCCTCACAGTGTACCGTGACTGATGCCACTGAGGACACCCAGGGGTGCACGGTTGACTGCTGCCCACCAGTATCCAGAGATCTTTTTTGGAAGAGCTACACCCTAACCAATTGGACTCTAGAGCCTGTAGTGCTGTTTGGGATTACTCTGTCTGTCCTGGCCTAACAGAAAACAGCCTGGTTTGCTCTGATGGACACAGAAGCAAGCCAGTTACAGTATTCCTCCCCCGCACGTCACTGCACCTGACTGGCTGTAGAACTTTCTGTTTCTGGAAGAGCCGGGGGGCAGAAAGGGAACCGCGGGCCAAGCCCGCCGTGTGCCACCCGTCGGGGAGGAGCCGCTGACCCCCCTCCTCCTTCTGCCCGTGAGGAATTCGCCCATCAGCGCTGCCGTTGTTCGAGATGCCGCCGCCCGCTGCCGGACAACTACTCCTGCCCTCGGGGGTGCACCATGCCGCTCCTCGCTGCCGTCTTCCCACCCGCTGCCGTGTGTTCCGGCCCCAGCGTGTTCCCGCCCCAGCGTGTTCCCGCCCCAGCGTGTTCCCGCCCCAGCGTGTTCCCACCCAGCGGGCTCGGCCAGTCTGCGCCGCGCACCGTCAGCCGTTACAGACGGGTGGGTTTTTCTCCTGTCACGTTTGTTCCTTCTACCCGCTGCACCAGACCCCTGATCCTGTATGTACTTGTTAATATCCTGTTTGGTTTTGTATATAATACTGTTCTATTGTTATTAAAACCCTTTTAGTTTCCTAAACGTAACGGAGGGCTCGCCTATATCTTCTTCTTATCTTGCCTTGACCCTTATCCTCTGGAACAGGGAAGGGGTGACTGGAGAGAGGAATTGTCCCAAGGTTAGCCCTGCCTCAGTGCCAACCGGTGACACCTGTCCTAGGTTGAGAATCTCAGTACGGTGGCTCTTCTGCTGTACCTTATTTTCAGTTCAGTGTTATTCAGACTTGGGGATTCATTCAATCTTGTTTCCCAGATCATTTCATGTCATGGGGCAGCCCTCCAGTCCTATTTTACCAGCTTGTCAACAAGGGCTGTGTGGGATGCTCTGTCAAATAAACTATCATTCACTCAGAATTTTTCTTTTTTTTTCCTCCTAGAAGTTATTTTGTCATTTGTCATTCCTTATTCAGATCGCTACTTGGGTACTGACCTTGCCAATGAAAACTGGGTCATAGGAGACACTGGATACCTCAGCCTTTTCTGTGTCATTTGCAACTATCTTGACAGCTTTTTTCATGAGAGGATCTACATCATATTGAGCCTGCAGTCATTTCTTCTTGAACAGCATCTATTCCATTATCAGGTACATGCTCAATGCAGTCTCAGGGACTAGCAGCCAGCAAATGCTATAATGTGGGGTGTTTTTAACTAGAGATGGGCTAAACTATGTCGTATATTGTCAGACAGACATAGATGAATATAGTCACGTGTCTCCAAATGGTCTGACCCACTGTTGTATATATTTTAAAAGGTAGATTTTTTTACAAAGAAAACCAGAAAATTATCAGACATCTTTTGAAATCTTCTCTTCCCTAATGGCATGACACAAACAGTAATCTTGTCAGTGAAATCTTTACTCAGGTTTTATTTTTTCCCACAGATTTTGTTGGAAAGAAGACTCAGCACTTATGTGGGGAAACCACTGCAAGTACATACTTTGAATGAACAGGTTGGTTAAACATCCACCAGATGTCAGTACATACTTGCAGAACCGTCTAAGCTACAACACAGAGATGTTTCTAACAGAAATCTGATACTTCTGATAAATAATATAGAAGTGCAAAGTTGTATATCACCGATGGTGCAGCCAAAAAGTGAAAAATATTGCAAAGAAAATCCTTACACTTTCTAAATGACAGGCAAAACCCCCAGAATTTTTATTCTATATTGTTCTATATCCAGCACTTATTTGGCTACTAGCTAGTTATGACTGCTCTGAGATTTTATTTGTGAAAACAAAATACGGGGCAGAGAATGACACTGTAGATGCTGTGGCCATTCAGATTCTTCAGTATAAGAGGTGAGGAAAAAATGAGAGATCGGCTCTCCTTCAGTCTTAATAAAAGAAGGCTAAGCAATAATTTTATTGCTGCCTTCAAATATCTAGTAAGTTGTTATAATGTAGAATTATCCAGACTGTTCTCAGACAAGCACAGCTATAGGCTGTAGGACAATGGATACAAGCTGCAATAAGGAAAATTCTGATTTGACATCAGGGAATAACCCCACAACCCACAAATGAAAGGAATTAGGCACTGGGATGGGTCACTCAAAAATTTGTGGCATCTTTCTTTAGAGATACTAAAAGATCAACTGAACAAGATCATGAGCTCATCAAACTTTGAAGTTAGATCCAGCTTCAAAGTTGATCTAGCAGGGTTTGGACCAGATGACATTCAGAGGCCCTCTCCAACATAAAGTATTCTCTCGTTTTATTTCAGTAACATTTCCGAAGCAGAATACGTTAAGACACATAAAATATCATTAGGCTCCAATCTGCTGGCAGATTATCTTAGTTTAAAAGATAGTTTATAAAAGTAAGTAAATAAGCCTCCTGCCTATCACAGTCAGATATTTCCTTCAGGCAGCTGGCAGCTGCACTGAGATGTCTCAGTGATTTTCTGTATTTCTTTGCATTAAGTATCTACACATAAAAAAACCAGTATCATGTAAACTCTTCTCAGTGACAGTTTAGCTTTTGAAATGTCATCATTTGGTTTTGTTTCGTTATAAAGCTGACAACTTTAGTTTATTTCCTGACACAGTATTAAATAGGCCACGTAAGTCCAGTGATTTTTAACTATGATTTCAGTCATAAAGTTGCTTCTGGACCTAGTTTGCCTTGTTTGAAGAGTTTAGAAGTATACACTGAAACATCACCGAAATAAAAAAATCTTAAAGATACTATCTACCTTAAATAAACAGATATTTTCACTGAATGTAATGAGAACAATTAAAAAATTTAATATGATTTTAATGAAAATAACTCTTTGGATACTTAACAGTGATCAAATACCTTTTGCTCTGAAAATCTGTGAATGTATTACAGAATAATTTAATTCCCCCTTTTTTTTTTGCCAAGTTACTCTTAAAAATACTTCACACAGAAAGTAAAATTCTGAATATATAATTTATTTCCCATAATTTCCCAAATTTGGGGAATGATGTGGCCACAATATTTCCTAGAAAACATCATGTGCAAACTAATACGAATTATTTATCATGGCTTTGAAAACAGTGGTGTGTGGTCCAAAAAGTTTGGCAATAATTTTCCTGTTGGTTTTGGTTTGTCTTTTGTTTATCTTGTTGTATGATTATTTCATACTATTCTTATTTTACTTATAAGGTTTATCAATGCTTTATATGACCTAAAATCAGATGAAGACTATCAGATACATGACCCTTAACTGAACTGTGAAAGAAACTGTTTGCTGATGGTAATCCCTGGAGGTACAAAACAATCTGTAGAAACCCTGAATGGTTGCAGCCCACTACCGATTTTCTCCATAGGGGCCAAAAGCTGGCTGAGAGCTGTGTTGTACTCCAGGGGTGTATCGATTCAATCTAACAGCTCTTGTTCGCAAGGCTTAGACAAAAATTAGAGGTGTTATGGTAGTGTCCTGACAAAAGCAGAGCCTACTTCCCCACAGGGATGGATCCCCACGGGTACAGTATGAGATGACTACAGTATGAGTAGGCTTGGGTGCTCATGTTTTCAATTTCGAGGGAGAAAGGCTGTTTGGGGTTTTTTTGGTTGGTTGATTGGTTGCCTGGGAGTTTTTTGTTGAGTTCTGTTATTTGGTTTTTTAACTACAGTTCCAGGCAAATCTGAGTCTGTTCATATTCTTGAGGGCTCACACTGTCTGGAAGATACTATTTCAACCTGTCTGCCTCCTATGTTTTAAGTACCTCAAGGCAGTAGATAAGGCATATGTTGGCAGCACACAGAGAGCATTTCTGCAGGACTAAAGAATGGCAGTTTCCTGGCACTGCCTGTGACTCTTTATGTGATATTTTCTGACAGATTTTGCACAATCAGTTTTAAAATCTTAATTCAGGATTGGTCAAAAATTCATCTTGGGTTTATCCTAAGCCCATATCTGAAACAGAGAGTAGAAAGCTGGAAATCCATTACTTTAAAAACTTTGCAATATTAATTAGATGGACATGTGTAATGGGAGGGACTGAAGGTTGGTGTGAGATATTATGCTTACGCTTGCAACAATATGGGGGAAAAAATTAGATTGTTTCACAACACATCATGCTCATTAGGATTTCAGCTGTGTAACAGCATGATAATTGGAACATTTGCTTACAAAACAAAATATCTGGTGTCACATCCTCCAGGCAGGTAGACTGTAAGAGCAACCAAAGTTAAGGTCTTCCCAAACACCAGTGTGTCCTCCAAAACATCCATAGATTGTTTCATTTGTTTGCTCTGGTTTCCTTCAGGTTATGTAATACTAAGTATGAACCAAAAAACTTGTAATTATTAAACTGTGAGGAAAAAAGTCTAAGGTCACTGTTACTGATACTAGTAACAGCCTGTCAAAAGGATGTTTTAAAGTTCACTGGTTTAATTTCTACTTCTAGATCTCTGGAACACAGCCCATGTCAGGGGTGGGAGTGGGCGGCCAGGAGCCCTGCGGGCACTCTGGACCCAGATGGGGTACTTAGGGCTACACAGCCATGGGGACGATTCCTGCTGCTGGCACAGCAGCCAGGGCTGGGGCCACGCTGCAGTGGAGCAGGGAGGGACCCCGGCATGGTGGCTCACCAAGGAACCTGATGGCCGCCTCTTGGATGGACTCCTGAGGGCTCTGCAGGTAGGGCAGGGCCTGCTGCAGGTACTCGTCTGCTTGGCTCTGGTGCTCTGCCAGCTGGAGAGAGTGCAAGGGGATGGAGGGAAGGGTTGGAGCAGACGTCCCAGGGAAGGGAGCGTGTGTGGGGCGCAGGCTGGTGGCGACGGGCTGTGGCAGTGGGCAGGGGCACTGCTGCCAGCCCCACACACTGGGCATTGGGGGCGGGGTCTTGTGCAGCTGGGACTGGGGCTCGGGGGCCATCCTTACCAGATACTTGACCATCTTCTGTGTCTTCTTCCTCTCCAGCAGCTGCCTGAGCTTCCTCTTCCCCAGGAACTGGGCAGCATGAAGCAGCTTCAGCCAAGAGACCTGCAGAGGAGCAGAGGCTGGCAGGTGGCACTGCTGCCCAGAGCACAGAAGCTGCGTCCCTTGCACGCGGGCAGGGCTCAGGGCCCTTCCTGGTGCCTGCTGTGAAGGTGCAGCAGCTGGGAAACGTGCCCATCGGTGGGCTGGGTGCCTGGGCAGAGGAGCAGGTCAGCCCCCATCTCGGGCAGCCGGTGCTGCTGGGGCAGCAGGACAGACCTCCAGCCAGAGCTGCTGGTCTGTGGCCAAGGCCAGCAGGAAGCTGGAGGAGGCTCTGCCAGGTGCCAGGGCAGGAGGCAGCCAAGCCATTTCCCACGGGGACACCAGCAGGGCAGAAACCCTCACCTGGGCCACGTCCTCCTTCTCATCATGCAGGCAGAAGAAGAGCGGGAGCAGGCTCTGCTGCACCAGCGCCTGCAGGGGCTCTTCTGCCTCTTCCTCTACAGCCACAATCACCTCAGAAAAGAGGCAAATAGAGAGTTGCTGCACATAGTCGTTGTCCTGGAGGAAAGGAAGATGGCAAGTGCTTAGCATTGGCTGCTCCAGGCCCACCTAGGCATGGCTCTGAACACCCACAGGGCACAAGGTTTCCTGGCAGCACCCAGTGCCCGTGGTGGGGATAGTCCCAAAGCCTTATGTGATCAAAAAGTGGCAGGAGCCTCTCAGCCAGCTGCAGAGCGGTGTGTGGCCTGGAGCACCTTGAGGAGCACCTTGAGGAGCAACTCAAGGGTCATCCCAAGCTCGTCCGCGTCTCCATGCTGCAGCAGCCTTATCAGCCTTTGCAGAAGGTGCCACATTCTTCTGGCCTGTGTGGGACACAACGCTGGGCTGTGAAGCCGGGAAAGGCTGCACTGCCCAAACCTCTGTGGCACTTGGACCCCATGCTGCTGCCTCGGGGCCCAGAAGCCAAAGGCCTGCCCCGACAATTCGGGCAGGTGACCGGGGAGGCGGGAGAGCTGGGAGCAGCTGCCACAGCTCCCGAAGCCCCGCCAAGTCCACGCTGCCATGTTACCCAGCACCCGTCAGCCAGCCCCATGCTGCCAGAACAGCTTCAGCCGGCTGCCCCTTCTCACTGTCGAGGCCGTCCTGCTGAGCTCAAGGAGGCCTCTGAGCCCCAGACGACACATCATGCTGCTCTCTCTCAACAGGTACATTGTGAGGAAATGCAGGACATCGTCGTGCCAATGCATCATGGCAGGGCAGTCCAGGAACTGAAACAGAGCGAGCAGCGATGGGCAGGGCTCCAGTACTGTGCTGAGCCGGCTGCAGACAGCAGCACAGGGCGCGGGCACTGTCCCAGGCAGCCAAGCCCAAAGGCAGCAGTGGCTGCCAAGAGTCCCTGAGCTACCTGCCCTGTGCTGAGGGGCACGGAGCCACTCTTTGCCCCAGCTCCACTGGCTGGGCTCCCCCCTCGCAGCTGCTGTGGCTGCAGGAGGGCTGAGTGGTGGGAGGCAGCTCAGCGAGGCAGCACTCGCCATCCAGCTCACCTCGACCATGAACGCCATGGCAGGAACCTTCGAGCACTTCCTCTTGTCAAAGAACTGCAGGACCATGTAGCTGGCAGTTGGGTATCCCATTCTGGAACAGCACATCGCTCTGGCAGAAAGAAAAGGCACCGTCGACCCTGAGCAGGGTGGGCAAAGCTCTCCCAGGACTGACTCACAGACGTCTGGTCTCACCCCAGCACCCCTCACCAGGACAAAGGCAGTGCCCCACACCAGCTGGCTCCTTTTGGGGAGGAGACTGGAAAAACACCCTTCCTGCCCTGATGCCTTCCCTTCCGAGGAGACCCCTGCCCTGCCCGGGGCGCATAATTGAGGGGGCAGAAATGGGGAGGGGGGCGGCGTGGAGCAGGGAGAAGGGGGCTCTCACCTGGCCAGCAAACCTGCTGCGCAGTGCTAGGTCTCAGCACCGAGGAGCATCTCCCAGCCATGCCTGCATTCAACTGTGACCACCACATCCTCAGAGCCCAGACAGCGGAGCAGCACCTGCAGAGTCAGCGCTGCCAATCTGTGAGCAGAGCAAAGCCCAGGTGAGGCTGGGAGCCCTGGTCCCAGCCCCAGGGCCATGGCAGGGATGGGAGGACTGGGAAGGAGCACCTGTTGGGAGGGATGGGAAGGCAGTCTTCCTGCCACCATCTCCTCCAGAAGGGATCGACCTCCTCTGGAATCTGCCCTGTGCTGAAGATGATTTGGAAGAGCAGAGCCATGAAGAAGCGTGGGAAATGCTTCTCCAGTGTATCTGGGCAGCTGGGCAGCCGGAGGATCTCCCGCAGTGCCCTGGTTGCCTGCAGGAAAGAAACCCCCCCGAGACAGAGCTCAGTGCTGAGCTGTGCCCGTGGCCAGGCACCAGGGTGGGAGGGGGAGGCTCAGGCGCTGCCCTGGGCCATGGGGAGGAGCCATCCTGGCTGCCCCTAAAGCTGCCCCTAACCCCGGTGTCCAGCCTAGCACGTGGGGCAGGGAGATGCAGCGGTGGGGGAGGATGGAGAGCTGCCGCGAGCGGCGGCCCTGGGGCGAGCAAAGGCCTGCTTCAGAAACTCACGGCCAGGGGAAAGATGTCCGAGCTGTCCCCGTTGCTGGTGCAGGTGCTGTGCAGTGGCCAGTCCCTCACCATCATCACCAGCTCCACCAGCACCTCCTTGGCACTCCTGCTCGAGGACACCATCGTCCTCCACATGGTCGCAGCCACTCTGCAGGCCCAGAGCTCCATGTCAGTGGGGTCTTGGCCACAGCACTGGGGCATGGGCAACCGCGGGGCTGGGCTGGCCACCAGCCCTGCCTCTGCCGCTGCCCCTTGCCAGCAGCACCTGGCAAGCAGCCGAGCCATGGTGCCTCGAGGGGGAGGGAGGGAGCGAGGCAGTGGGCTCTGGGGCTGACACACCAGTGCTGGGCAGTGGAGGGGCCGCAACATCTCCAGCTGTCTGGCAGCCACCATGGCATGGGCTTCACAGGCTGGGGAGCCCTGAGCCCTCCAGGCAAATGGGCCCCGTACCTGTCACACGATGGAGTGCAGCGCAGGAAGGTCACCACCACATCATGGGGGCTCTGGAGGGTCATCTCCAGAAGGGTGCTGTCCATTGTGCCCTCAGCAGACTCTTCCACATTGAACCAGAGACACCAGTAGATGCACCTCACGACTTTGGGCACCTGCAGGAGACATGGTTGAGTTGCCAAGAGTGTGGCCAGAGCGAGCAGTTTCCCCAGCTTCCCTCGAGAAGTCCTTCGCTTCACAGCACACTGGGCTGGCCTCCAAGGCTTTTGGGTGCCCAGCGGACCCAGCTTCGGGAGGCACACGATCCCTGGAATGGCTCGAGCCCCAGCCACAGGCTACTTACATGCTCCGGCAGGACAGCAGGAGCCTCCGCATCACAGGAGTCAGAGTCTGACAGGCGCACGATGACCTCAATGGTGGTGGCTTCTTGCTGAGCGGGCTTGAGAGGTTCCCAAAATGTCTGCAGGAGAAGGAAGGCAGGGAAGTGAAGAGAGGGATGTCACAGCAAGTGCCACCACAGCGGTGCTCGACTTGGCAGCGAGAGCAGGCCCAGCCCAGGCGGAAATGGCTGTGGGTACCTGTGCTTCACTGTGGAAGACATCACGGACGTGCTCCCTATCCTGCTGCTCTTCTGGCAGGTCCCAGCCTGGAGATAGCAAAGACCGAGCACAGGCAGAGCTGAGGGGCTGCACGAGAAGCTGGAGACCGCGGCCGAGCCCTGCGCTCCCCAGAAATCTGCCCCAGGACAGGGGCTGCTGGGAACACTGATGCCCGTCTCTCTGGCTGCAGGTTGGGGCTGGGGTTACCCAGGGGATGGAGCACGGCCAGAGCCCTGGTTGTGGGGAGCAGCCCCCTCCTCTCTTGCCCTGGGGATGCCCATGAGGGGTGGGATGGGGCCAAGCCGGCCGCAGCCACCAGCCCTGAGGCCCGGCTCAACCACTCACCCATCTGCAGCAGCTGCGCCTACTGCTCCTCAACAGGCTGCTGAGCTGGGACAGTCCCATCACCTTTCTCCTCCTGCTCCTCCTCGACTCAGTCCATCCTGGGCACAGGAGCTGGGACAGCCCCAGCACCTTCCTCCTCGTCCTTTCCAACCCAGCCCAGAGTGGCCATGCACTGGCACTACATTTAAATCAATGGCTCTATGCTTCCTTTAGAGTTACTGAGTAGGAGGAGCCAGTTTGTGATTTGACTAATCTACTTTAGGGTCAGGGGACTGTTATTCAGCTCCTTTGACTATAAAAATCAAGCAAGGTAATAAATTCAGGTGTTATATTTATATTAAAAGCAGCTGAAATTAAGTCAGAAACTAGAAAATAAATGGTCAGATATAGTAATATTCTTGTCACGGTATTTCATAAATCCAGAAAATGTATCAGGGGTCCAGGCTTAGGATCACAGGCAAAAAGGACCTCAGGAGGTCCCTGGTCCAACCTCCTGCTCACTGCAAGTCAGCTGTGAGATCAGATCAGGTTTCTCAGGGCTCTATCCAGTCAGATTTAGAAATCCTCCAAGGCTTTCAATCCCAGGCTCACAATCTCTCTGGGCAGCCTTTGCTGCTGCCTGACTGTCCTCATGGGGAAAGATTCCTCTTATATCCAATGAGAACCTCCCTCATTTAACGTTATGCCCTTTGTCACTGAGCTTGCCACATACCGCTGTGAAGAGCCTGACTCTGTCTTCTCAGTAACCTCCCTGCAGGTAATGGTGGGGATGCTCTTAGGTCCCCCCACAGTGGTCTCTTCTCTGAGCTGACCCAGCCACCCTCTCTCAGACTCTTCTCACAGGGCAAGTGTTCCAGCCCTGACCATCCTGGCCTCCCTCTGTTGAACTTGCTCCACTTTACCAATATCTTTCCTGTAGTGGGGTGCCCAAAACTAGTTGCAATGCTCTAGATGTAGTCTAATGAGTGCTAAGGGGGATAATCTCCTTTGATCTTCTGCTTGTGCTCCTGTTAATAAAGTCCTGGATGCTGTGGGCCATCTCTGCTGCAGGCCACGCTGCTGTCTAATATTCAGCTCACTGTCCCCCAGGGGTACCAAAAACTCCCCAGACACTCTTGCCCCAGTCTGTATCGGTGTCAAGGGATCTTCTTTCCCAGGGACAGGACTTGACTTTTGTCCTTGTTGAATTTCATGACAGCCCCCCTCCTCTCTCTCCTGAAAGGCAGCCCTGCCCTCAAATGTATCGGCTGGTCCTCCCAGATTGGTGTCATCTGCAAGCTTGCTGAGTGCGCATCCCCTCCAGGTCACTGATAAAGATGCTGAACAGGACAGGTCCTAGTTCGATTCTCTGCAGTACTCCTCTAGTTACTTGCCTCCAGGGAGAGTACAACCCCTTAACCATTATCCTCTCAGCCTTATCATATATCCACCTCTGTTTGTCTATCCATCCACACTATAACATCCCAACTTAGATACAAAAATATTGTGGGAGACTGTGTTGAAAGACTTGCTTTTCAAATTACACCTGTTCCTCTCCTCTCATCCACAAATCCAGTAATTTTGTCTTACAAGGTAATCAGGTAATTTAGACTCACCTTTGGAAAATCCACACAAATTATTCCTAGTCATTTTCTTCTCTGGTGCCACAAAGTGTGTTTGAAGAGGATTCACTCCAAGATTTTGTCCAGGCAACAAAGGAAGGCTACAAAGAGGGGAGTTAGGAATAAGCAGGAAAATGGAAATACCTGCTGTACTGTTCATACAGACTGAAGTTCACTTCTGTGCAGAAGATGGATTTATCTAACCTGGCTTTAGATATATCTATCTAAGATACCTCGCATCTACATCTGATCTAGTAACCTTCACAGACAAGGTCTAGAAGTAGAAACTCCAGATGATTATTTTCTCTGTGATGCCTTAGAATGAGAGGAACTGTCCTCCAGAGGTTTCTGTTACTCTCTATTGAATGTAAAAGGACCTCATGTTGTCTGCATAAGGTAGCTGGGATGAGATTCAGCTCATAAACTGTCAAATGTTAAGATTGTACCTGCTTTTCTGAGCATGATCTATGAAAATTTTAGAAATCTGTATGGCTATTAACATGTAGGGCTATGTTGACATTTGAGATGCCCTAGGGTATCTGAGATAATCATAACCACCTGTAATGCAGTACTTACTGGAGTTATTTTTGCATTTGTATCCTTCACAGGTGGCTATTGAAGGCCAAGTTGCCGCAAGGCATCTCAAATAACACTAAATAACTAAGTGTAGAAACCGAAATGAGCCATTGTCAACAGTTAAACCCAGAGAGCCATTAGTTTAATCTAAAATGAAGATTCCTGTATGCAGACACTGATATTTAAGTTTCTAAAACCTGAAGTGGCATTTGACCCCTAATTTTCTCATGTCAAAGTTGAAACAGATGTATCTCAACTACAGAATTTCTCAGAGCCATTTATGTCCTACATTATCCTTCACCACTTCTGATCATGACTTGTCATTGAAGATAATAGACACCATAAAATGTTCATCTTGAGATAAAGTTTTTCCCTTACTTCTTTCTCTTGAGAAGGATCAAACTGGGCTTTACCTGGATCCACTGGATAGGGAAAACCATTATTATCTGAAATTCAACAAAGGAAGGTGTCATATCTCTAGTGGCATGTTCATTTTATGACAGTGCATGCAATTGTACAGGTATAGGTTGCTGAGTCCTACTTCTATTTGCATTTACAAATTCACCTTGACTGCAGTATTGAGTGTAAATGTGCAAACATGTATGTAAATAACAGGAGAGCCCTCTTCTTTAGTACTAGTATAAACTGCAGTGATCATTGTGAAAACTTATATTGGAAAAGTGCCCTCATTCAATATGAAAAACTTGTAAGTGTGAAGCACCATCACTTTGAAAAATAAATATTTTATCAATTAAAACACAAGAAAGAAAAGAAATTCTTTAGCAGAAAAGATTCAACTAGAATTTATTTTTTGTTATAGTAATTTTTTAAAATAAATAGCACTAGTGGTATTACATGCAAACAAAACCATTCAAACAGGGTGTTAAAATCTGCTACATCTGTTTATATATGTTAAAAATTAGATTGCTGCTATTATGCAAATAAGTAAAAAATATCATCAACATCATCATCATAGGGCAAAAAAGGTGAAACTTGAGGAAGCCAACTACTTGAGGTCCTTGATTTTACACAGTGATGACATATTAAGAACCTAACACTTCTCTTGATACCTGGATTTCCAAGCCACATCTATTCAATAAATATTCCAAGATCTATTCTCCAGGCTTGAGGGCAAATGGTGCAGGGTGTCTCAAGTCTATGCATTTATACTCTCTTCCCATATTTCTCTTATTACCTCTTGGTAATAGTGCCACGCCTCCGTAGTCCCCTAAATTGAGTTGAAGCACAACCTGTGAGAGTGCTAGCTGGCAGAGGAAGCCCATGCAGTGGTGGCCGACTTTAGGTCTATTTTCAAGCCCATTCACTGACACTCTTAGTGTTAATTAGTATAAACATAATTACTCAATACGCTGAGATTTCAGTGTATCTTATCTATCAGGTGTATTGATTTAGAGAAAAGAATTTCAGTGGAACAGAACCAAGAATAATACTCACAATTCAAAGGAAATTTATACACCTAGGAGGGTTGTTCTGATTCAGAATGAAAATTGTTTTTTGTAACATATTACAATCCTCCACACAAGACAAAAGCTGTTGTTTATACTGCTTTCGGAAATAATGCAGGGACATTCACTACAAGAACTTTTGTCTGGACCAGGGTTCCACATTGGCATTTACAGACACATTTCAATATTAATTCTAGCAGAAGGACCATTATACATTTATACTCTATAGAGTACTGCATTTTAGGCCAATTGGTAGAACTGCTGAATCCAAACTGTTCGAAGCTGTAGATGTTACATCTTTATCTCATCTCAGTCAAGGATGTTGAGCTTAAGAATACTGAACCATTTTTGATACAGAAAGGTTTAAATCTGTTGATGGATAGTTCAATTTTGCAGCATGCTGTGGCAGAAATCATTTTAACAGCATACTTGTAGAGTGCCATCTTAAGGGACACCAGAGGAAGGTAGTAGTTCAAGGTGCAACTCTGAACCTTGGCAAGACAACACAAGAGGTAGTCACCGCTTTTAACAGTCAAATGGCATGTATATTTTATACTAGGAAGTAACTGATCAGTTATTTAAGTCTCTCAGTTTATGCTGACTGTTTTTTCCGTCCTTTTTCTCAGAATATAGCATGTATGTGAGTGTGTATCTCACATAACGCTGCAGTCAGGAATGCTGGTCACATTGCCCTTCATGAATGTCAGGCAGCAGAGCTGTTTGGGCTTTCCCCTTAAGAGATGCCAGGAAGGTGGAGACTAGATCATAACAGGAATTAACCCAATAGGTATTATGTATAGCACTGGGAAAGTCTCAAGCACTTCTCCAGTGGTCTTAATCGCAGTACTACTAATATTCTCACATGTCCTTCCAGAACATTTCTCTGCATGCAGCGGACACCTTTGGTGGGTGAAACCACAAATGCTTTTATCTGGAAACAACCTTTTTCTTACCTTGAGAGCATCATAAAAAAAAGAATAACTCTTCTTGAAACTCTCCATGATGTCTTAGGCCCAAGAAAGATCCTGGGGGGTCCAGTGAAGACCCAGATTTTATAGCAGTGTACATTTGGTTACCAGAGAACTGGACAGGAACTTAAGACAATCACTTAGAGTTGATTTCAGCTGATGCATTCAAGTGTACACCCAAGCAATGCTGCTCAAAATCTAACCAAAGAAAACAGAAATAATTTTCTTTTTAGTTTTGTTTTTTTTTTAAAATAATGCTTTTATGCATAACATAAATTGTGGAGTAGTTAAGAACTATTCTTAACATGCAAAATGAATTGCAGAAGGTAGTGGGATTAAAAGAAGAGTTATATGACACAGACATGGCCAATATGCTCCCGAAGTGATGTCACTCTACTAGAGGATGTGAGCTTTTTTTTTTCTTTTTATTGTAGACAGCAGAATCAATAAGTCATAGGACATACAATGCATCAGCATTGCTTGGGCTATGGTGACCTAGAAAGTGTGCTGATATGACTGATGTGGAAAGAAACTTCTTACCAGAACAGTATCAGTCTTTACGAATTTACCTCCACATCATGCAATATATCAATTTATTCTGATTCTTACCTTGAGCAAGCCTGAGTCACTATTCATATCTATGACAAACAGTATGGATAGCAGTTCTCCTATATTCCAGATCTCTCTGAAGGAGTTAGTGAGCATGTTGGGCAGAGCACTCGCCACAAGTCTTAAAGAAAATACAGTATGATAGGGTGAAATAGAAAATTGTTCTCAAATGACTAGTAAAAAGACTGGAGACAAGTTTTGCAGGAGTAGATGGGAAGCTTCACAGCAGAAGAAACTCACCAATGGAATCCCAGGAGGATGTCTGTGTGCATCCTTACTAAAAATGGACACATTTGACAAAATATGTGAATTTTGTCATTTATGACATGGAAAAGGACCATAAATGACAAATTTCACATGTTTTGGCAAATGGTAAAAACTTACTGAAGGATCTTATACTATGGATTCATCAGAAAATAAAACGGAGAGAAAATTTTGTGGAGATAATTCAAAAGCAATTAACATTGAAAAATACAATCCTATTTACCTAAACACAGAGCGAGGAGACTCGAGTAGGCCTTTGCCACTGAAAAATTACTTTCTCAAGGTAAAAATCATGATTGTCTGTCATCTCTATACTCGAGGTCGACAAAACATAAAAGCAAGCAAAGAAAATAGAATGATTGAAAAAGAATAACAAACATGGAAGAATAAATATTGTTATGCTATTATGTGAACTATTTGTGTTGCCGTGTGCTACAGTGTATGCAGTTCTGATCCTCCATCTTGCATAGCATCCAGAAGATATCGAAAAGGTATAAAGACTAGCAAAGATGACAACAGATTTGAAATGTCTTATGTGAAAAATACAATTAAATAGAGTAGAACTCTTAACCACGAGCAGACAGAAAAAATTGTGGAATCCATAAAAGCCGGAACAAAATGTTGCCATTCGTTCTCAGGTTAAAAAAAAAACCAATTGTTTTTATTTTCACTGAGATACATTACCCTTTGTGCTGCAAAATAACAGTATCCTTGTTCTTTTATTTTTAATTGAGCAGAACAAAAATGGCTTATTATAGATACTATATTTCCTGACATTTGTTTGGGATTTATTTCTGTAATATAGTACAACACAGTCACACCACTCATTTTGGGGTTTTTTGTAGAGCTGCTTTCTTAGAAAAAAAAAAATGGCTGTATACTGCTGCATTATCTGGTATAGTGATGTTCTTATATACTATATAACTGAAAAGAATTAATTTGATATCACTTCTTTATAAGTAGGAATGGCTCTGTCACCTTTGAAAAAGCTTTCTGTTTCTCTTACATCACGAAAAACAAGGTTTGCTTTGTCAGTTCACTGACTATTCAGCCCTAAAATAGATTTTAATAATAGCTTGCTTAAAGCAAGAAACCAAAGATCCTTTTATTTTTTGTTTTGCGTAAGTTACACCTCAAATGACAATCCTATATGACTGTGCCATGGGTTTGGGATTTTTTTGTGTATGTTTATATTTTAAGATTAATAGGATGCCAAACATTTCCTATATTTACTAAATTAAAGTTTTGTTTTAACTTAAAGTTTTAACTTAAAGTTTAACTTAAAGTACTATAGTATGTAAAACTGTAAAGAATTGACCATCAGATTCATACTCAGTGTATAAAAAGCCAAACACTATTTTTTAGGGGGTGGAGTGTGTGGGAGTGCTAGCAAAATCAGATGCAGTAGACTTAGTCACCAATGGCATTAAGTACCAAAGAAATTAGAAAGGAAAGCATAGAATCCTAGAGTAAAAGACACAAAACTTGACGGATATTTTTGTCAGCTCCTGCTCATGAGAACTTGTACTCCTGTGGCAGTTTGAAGAGGAAAAAAACTGCTTGAAAGCTTTTGTTTTAAACTGACCAATTAGACTATTCCCTTCCATGCTACGATCACACATCTCATTGGTTGAGAAAGTTTCTCGCGAGCGTACTGTGCCTTTAAGAGCCGCTGGCTTTTCGGCTTTCGGGGCTTTTTGGCTTTTCAGGTCTTTTCGCTCTCCGGACACTACCGGCTCTGCGCTGCGAGAGGCGCTGCGGACCTCAGCTTCGCTCCGGGAAGAGGCTTCTTCAGACAATTGCGGCTTGGCTCCGGGGACCTACAGGCTGTCTCCCCTCGGCTCGGACCCTGCCCGCTGCCTGGGAGATCCACGCGCGGAGGCTGCCGGAGTGGAGCGAGGCTGTGCACCGGGGAAGCCCCCGCCGCGCCACCTGGGACAGACTGCTCGCGCCGCCTGGGGACCCGCGCCCAGAGGCTGCTCTTTGCCTGCTGCTGTAACGCCGTACCCTCTCTGCCTGCCAGCGCTGCTGCTTCTTGCTGCTTCGCTTCTACAAACTGCACGACGAGAACTGGTAGGAACAGCGCTTTGCACATTGGAGCCCAGCGTTCGTAACAGCCGCAGTTTCCCTTTGTTTACTCCACGAAAGCGCACACGTGGCCGGCACCATTTTGGACTCCATGTGGTACCGTCCCCCTTTCTCTCTTTTCTCGCATTTAACCCTCACCTTTCCGTCCTGTACAAACCCTCACATTTTGCATTGGTTTTTCCCTGCATATTATATATTTTGTTCTAGTCTTAATAAAGTGTGTTTCAGTTTTCCAAACGTTCAGAGGTCTCACAAAATCTTTCTTTTCCTTTTCGTATCTCTGCTTTTGAACCCTTTTCTCTCCCGGAGGAGAGGGGTTCAGGGATAGGAAAGGACTCGTCCCCGTGCTCGGCTTGCCTCAGCCGACCGGCAACAACTCCAAATCTCTGACTCACTTCAAACAGAACAAAAAGATCTACAAACATGCATTTCAGACAACATTTTAGATATGTACATAACTAATTTGAAGGAAAAGGGAAATAGCAAAAAGTTGTTCCAGGGGAGTTTCAGATTGGATATGAAGAAAAACTTCTTCACAGAAAGGGTTATCAAGCATTGGAAAATGGTTGAGTCACCATCCCTGGAGGTATTTAAAAGATGTGGAGATGTGCTTAAAGATATGGTTTAGTGGTGAACTTGGCAGAGGTAGGTTTACGTTGGACTCTTAAAGGTCTTTTCCAACCTCAATGATTCCATGATTCTCTAAAGCCTTTTGTCTTGAAAAGTCTACTAATCTGGTGAATTTGTGTGCACTTCCGAGCTTCCATGCTTGGGTACAGCTGCATCTTGACATTATCATACACTGAGATTTAGGAACTACCTCCTTATGCACAACTTAATTTGTATGGGGAAAAGGCCCAAAGTGAAGGCTGGAAAAAGATATATACATTACTAAAGTCAGATGCTTTATCTGGACAACTGAAAGTCTGCAACCTCATAGTAGTTTATGATATACATCCGTTCTCAAGCTTATTTAGAAAACAAATTTTCTAAAGGAAAGTGGACTTGCTGTATCACTAGATATTTTTTCTTCTACCTGTGTTTACTGCCTAATCACTTGCACTGTTCTTTTGAAGATAATTTTACTGCTTAGGGATTTTCTTTGCTGAAGAGCTACCTTGAGTGAACATTTTGAGCTAGCTGCGTGTCAGATGGTCTAGCTGTGGCAAGCTCAGCTGCACAGCTGGGAAAATCAAGCAGCACAGACAGACTGATTTCAGTAAGAGTATTTCAGAATTTTCTTCCATGCAAATTCAAGCATTCTGTATCTTACACACACTTCATTTCACATTTCTATCAGATGAGATGCACCACTGACATAGATATTTTAGTGTGCACACTGGAGGTTTATGAGGACAGAGGACAGTTGTTTTCTGATCCCACACTGTGGGAAGCCTAAATCTCTCCCATTAAAATGTCCTCTGAAGTTGTTCTCATGCTGAAAACATAAAAACATCTGGAGTATTTTTTACTACTGAAAGTACATTTGGAAGTTATAATGAGTCATTATCTTCCACTTGCAAAAAAGCTTGGCTTGAGTTCACAAAGCTTTTATGTTATGTATCTTTTACACAGAGCTTATTATTCAAACAAAATACAAAAGAAGGTAGCACAAAATAATTTTCCTCTTTGAAAAAATCTTGTTAATTGGAAAAGGGAGAAGGACTTGAATTTAAAAAAAAAGAAAGA
This sequence comes from Bucorvus abyssinicus, assembly GCA_009769605.1. Lineage (NCBI taxonomy): Eukaryota > Metazoa > Chordata > Aves > Bucerotiformes > Bucorvidae > Bucorvus > Bucorvus abyssinicus. The sequence continues at coordinate 73,316,738 of CM020024.1, read as the reverse complement.
CTATTTCTTTTTTAGATTAATAACAAATTGACTATTTTATCATGGACATTTTTCTTTTGATTCTTTTAAAACGACATTAACAAAAATGGTAGTACAAAGCAGACCTCAGGAGTTATCTAAATAATAATAACATTAAAAAATATGGTAGAATTAATTAGTATTTGACTTGTTTGACTAAGGAAAAATATGTGGAAGCTGATTTTATAGAAGAACCATTATAAAATGTTCTACTAATTTATGATAGGTCTGTATCACTGTGTTCTTTCCATAATTATTTTTGATAGCTTAATATCTTTTTCATTTCCTTTTCAAACTATAGTCTTAAACAGCTCACTGAAGAAAGGAGCTCTACTAGACCATGATATCACAAGAAATATTACTGTGGTAATTTCTTGCACACTGAAATGCAAAACATGAAATGCTTATAGCTTGTGGCTTTCTGGATGGTTATATTAAAGAGGACCAAGAGTAACAGCATCATCCTTTGATTAGTTTGTTGTTTAAAAGCATTCCTGCATGTTGTCTAGTAATTTCATATGATTTTAATTTCGAAGTCCTGATTTGGGGATTTAACTAATATTCATTCAAAACTACACAAAATCCTACCGTGAGATGACGCATTCAACTCGACCTACATAAGCCTTTGATTTATACCACCTAAGTTCTATCTATTTCTTTCTCTTTTTTTTCTTTTCTATTTTTTCTTTTTTTCCTTTTTTTCATTTACTCTCTAGTTATTCTAGACTATTGCTGTTTGGAAGTAAAATCGGCTATGCTGACACGGTGCAAAAAAGGTTATCCTTTCTCAAGCAATAACATAAATTGTTCAAGTAGTTTCTAGACAAAAAGAGCTAGCAATATCACCTAGCATTCATGTATTTCAAAGAAACCCAAGAAAAGGCTGTGAAAGCAATTGAATCATTTAACAGCTGCATTTAATGTACTGCTTTGGCATTCTTTACAATGAATCTATTCCCCTACAACTTCAAATTTTGATAGCTTTACAGATTGTTCAACAATCCGTGTCTGTAGAGAAAAAGCTGTATCTAAAGTAATTGTTCATTAACACCTGCCATTCAGTAGCACTTTTAATGATTAAGAAGAAATGCACGAACCTTTCTCAAGTACAGCAGAAGACAGTCTATGTGTTCATAACTAAAGGCAGGGTAGATAAACCCTTGGTCCTCTCACCAGATAATGTAGAATTTCTTGTGTCTGCATTTATCAGTTAAGGTCCATCGGGGTAAACCAACCAAAATTAACCACAAAAAACCTAAGTTAAGAGTACCTGAAAAAATATGAGGACTCTATCACAACTCACTAGGATAACAGTCTCATTCCAAAAATGTACATTGTTTCTCCTGAAGTGCCGTTTGAGAACTCGTAGTGGTTCCAAAGGGTACAAGTCTTGCTAATCTGTAAGGTAAAGCAAATAACTTCAGGCTAATTTATCCATGAGTTCTCTTTCCTGAGAACTGCAACTGTGTTGTGTCTTCCTGGTAATGTGTTGCTTCAGTCCAAAGGACAGCCTTGGAGTAAAGAAACATACACTTGTCACGAAAAGGTGGGGCCAGGAGGATAGACAAGGAAAATTCCTGGCCCAGAAGGGGGGTTTCCCAAACCCTTTACAATTTGTCCAGCCCACTAGTTTCCCAAGAAAGACGAACTCTTGTCACCCAACCTGCCCACCACACTCCTGTTAGGGAGAAGGGGAACCTCCTCGGGTTCTTTACAACTTGGCCAGCCTGCCAGGCACGCTGGCAGCGTCACTGAAACCAAAGTCCCTCTTGGTAGCCCGCAGGATTGGAGGATATTCGCCTAACCTATTCAGGGACCCTCACCAGCAGTTACACAAAGACAAATCCCTTCAGTATTAAAATCAACAATAATAATTTATTGTGTAGATTCGTGACAAATGCAGGTTCGAATGATACCGGTGATAGGGTATTGACTGCGAAATGGATTTAGAGCAAACACTAAACACACACACGCACAAACCTAAACACGCAAGCAAACCTAAACACTAATAATTATTAATAGTTAGCCTGATGTTAATATTCAAGTGCACAAAATACAGAGCTCTTACCCAATAGGCGTCCCTATGGCGGGAGAGAAGATAGGTTCAGCCCGTCGACCTATCCCAAAGTTTCGATGGTGGTCTTCTGTTCCCCAAAATCCCCCTTATAATCACTACTTTTTATATTGTTTTTATACTTTCAGGTGGAGCTTGAGTGACTTTAGTCATACGTTCTTTTTATTCTGATTGGATTAAAAATATCTCGCTTCACATTTAAAGGTCCAGGTGATAAAACATAGGGCGCATGCCCAGTGGGGAGTGTTCGCACCTTGGAGGCGGGTAGCCTTTGGGATGGAGGTGTGTTTTGGTATTATAATGACATTATAATGAGCAAAGTTCACCTAGAGGACACGATTTCACCATTTTTGCTGCCACGGCAGTAGCAATCCATCTTTCTTGATGGCGGTTATGCGGTTTCTCGTAGCAGCCCATCGATATCCTGATAACGGAGAAGGGCTGCACCACCTCCATGTTGCCCCGTTCTCCATTTCAGAGATACAGTACATTCTGCCCAGTCAGGGTGGGCCTTATCCATGGCGACCGCATTCCATTCTTGGGATCAGCAAACGGCTTCATAGCTACTTCATGGCTATTTTTCATGTCAAGGTGTAAGCTAAAATCTGGCGAATAAGGTTTCCCTCACCTCCCCATTATCTGTCGTTTTCCCACAACACTGCAGCTGATCAGGAGATGAGGTCCAAAGAGCAACTGGAGATTCACATTATCCGATGCTATAGACACACCGAGAAGATCTCAAATTTCTTTTATGAACTATTAATGGACTAAGAAATAAAGAAATGCTGTTTCCTTTAAACACTATGGAATAATATGTAATTTCATTTCAATTATTTAGAAGACTATTATTTTTACTATGTTACATTTTCCTGTACTTTTCCAATCTTTAGGTTTCACTATACAGGAGAATGATTTCAAAATGTCTTGAGACTAATTGGTAGCATTCATAATTTATGTCCGAAAAAATTTAAATTTCTGAAATTAATATTCAGCATTACAGAACATAGAATTACTATTCTAATTTCAGCATTGTGTTAATAAAACAGCAAAAAAATGCAACCATATATTATGAAATTACATTTTGTTTTTTAAACATGTTATGTGGATTTTGCAAAATTTTTGCATTGCAAGTTAGACATTATTAAGTGTTTTAGTTATGTCACTATTTCTCCTGACAATACCAAATTAAAATTTTAAATAACCAGAGGGGGTTTTTTGCCTTCCATTTGCTTAAATAAACAGCTATAAGGAATTTCAACAAGATTCATCATTATCATCTTCATCTAGCAAAGTCAAATTATTATTCAGCAGAGCAAGAGGTATAGAGCAGGAAAACTGCTGAAGATTTCCCCTAAAAGGATGACAAACATTCAATCATGCCTTGCAGTCACTTAATCAATTATAGTGCTAGCAATATTGCGAACTGTATTTTGAAAACAGAGAAACAAGTAGCACAGAGAGACATGGCAGAAAATGTAGTGCTTGAATATAGACTGATTTGTGTCTCTGGCTGGAAAACCATACCTCACACTAACAAATGTGAAAATTATAATATTATTATAATTATTATAAATATATTATAATATAATGCCTTCTTTTTTTGTTGTTGTTATTACTTTAGATCACCCTGCCTATTATAGCTAACACCTGCAGAACTAGCGCAGCACAAAAGAAGCACCCACAGCCCTCAGAATGATTGGAAAGTATACATCAATATTTGCTTATCGAGATCTTTTGTGTACGTTTAGTGACATGACAAGCACTCCAGATAAGGACCAGGAGTTATCATGTATGCTAAATCCTACGGAAGCGTTAGGTTGTAGCAGTGAGTTTATACAAACTATATCAAAAAGATAAATGTCAAATACATGACAAATCTGATTCATTCAACTTTTCTGGTGCAACCCTGAGATCTTTCTGGGTTTTCATATTATGTGATTAGATTGTAACTTCAAGCATGTATTTACACGCAAGGTGTCAAATGTGTTGCTTTTTTTTCCGAAGCACCATAGTGAAATGAATACTATGAAATGACTTGCAGTGATGGAAGAATAAAAGGAGTTGGAACTTAAAATGCTCTGGAGCTCTTAACCATGCTGTTTGACACCTGCAGCTTTTTGGGATTCTCAGATCAGCAGGGAGACTCTCAGAAATATAAGAGACTTCTTCAATGCTTCTCATTTTGGCATGACAAAAGAGTCAGGTTGAACAGATATTACCTCTGTACATCTAAAGGACTTGGCAGAAGTGCAGCTTACTCAAAATTTGGTGACAGAAGGTTTTCTCTGTCTTTCCAAGCTGGGGTAAGTACATCTGAAGGACTGATAACTTATTTGCCTCAAAGAATGTTATCTGTGTCTTCACAACTTTTATGGTTTAAATGTGGTAATCCATAAATCTCTATGGGAAGTCTCTCTTAAGTTAATTTGTTGAAATTATATCTTAAAATATTTTTGGGTATCACTAATTTTCCCAATGCAATATTCACTGTAGCTACATCTGTACTGATAAATGAAGTGAACCCAGAGGGCACACCCTCCCCTCAAGGTCCAGCAGAGCAAAATGATTTCCAGACACATTTCTCAGATTAGATATCTCTAAGTCAGATTATCAAACTACAGAACAATTTATCCTGAGCCCTCTTAGCCCTCACATGGCATTCCTGAGACACTAAGGCATAACCTCTTCTATTAAAAAATCTGAAATAAATGTGTTTCCTCCCTCCCTACCTTCTTTCCTACTTTTCTTCCTCTGTCTGCTCATCTACCTGTCTCTCTGACCGTCTGTCTTTCCTTCCATCCTTCTCGCTCTTTTCATCTCTTTTCTTTCCACCGTTATTTTTTTGTCTCTTTCTGTCTTTCTTCATCTGCCTGACTGTGTCCTTCTCTTTCCTTCTTCCTTGTCTTCTGCCTTCTGTTCATAGTTCCCTTCTTTCTGCACAGCACTATTGCCTGAGAGGTAAAGCATGTGTTTCATGTCCCAGGTCAGTTCCTTAATGTAGGTACGTTTGTTTCTTTTCTTAATAACTGTTCTTAATGTATTTCTAGGAAGTTGTGGGTAATATTGTAGAGGAGAAAGAGCCTGCATCAGGTTGAACTTTTTTTACTGGTTTTAGAGAACAATTTTTGGTGTGAAACATACCCTCAAAATCATCTTGAAATCGTCTTGAGATTTGTTTTGTCTGGAGTTATTTCACTACAAAAGAGACCCAGAAGCAAACTAACATGGATATAGGATGAATGCTGGGTTGATATGGACCTGAAAGACAATTATAGTCAAGTAACTTGACGGTGAATAAGTGTCTGAAGTCATTCCACTCTAATTCCCTGTCAGCAGAGCATGAAGTTATCTGCTGGGGCACACTATTACTCTGCAGATGTAGTTTTCCTTTACACAGAACCTGGAACAAGATAAAAGAGAAATGGATAATGAAGATGTCGAGTCAGGACACTATCAGGGAGTGACAATCCTTAATCCCAGACACTAGGAAGCCTTATGTTTGTTTGGGTTTTTGTACTTCAAGGTGAGATTAATGTACAGAGCAGATTTACAAAAACGACATAGAATCTTTTTCTTCCTTCATGCCAATATAATCTTTTCTACCGAAAAATCAAGCTGCTGTCTGAGATGAGTATTTGAGATTTCAGCAGCCATTAGGGGACCCAGAAGAAAAGGTAAATATCATTCCAATATTGCTGGTTAAGCTGCACGGTTTTCTGAATTATTTGATTGGTCTTTTAACTTGTCCCTCAGGTAAAGAAAAGCTCAAGCAGCTCAGCAGGAAAGATGGTGTAGTGTATTCATCCTGGATCATTAAAACTTCGGAAACTGTATTTTTTTACCTACTCTTGGGCAGGGATTAGAAACTGTATTATCAGTTCTGCAGATGCCAGGCACTGAAGCTACTGTTCTATTCATTCCTTGAAGTTTTCTGTCCCTAAGGATACCTTCTTTACGGAAACTATTGATTTCTGCCATCTGATGTACAGTCACTCACAAAATATTCTAGTTTTCTGTTTACCTTCATGACTTTTATGGAGGGAACCATTGATTTCTGCTTTTTTTGTAATAGGTTTTTAAAATATTTCATAAAAAACATACCTTTCTTCCTCTTTGGTGTCAGGAGAAAGAAGAAAACTGAAGAATATAGAAAGGAACTACTTGGTTGTTCACTCTATGATGCATGTGTGGAGCATATATGCATACTTTATAGGACTGTTGCACACAGTACTATAGTTCTTTGAAAGATTGAGCCTATTTTATGTGGAAAATGTTCACTATAAAGGAAATCAAAGTTAATAATTTACAGGTATTCTTTGTATTTTGTTATCACATAGATCTCATAATGACATTCATGTTCTTTCATAAAAACTATTTACATTTGTATTGCTACAGCATGCTCACTATAAATTTCTACAAGTTTTACTTCAAGATGTCTGTTAGATAACATTCAAATCTGTAAGTTCGTATTCAGTTTTAACTCAGGAAGATCTCAATCTGTTTTCTTTTTTGTTTGCTTTTAAAAATGTCTCTTTAAAACCAGTGACAACATATTCTATTGTCTTTATTCTCTCTTGACATAGTTTAGCAACACTATCTTCTGAAGAAAGCTCATGTGTACCTGCTATTTTATTTACAGGTATCAATATGAACTTTTATGCAACAATTTATTTACTTATTTTCTTATGGACACATGGATGCATGGATAACTTACTCTGCACTAAGTATTTCTATTTATATCTACAGACATGATAGCGTAGCTATATTTTTAGTTACACGTGAAGAGGAAAAATGAAAAGTCAACTCTCATATTTCAGATTCAAATCCTAAAGATTAATTAAGTAGGTAGATCAAGCTTCTGTTACACTTATATTAAGAATTTTTATTTATATATTATAGATCTATCCCTGTCTACTCTAAAATGCTATATTAAACTTGAAAAAAAGTGCAAGTGTCACCATGAGTGTTTGGGTTGGCTTTTTTTTTTTTTTTTTTTTTGGAGAAGAATGCAATTTTAATCAGACTATTTAGTTGAATAATCTGCCATGGCAGATTATTGAAATTTACATTACAAGGGATTGACTCTTTTTCTAATACATCATTATACTGTAGCGTAGATAGTTCACATAAAGATGTCATAAACATTTTTATTCTTGGCTGGGGTTGAACTCCTGACTCCATTAAAGCTAACTACATGGGGCACTGGATCAAGACTTAAACACTCCAGGTAAAACATTTGGGAGATGTCATAGTGGAAACAGTGTAGAAAAGGGTGTTTTCTCCTGGGAGAAACAAATAGGTTGAGATGTGCATACAATATTTTTATTTAACTTTTTGTACTCATGATTCATCAATGTTAAAATAGACATAATTTGTTCTCTTTGGTTTCAGTGAAATTCTACATAGATTTGAATCTACTAAAGATGTGACTACATTTTTGACAGTTCATCACTAGATTTCAAAAGTCTTCAAAAAGGAAGAATGATATCCTACAAAGTTATGAGTGAAAGAAGTGACTGAATTCAATTTAAAAACCTATGAACTGTGGCAAGTCACCTGGAAAAGTCAGCCCCGCTTAACATTTTATGAAAGAAGTCTAAAGCTATTTACAAAAAGGTGATAAAGAACTGTTTAGTGAAATAAGCACTACAGAGACTCCTTCAAACCATGAAGACAATGGTAATTTAAGACATTTTGGAATATAAAGACCCTACTGATGAAACTATTATCTATCTAAAGTTGTTTTTAATCTGCAGCATGTATGTACTGTAGCCTTCTTAAACATCTGAAGGCATAACACATCTGGAGTTATTGGGAAAACACACTTAGAATCACAGGATCATAGAATAGTTTGGGTTGGAAGGAATCTTAAAAGGTCATCTAGCCCAACCCCACCTGCAGTGAGCAGGGACGTCTTCAACTAGACCAGGTTGCTCAGAGCCCCATCCAACCTGACCTGGAATGTTTCCAGGGATTGGACTTCTACCACCTCTCTGGACAACTTGATCCACTGTTTCACCACCCTTATCTCAGAAGATTTCTCCCTTAGATCTAGTTTGAATTTCCCCTCTTATATGTTAAAACCATTACCTCTTGTTCTGTCACAGGCCTTGCTAAAAAGGCTGTCTCCATCTGTCTTATAAGTCCTCTTTAGGTACTGAAAGGCACAATAATGTCAACTTGGAGCCTTCTCTTCTCCAGGCTGAGCACCAACTCTCTCAGCCTGTCCTCATAGCAGAGGTGTTCTAGCCCTCTGATCATTTTTGTGGCCTCTGGACCCTCTCCAACAGGTTCATGTCCTTCTTGTGCTGAGGACTCCAAGAGCTGGACACAGTACTACAGGTGAGGTCTCATCAGAGTAGAGTGGAAGGGGAGAATGACCTCCCTCAACCTGCTGGCCACACTTCCTTTGATGCAGCCCAGAATACACTTGGTCTTCTGGGCTACAAGCGTACATTTTCAGTTCATGTCCAGTTTTTCATCCACCAGTACCCCAAAGTACTTCTCCACAGGGCTGCTCCCAGTCAAACCCTTTATCCCCCTGCCTGTACTGATACCAAGAATTGCCCTGACCCAGGTGCAGAACCTTGTACTTGGCCTTGTTCAACCTCATGAAGTTCACAGGGGTCCACTTCTCCAGCTTCTCCAGGTCCTTCAGGATGGCATCCTGTCTCTGTGGCATGTCAACTGCATCTCTCAGCTTGGTGTCATCTGCAAACTTGCTGAGGGTGTACTTGATTCCGCTGTCTATGTCATTGATGAAGATATTAAACAGCACTGGTCTCAGCACAGACCCCTGAGGGACACCACTTGTCACTGATCTTCATGTGGGCATCAAGCCATTGACCACTACCCTCTGGATGTGACCAGCCAACCAAGTCCTCATCCACCCATCAAATCCCTATGTCTCCACTTTAGAGAGAACGATGTTGTGGGGGACCGTGTCAGAGGCCTTACAGAAGTCCAGATAGATGACCTCCATAGCTCTTCCCTTGTCCATTGCTATAGTTGCTTCATCCTAGAAGACCACTAGGCTGGTCAGGAAGGACTTGCCCTTGGTGAAGCCATGCTGGCTGTCTCGAATCACCTCCTGTCCTCTATATACCTTAGCACAGCCTCTGGGAGGATCTGTTCCATGATCTTCCCAGGCTCAGAGGTGTGGCTGACAGGTCGGTAGTGCCCAGGGTCCTCCTTTCTACCCTTTTTAAAATTGGATGCAATGTTTCCTTTTTTCCAGTCACCAGGGACTTCCCCTGACTGCCAGAACTTTTCAAAGGTGGTGGAGAGTGGCTTGGCAACTCTATCAGCCGATTCCCCGACTCTGAGATGCATCTCATCAGGTCCTGTAGACTTCTGTACATTCGTGTACCTCAGGTGGTCATAATCCTGATCTTCACTTACAGTGAGAGAGACTTTGCTTCCCCACACTCTGTCTTGCAGTCCATTGACACCAGAGGTCATTGTTGAGTACCTCAGCCTTCTCCTCCTCTGTTGTTACCAGTTTGCCAGTGTTGCTCCTCAGAGGGGGTACGCTTTCCTTCACCTTCCTTTTCTGGCTGTCTTAGCTGTAGAAGCTCTTCTTACTGTTCTTTGCATTGCTTGCCAAGTTCAGATCTGATTCTTCCCAACTTCTTGCATAATGCCTTGTGTGCTTTAATTTCTCTTCACACTATAGTCGGTATACTTAGTGTTTTGTTTTCTCAATATTTTGCAGATGTTTTCCACTTTATATAATTTCATCTTGTGTTCCTACTTTTCTGACTGCAAAACATGTGTGCACATGGAAGAGCTCCTTCCCAGCAGAATTCCTTTATGAAGGTGGATCTGTGGCACCCTGAATGGAAATACAAGGGTATTTTTCTACTAATACTATTATTTGTCTTTACCAAGGAGAAAAACTGAAAATGAGTAATTTCTTATCTTAATATGATCTTTTCTTTACGTTATCTTCAGCTCCAATATATTGTGGTTTTATGGTGGACATGGCAAGAGGATTGCCTTGTAAGGTCTTGCATATTTATTATTATGCTCCTTTTTCTCCATTCACTGCATTTTCTAGTTTTTCCATGACTGGGAAGTCTATGATGGTCCTTCATGGCGTGGTTGATCAGTATTTTCTTCAAGGCCTTTTTGTACCCAATGAATTTAATATTCTGTTATTAAAACTTCCACCAAAAGACTCACTTGAGGCAGTTAAAGGAGGCAGAATACCATGTCCTCGTCACAATTTTCCAGTATGACAGCAAGGCATGGTGCAATAACTTCAGCACAAACTACTTAACATATCGGTCTCTTCAGTATCCTTATTTCTTGTTATCTGTTTCTCTGGTAAAATGGAATTTTCTATTTTCAACTCCATTTCCATTTCCTCTGTAATGCTGTGGTAGAACAGGTCTTTTCTCCCACAGGTAGAGAAATGGTAACTAGAACAGATTCACAGAAAGCGAACATAGCATGTAATAAACAGTAAACTAACACCCAGTTCTTCAGTTTGTATTTGGGTAATGATCTTGCTCTAGACTGCAGATAGATCAGAATCCTGTCCTTTTTTCTGGACATACAGATGAAGAAACAGAAAGAGATGTTTTTCAGTACCTCAGTTATATGGAAAAGAGTTTGCCCAGGAGCATTCCAAGTACTTTTTCATAGTGGCTATATCCTCAGTGCTCTCAGCACTGGGGTTGTACAAGAGGGTTGAAGGGTCCTCAGGAGGTCACCTCGGCCACAACTCTCCTTCCAAGAAAGGTTGCTATATAGTGTCACTCTGACAAACCTTGTGTTTAGTCTTGTGGTTTACTAGCTGTTCATCTTTAAAGAAGTCCTGCCTTATTACTAAGGCTTTAGAAGTTCCTTGCATATCCTTTAAAATGGATTCATTTAGACACTGTTTAAAAGTCAGGTATCTACTTCAAACTTGGAAATGCGAGGTCTGTTTAAGCAGGAAGAAGAACCTTTAGTAGCTCTTTTTTCCCATTCTGAGATCGAACTTATTTTTTAGCTAAATACATTTAAATGAATGAAATCCCATCTTTACCTAAGTAATTTTTCCTCTTGAACGTTGAAAAAATTCCAAGTTAATATATCCTGAATGACCTCCAGGTATATTTGATTTTTCTATTATCTTCTAAATGTGAAGAATCAAGTGTCCATGAAGTATAATATATTTGATATAGCATTATTTCTATTTGAATTGATACTTAACACCACCAAGACCTTTCCCTTCTGTGATGAAAACTTGTGTTTTGATGATAATTGCCATCTGATTGTGAATAATAATTTAATCCACTCAAAAATACAATTAGAATATTCATACTTGATTAGATATTTGATAAGTAGCACTGGCCTAATTCCATATTCTTTAGGACAAAATCTTATAAAGCAGACAAAAATTGTAAATTTATGTAGGTTGTATGCAAAATAGTTTAAGCTTGTACAAATGCAGAAGTCGAAGTATTAGATAGTATAGTCATAACCAATGATCTTGATTTTATTTTTACATCACTTTTTACATTATCAGCATCAAAAAGCTGCCTGAAGAAACTTTTTCCTTCAGGAGTGGAAGTACATAAAACTAGATAAAGATATTAAATATTTACTAACTTTTTGTTATTTGTAATGTGTTATTTAAGAACAAAAGTACAATATGGAGGCTATCTATACACAACTGTAATGGTTAAAAGCTATGTCCATTTATTAATCATATGATTATTTTTCAGTAATAATTTATAATGCATGCTCTAGCTTTGTTTTGTGGTTTAGGTCAGGACAAACTAAACACACATTAACTGCTATGCAATAATCATATCTGTGTGAAGGAGTTTGCGTATTTATTGCTGCTGTAACAGCATGATTAATAATGCAAAGAACACTGCAAAATTTCCGAAACGTGTCTATCTGTACTTGCCCTTTCCTTGTTGACAGATAGTGGTGGATCTCAGAGGCCAGGAGAAGCAGGCAGCTGAACATGAGACCGTCAGGCAGCTCCAGACATGAGAACTTGGTCCTGGGAACTCTGGAAGGTCCTCCACAGTCAAGTGTCCCCAAATAGTCATGATGCTGCCCTTTGGGCTGAGACTGATGAGTTTTATGAGGTGAAGAGCATCTTCCAGATCGTTTGATCTTTGGCACTTGGTGGACCACTCTGAGTTGTTGCTCACTGATTGCTTGCTGCAAGATGCATGTTCTTGTGTAACCTCGGTTCTTCAGTATCTACCAATATATTTTCTTTTTTTTTTTTTTCCCCATAACACCCGCCTAGTTGTGCTTTATCTAACAGAAGTTGTATCTCTGACAACTACATTGCAACATATTAAGACCATGCTGCGGGCCTGTTATGTCAACCTTGTTACTCAAAGTCTGCCAACTCAGTAAACTAAGATGTCTCACTCTTGTGCCTTGCAGAAGCACTGATATCCACTCAAACATGTTCAGCTACCTGACCAAATATCACCTGGGATTCCATATTTGTTTGTAGGGCTGCCACACAATGAAATAATTTTGATCTATCTAGTTGACATTCAGGTGACATCCCTTTCTGCCTCTGAAAATAATTTATCCCTGTGTTACATCCTTACCTCTCAGTATACAATTCTCTTGGTTTCAAGTACTTTCCCCTTTCAGGTGATTACAGCTCTGAGGATTTCTGGTCCTTGTATGACACATTTTTGACCATGCTTAAAGGCCATGGGAAAACAAGCCACCTTAACTTAAATAACCTTAAGCTTCCTTATGTAGTTCGGTCAGGCAGATGAAGTGCTAGAACTAACTATGACTCTACTAAGTCTCATATAATGTAAATAAGCCACTGAAAACAGAAAGGAACTATTGATTAAATTGCCTATCAACCGCAGACAAGAATTTCAGTATCCTCTTTCAGAACAAGGTTAATTTAAACTGACTTCATTACTGATATGAGCTTTATCTGACTGATCATGATGATGTACATAGACAGTAAACGTATGTAACGTGTAACTCTTAATTAATAATTATGACTTAGTCTTTAAAGGAAAGTTCATTTAAACTTTGAACAAGATGAAGACACCTTGACCAAGACCAGTTTAAATATAATTATTCAGTAGATTTCTCCACAATATTGTTAATTTGTTACAAGTTTAACACTTATTATTGGAGCAAAGAACTTTTTTTAAAATATGTTTTGGAGGGAGGAAAAGATGTTTGGGGGTTTTTTATGGTTTGGTTTGGTTTTTAAATTGCATTTCATAAACACATCTGCTGCGGCTTAACTTTTTCAGGAGCAGTATTACTAAATCTGTGATAATGTTTCTGGTTAAAACTAATCATAGAGAGAAACTGAAATAACAAATAACATACAACTATGCTACTTACAATACGAGAAACCCACATTTAGGTCCATAGTTTGCCTCAATCAGAACCATAACTTGAACATGGATCTAAACATTGACTGTATTCCTGTTACGTGAAAATACTTTGAAAGTTCTTTATTTTTTTCACTAAAAATACTTTCTTTTTTTTTTTTTTCTTTTTAAATGTAAAAAAAGAAATATCTAAGCATGGAAAACCATTTTCCATGCAGGTCTACTTACAATTGATTGATCTAAAGGCTATCACACATCTGGGCTACCAAATATCCAACCTGCAAAACAGCTGGCATTCAACTTTTCTGAAAGCAATGTTTATCTAAGAGCTCTTCACATAAGTTTCACTGCTGTCTTAGAGAGACTTATTTGGTTTTTTTTTTTCAGATACAGCTCACTATCATCTTTAAACAACTTTAGTTTTTTCTGTTTAAGAATGCCAACTGACATCACACTTCACATTAAATTTCGTATTCACGGCAGTTCTCCTAAGAATCTTGTTCCACTAAGAAAGTAACCTCTGAACTTGTTTCTGCAAAATTGCTGTTATCTGGGGAAAGATGTGTTAGAAGGAGTTTTATAAGAGCTAAAATTAAACTTCAGAAGTTTGATGGCCTTCTTCATTCACTTTTTCGGTCATAGAAGTTTGAATTGAGAATAGCTGAGAACATTTTGTCTTTATCTTTTGCTTTAGCTATGGAAAAAGAAATAATCATCCAAAGGATTACAAGGATCTATGCCATAAGTGCTTTTCCATCTTGTGGCTTCTGATTGCAGAGAAAGTTTAAATCTCTTGGGCCCATAGGCAATTTTCTTGTTAATAATAATTTGCAAAAGGAAGAAAAAAGAAACAATATTTTTTATGTTTACATGTGCCTTTGATAAACAGGCACATGTAAAATAGCACCAGAGAAGCAGACACTTGTTAATTGTACTTATTGCTAGTTGAGAGAAGGATCTATGCAAACTAAGATGGACAGTTCAAGTTGCTTAAAAGTGTGAGGTAGTATCTGTAGTCAATAGCGATCTAAGCTCCATTTCAGCTGCATGAACATGGATAGTTAGTGTCATCTAAGATGCCATAGAAGTGGAGATATGACACATCTTAGAGAAGTTCTGTGCTCTGTGGACTGGTAGTTACTCTAATAAGACATACCAAATAGCACTGCATGCCTCTCAGATGGCCAAATGTACATGAGTACTGCAAATTGAATAGCATACTAGATTTCTCTTACTGTATTGAATAGATCTCTATGATTCATAATGGACTACTGCTCATTTTAGACTTCATGAACAAATACATCTTTATGTCTTCATTTTGAAGCTAATTCCCAGTCTTAACCAGAGGGTCAGCTGAACTGCATAATTTGCTTCAAATATGCATATTACATGGACACAAAAATGTTTTGCAACTCAATATTATGTTTTCATATGAAAAGATGTTAAATAAAATTCTATGTTGAAATACTAGAATCTCATTCGAACAGCCTGAAGGCTCAAAATAACCAGTGGCTCATTAAAGAAAACAAACAATAAATACGAGGAATGTGGTAATGAAAAAGAATAGCAATCAGGTTTGCTGTGTACAAAGTGCCAAGTAAAAGTAATAGGAAATACATTCTGAAAGTCAAGAGACTGCAATGCTATGAAAACATTAATGTCTAAAATTGCAGTAACCCAAGTGTTTATTTAAAAACAGGACTGCATTACCTGCTTTGGTTTAGATCAGAAAATAGAAGTAATAAATAATTTCTGTATAAATAAGAAAGAGAAAATATATTGAAATAAAAAATTGCAGGCTATTGTAATTTCACTAAAATAAGAAATGTAATTATAATGAAGACTAAAGCTAGAAAAACTGAATTACTTTCAAAAAGTCTTTGTTTTCATAAATAGAATTTACAAATATTCTTTCAGAGAAGCTTGAATTGTTTTTCATTATATCTGTGTTTGATGATTTATAGATTATCATTGAACACAGATTTTTTTCTTTATACTTTCTTGTTTTAGAGGTCTTGATAGTAAATTCTGAATACCAGGGGTTTTTTTTCTATTATTATTTTGCTTGTGAAATGATATATTAGTATATTTAAGTAGTGCCTATCCTAATCATAGTCATACAACTCTTCTTCTTCAAGCTGATCTCTCTTTAGTGGGAGCTTCATCTAAAGCTTGGTGTAATCAGTGTACAAAGTCCCAATAATTTCAACATGGCTTAAAATGGAGCATTATAAAGCAAGAAATGCCACAATTTTATCAATAACATTGCAGATAGCAGTAAGAAAATTAATGATAAAGCTATCATATGATTCTTCACTTTAAAGAATAATTTCTTTTTATCCCTGACTCTTTGACTTATATATGGAACTTACACTGGCTAAAATAAAAAATACAGAGGATTACTACCTGATAAGATTTCTGAGACATAGTCTAGATCTTACACGGTGTTTTTTAGGTTTTTACCTATCTATCTTGTGAAAGCTAGAAAAAAGAAATTAACCAATATCTACTTCTAAGCATTTCTGTTAAGCTAGTTCTCCATAAATATACCTTAATTTTACTAACGTTAAAGAGTTTCAGAGTGCTACTTACCTCGTGATTCTTCACCTCTGGATTCTTCACTCCCTGAGTGAGTACAACACAAAGTTCAAGCTCCAATTGCTTCTCCAGGTATAGCTTATCAATTTTTGATGAGTAAGTTTATTGTATAGATACAGGTTAGTCCTAACCTAAATTGTACAGTTATAGATGGCCTATACTAACCTTGCTGCCATTTTCGGCTTCTGCATCTCTGACCTTCCAGAAAACTTTTCCATCTCTTCTCTACCTATAATCTGCTTATCACTATGCAACTCCCTACTTGGTTTTATGGTATTCTTCAGCTGTGTTCCTTATATACGTCTATAGTGAGGTTATGAGAGAGATATATAACTTTAAATCACCAGAGGGTGATTTAACCCACCTAAATTAGTACTTCAGCTGTCAGTAAGTTAAATGTGCCCAGAACCGTTTTCTGGCATTGAAGCCAACAGCCCATATCTGTACTGTTAAACTATCTTCACCTTGGAAACCATTTGCCAACATCCAGAATGAGTACAGGACATGATCCTAGCCCATAGCAGCTCCTGACCTCTGTCCAGGAATTGTCAGGGAGTGTTAGTTGTTCCACTCTGGAAGCATGCTAGAGTTTGTTCCATTTTTGCACAAAATATAGGTGACTGAATTACATTTCCCAGAAATGTTCTCCTGCTCTGCTAATGTACTAATATAGCAAATCTAAGCCTGAAAAAACAGGCTTAGATTTTATTGTTGGTTTGCTTGCTTGGGAGATGCCAATGACCAGAGTACGCTTGCTTGGATAGATGGCATAGATGACTATACACAAAAACTTGTTCAATGGCATGTAGATGGAGTGCAAAACAGGAGAAAGGATATTTTTCTTAAAATTTTTGAGGTTAGTCCTTTAAAAGCAGAATCCACAACTTGTTTTTATTAGTTATCTGATTACATTATCTCCCCCCCAGTACCAGTATTATATCATCATGTAGTATTATTCAGAGGATCCCAGAATTCAAGAAGTCTGTTCAGAGCACCAGCTGGAAGAAAAGGTCAGTAATTCCTCCTCTTCCCTCAGTACCAATGTTGTCCTTAATGCACAGCGGAGAGTGGCAAATGTTAAACTGTAATAGCGCATATCTTGATTGGCAGCAGAAACAGATAATTGAAGGGGTTATTCACACTATCTACTTTGAGCTACTTTAAACATGTAACTGAGATATGATTGAGATTTGGAAATCAGTTCTCAATTCCCTATGGAGCTAATAGCGTGAAAGAGAATTACCAACAGAAGTGTCAGAATATGACGACTGGCTGATTAAAATTAGATCATATGAACCTTACAATCTCTAATACAAGTCAGTAAGAGTCACTAACTTCTTAATTCAGTGTGAAAGGGAAAAGATTTTCTACCAACTTCTAAATACATCTATCATGTCACATTAGTCATCCTAAACTAAAAACATGCTTTTTTTTGCAAAACAGATTTGGTACTGACCACTTGTGCAAAAGGAGTGAGTAAAAGACGTGAATAATGAGAAGAGGTATTCATTTGGACTAAAACGACTGATGTCTGTCACATGGGCATATTCAAGGAGAGTCAGAAAATAAATTGGAATGAGGGTAAGTCTACCCTCAAAGTCTCACGCATTTTTGTACCTTTGCTTTTACAGGAAAAGGAGAAAATCAGGGGGGAGCTACCTCAGGAGGAATCACATGACACCTAAAAAAACCATATAGGACTAAACTATAATTAAAACCTAATGTCTTTTATTGTATGGAAATATAAGAGTTTTCTGGGTGCTTATCTTCTCCTGGAACAGGATTGTACGATAAGAAACAGCAACACTTCCCCTCTCACTTTAGGTTGGTCACTCAGAGATTTTAGGAAGATACTAATTTTATCCTGGCAACGACTACAAGACTACAGTAAAATACGATCACATCCCTTTGCAGCACTGAGAGCCACCTTGGGAGGAATTCTCATCCGATATACATTTTCACTGTTTGAGTGACTTGAATAAACATTTCAGAATCAGTTCTGTAACTCAGAAATAAATTGATGAAGAGTTCCTGGAGTTCCCAAAAAGATGTTAAGATTTCCTTCACAGCAGAAGAAAATTATAATCAGGAGAGAAGAGTTCTAGGAGGGACAAAAGACTGCTGAGTAATCTGGGACTTATGAAGAAGTGAAATAAGAAAGTTTTTAATTTTTTTTTTTTTCAGGTATCAAGAAATGTCTTTATGAAGCGCAACTACTAAACATGTTATTTTCCTTACTAAAGGTGTCTTTTTTACACATACTTAACCCATAGTGAAAATGAGGGAATACAAAGTGCAATTTGTTTGTGTTCTAATTTTAAATAATTTCCCCATATTACTTCTTACAAGCATTACTGAAATATTGCTTCTAAGAATATTGCTTCAAATCAAGACTATCCATGGTCCAGTGATCTTATGGAAAATACTTTTCAAAATGTTAAATGACATTTAACAAGGACAAAAATGATTTTTTTAATATACGATCATTTTGGCATTACAGAAGTATAGTAGAGCATCTCTAGGACAGGTCACACAGACCATAACTGGCAAAAACATCTGTCAAGGTAGAAATGAGGGTAAAAAATAGAGTGTGAATGAAGCACCCAAAATTCTCTGGTGGATGTCTGCACAAAGACAAGATTTTACATGTGAAAAAGGAAGATGACCAATCCACTGGATTAAACAGTAATTAAGGAATTACCAGGAGACTTTTCAAACAAAGAAGGAGGCAACTTGAAAAGAAATCTGAGGTCAGAGACCTTGCAAAGGAAGCAGCAGCAGTCAAACCTAACATGACATTGCTGGAAGTCACCCCAAAGTGCCCCAGCCCCTTCCCACACAGGACAGAGCAGCTGTGGGGTGTCATGAGCAGCTGCACTCTGGTGAGTAGGGTGGCATTGAAGGATGCAATACTCAGGGTGACAGTGTAGGGACCACATCTCAATTGTGCAAGCGTGAGCCCATGAGTTGCTTTCTCAACAGCGTATGCATCAGTAAGATTTTGGGACTGGCAGAGGTACCCTCAAAGACAGGGCACCCTCATCTCCCACAGGAAGGTTGTGCGCAGAGTAGAAACCACTTTCTTACAGTGATGGAAAATATGTTGCCCAAAGAATGAGTAAACCAAAAGTGCTTCCATTTCTACATGTCTTTCAATACATTTGTAATGCGGATTTTTTCCCAACACCTGAAGAAAAAATTGTCCTTAAAATTTTAATTTTAGAGTACATAGCTGTTACTATTATAGAATCATAGCATGGTTTGAGTTGGAAGGAACACTTAAAGATCATCTAGCCCAACCTCCTTGTCGTCGGCAGGGACACCTTCCACTAGATCAGATTTCTCAAAGCCCAGTCCAACCTGACCTTGAACATGCCCAATGATGGAGCACCCAGCTTCTCTGGGCAACATGTTCCAAGGTCTCACCACCCTTGTCATATAAAATTTCTTCCTTATGTCCAATCAAAACCTACCTCCTTCCAGTTTAAAGCCATTGCCCCTTTTCCTGTCACTACAGGCCATCGTAAAAAACCTCTCTCCATCTTTCCTATAAGTCCCTTTTATATACTGAAGGGCCACAGTCAGGTCTCCCTTGAGCCTTCTCTTCTCTAGTTTGAACAACTCCAACTCTCTCAACCTGACCTCATAGCAGAGGTGTTCCATCCCTCTGGTCATTTGTGTGGCTCTCCTCTGGACTCACTCCAACAGGTTCATGTCTTTCCTGTGGTGAGGACTCCAGAGGAGGACACAGTACTCCAAGTGAGGTCTCACCAAAGTGAAGGAAAAGGTCAGAATCTCATTCCTCGGCCTGCTGGCCATGCTTCTTTTGTTGTAGCCCAGGACATGGTTGGCTTTCTGAGCTGCGAGCACACGTTGCTGCCTCACGTTCAATTCTTCATTCACCAGTATGTCAAAGTCCTTCTCCCCAGGGCTGCCCTCTATCAATTCATATCCTAGTCTGTAATGATACTGGGGATTGCCTTGACCCAGCTGTACGACCTTATACTTGGTCTTGTTGAAACTCATGATGTTCACATGGGTCTACTCCTCAAGCCTGTCAAGGTCTCTCTGGACAGCATTCCTTCCCTCTATCAAATTAACCGCACCTCTCAGCTTGGTGTCATCAGCAAACTTGCTGATGTTGCACTCAATCCCACAGATCACTGATGAAGATATTAAACAGTTTTGGTCCCAGAATGGAGCCTTGAGGAACACTTCTCATCACTGGTTTCCACTCGGACATTGAGCCGTTAGCAATAACACTTTGGACATAGCCACCAATCCAGTTTCTTATACATCAGTCCAGCCGTCAAAACCGTATCTCTCCAATGTAGAGAGAATGTTGTGGGAGTCTGTATCACAGGCCTTACAGAAGTCCAGGTACATGACATCTTTAGTTCTTCCCTTGACTGCTAATGCAGTCACACCATTGCGGAAGGCCGCTAGATTAATCAGACAGTATTTGCACTTGGTGAAGCCATGTTGGCTGTCTCTAATCACCTGACTGCCTTCCACATATTTTCACATGTCTTCCAGAGGATAGGAGGATCTGTTCCATGATGTACCAGACACAGAGTTGAGGTTGACTTGTCAGTAGTTCCCAGGGTCCTCCTTTTTACCATTTTAAAAATAGGTGTGATGTTTCCCTTTTTCTAGTTACTGGGGACTTTTCCTGATTGCCAGGGCTTTTCAAATAATCGAGAGTGGCTTAGCAACTGCATCAGTCAATTCCTTCAGGACTTTGGGATGCATCTTGTCAGGTCCCATGCACTTGTGTACGTTCAGGCCCCTGTGCTTCACTTATGACGGGAGATATTTCATTCCCACAATCCTGCCTTGAGGTTCAGGGGCTTGAGAGATGTGAGAATAGAGATTATAATTGAAAACTGAGGCAAAAAATTGTTGAGTATCCCAGCCTTCTGCATGTTGGCTGTCACTTGTTCTCCTTTCTTATTTACCAAAGGGAAGTATATTTTCTTTAATCCTCCTTTTCTGCCCAAAATACTTGTAGAAGCTTTTTTGGTTATCCTTCACATCCCTTACCAAATTAATCTCCAACTGTGCCTTAGCTTTCATAATCCATCTCTAAACATCTGGGCAGTGTCCTTATATTCTTCCCAGAATACATGTTCCTGTGTATTTCTTTCTTACTCTTTACTTTGATGAAGAGGTTCTTACTAAAGCATGTTGGTCTTCTGCCTTCCTTGACCAATTTCTTACTCGTAAGAATCAAAAGGTCTTGTGCTCCAAGAGTAATGTCCTTAAAGAGCTGCCAGATCTGTTCAGCTCAGTCTGATGAACCGATGAAAAAATTAACATACACACACACACACAAGATGACAGAACTGTTCTATTTTCTTTCGAGGCTGAATTTTGTTACATGGTCATTCTGTTCTGTGTTCAGAATTCTATAGATTTTTTTTTTTTAAATCAGAGAAGTGCATAGAGATTAAGCCTCTGATTTGTCTTCAAAGCCAGTAATAATACCAATCCCTTGGAATGCTTTGGAAATTTAGCGCCTAACCTTATGTCATTAAAAACTGAGCTGTGAAATAGCTGACATTACAAGATATATAACCAAAATACTCAAATTGCTCCAAGGTTGTCATTTCTCCTGTTCAAGAATAAAGAAAGTGAATTTGAATGAAACTGAAAAGCAAGATTTTTCTTCATTTATTGAGCAAGCCTGACCTGATGACACCTGCCACGCCAAAACCTAAAGTACAATATTATAGTATGATGTTGGAAGCAAGCAAGCAAACAACCTATCAAGCAAAATAAATTTTATACAAGAGTCTCAATATAAGCTAGCTGATGCTAGTGATGGAAAAAAGTATATTTACAGAGTTTTGGTAGGCATTGCCTAGTAACTAAATAAATAAATGATTCAGTTGCTAAGATTTTGAGCATCTGATTTTAAAGAAAATATCTTTTATTTTCCTGACATATTATTTAATATCAATACCTATTAATGCTCACTGTTTTAAAACGATTACATTTTTATGGCATTCTCTTCTCTGGATTTAAAAATAATCTTTTACAATAAATAACACAAATTGGCATGTATGTATTTGACAGTCAGCCTTATGGATCTGCCATTTTACCTCATAATCATTACTACAGTAAAAAAAAATACCCACGTGCCACCAGCAGTGACAGCTCTCTTGTACTCTAGAAGGAATAGTGCAATGTTAAACTATACTATTTTTAGATATATTTTAGCACAGATAGGTTTTGTCTGCTAAAATATTGTTATCTTAATTTGAGACACTTTCTGAAATATAGGGAATACTGTTTCAAAATGAGATGGATGCATTCTGTATGTGACATGTCGACAGAAATTGAAATAACTAATTATTTGTTTGAGAGAATTAATCATGCTTGACAGGAACAACCAATAGTAATACATTTCATTTCCAAATTCATCTAGTAAATGAGGCTAATATTACCTTCCTTAGCAACAAAGCAAAACATTTAATGTGTTTGGCTTAGGATTTATCACTAACGAGCCTAGACTAAAATAACTTCTACACTTGAAAACCTTAAGAATAGCTGTAGAAAATCTTGACACATGATCCTATTAAAACATTGAAAATACAAAAAGCTATGATACCAACTGAAAACACTATTTTCACAGGAAATTTTGGTTTTCCAGATTATATATCTACATAATGTACTTCTATATTTGATTACAGTAAATGAAAAATAAACACCTAATGGAAGTGATAGCATTATATGTTCTGCACTGTGTATTAATCAAATGAAAGTGTTTTGTCACAGATTTCATTTGTATTGCTACAGCTGGGGATATAAGAGTCTGTATGTGTTCCAGGAAATATATTATTACCTCTAAAACCATTTTTATCTTCAATTTCTGGCTCTTTTACTCTATCAAAATATTTTTCCAAATACTGTCGTACTCTCTAAATGCCCTGCTTGTCTCTGAAGATTGCAGTAGCTGTTGCTATCCAGCTTGGCATCACTTCTGACTCATTGGCCTAATTATGCAGATACAGAGAGCAACATCTGTGGAAATCCTTAAGGTCTGACTGCATCCAGTGGGCTGCAGGACCTGAGGGAGTTGTCCTTCCTGTTGTGCTAGCATGCGCATACATGCACACACATATGCCTTCTATACACAACTGCCCATAGATTAGCAAATAGCAGCGCCTTTACCGACAGCACATTACACCCAAACGCCGCTGACATAAGTGGTGTGGAACAACATAAATGGCCTGATCCTGCTCTTACTTTCTGCTTGGTTAAAGCCTGCTAGCAGATCTCACCACCAAGGCACATACGCAAACATGGGTCCCACGAGTGTCTGGCTGGGACCCCTGGTCTGTCCCTCCAGTGTCCAGCCCTCAGACCCCTGGACTCTGGACCCTGCAGCTACGGCCTCTCTGGTAACTCAGACGCCTCAGCTTCAGGACAATTGCCCTCTCTTGTACATCCGTGCCAGCAAATATATGGCATCAATTCATACTTCTGGCGAGGCAAGGAGACAGTTCCTCATTTATCAACCTAAAAGACAGACCAAGTTCAAATGCAGGAAGAATATTTTGACCTCTGTAAAGTTCCTCAAATGACTCCCAATTCTACTAAGTGCTATCTCTCACCACCGATAAATCAGCAAGGCCTATAAATAGAGCCAGGCCCATCAGCAGCTAGAGGGATCTTGCTGTAGGTACAAGCATCTCACTGGCTGCCCTACTGGCTATTCAGACATGGTTATGTTGTACTCTTCTGTCAGCATTGCTCCAGATGGTGAACTTTGAGCATATTCTCTGAACTGGCCAGCTACCGCCTGTCTTACTATTCAAGGTTACTAGAGGGTCTAGGGCTGTAGGAGTCCTTGTCTGTGGCAACATGCAATTTTATCACACTTCATACTGCCAAAATCTCTCACTTACAGGGCATGCTTTCATTTAACACCTACACAGTCATGCTACCTCTAACAATATTATCTTCATCTGCCATATCCTTTCCCTTCCCCTTTCCATTTCAGTTGCTGCTTGTTATAATCAACTTTCTCACTGGCAGAAAGGAGAGCAAAAGAGGTTAAATGCAGACTGTGCACTTGAGTTCCATCTCCATCTGCCTGTACTGCAAACATGATGGGGAAAATCATTGTAAGGTTGACTGCACAAATAATCAATGTCCATTTATTGTGTTTTTCGTATCACACAACTCTTTTACTTTGTGACTTTCTTTTGAGTGGGCCTGTAAAAGAAAGGGGAAGTTTGTAGGGGTTTTTTCCTAACTACTCTGCACTTTGGTCAATGTAAAGGTCCCTGCTAAGGGGTAGGCTCCCAAGAATCAGGGACTTCTGAGGACACATTGTTAATGAAAACATGGTTTACATCCTTCCAGGAGTGGCTGAAGTATATTAAAGCCAGCTACGTAAATAAAGTGATGGCTAAATCTTAGCTGTAACCTAGGGGATCGGTATTTCCAATGGAGCTGTATCTTCAAAACACTGTATTCAAAAATTTCACTTTGGGAGGTTTGAATGGACTTGACGCTTTCCAGAGATCACTCTTCCCATCACAAATAGTAGAGAACATATTACTTTAGATACAGTGAGGTCCCATAGGAGTAAAATATGATCAAAGACTTCTTTCTAACTTTTATAGTTTCTTTCTGTGGCAAATGAAGAGTAAATGTGGACGGAACATTTGGTTTGCCTGAGGCAAGCTTATGAACACAGCACGACTCTTTTTGCAGCTTATATTTTCTTCTGTTTGGATTTGATAACTCTTCAAAATAAGCATAGGTTCTCTTCTCT
Organism: Bucorvus abyssinicus; assembly: GCA_009769605.1. Lineage (NCBI taxonomy): Eukaryota > Metazoa > Chordata > Aves > Bucerotiformes > Bucorvidae > Bucorvus > Bucorvus abyssinicus. The sequence goes on along the minus strand of CM020024.1, from coordinate 73,291,924 downwards.
GGTATAACTGTCAGCTTCTGTGCCAATTCCCTCTGAACTGATTCTTTTCAGCAAAATGATATGGAGCAATTACACAAAAATGTATGTTCTTGGAAGAAATAATAAGGGTGTGCTTCAAAGAAAAAGGAGTCCATTAAAACATAGAAATAATTTATTTTGCATTAAATCTGTTAACATTTAGACTAATAATTCTACTTTAAGTAGCAGGAAGAAAATAATTTTCCATATTAATTATCACGTCATTATACAGTCTAAAATTTTTCTCTTTGGTACAGAATAAAAAAATACTGTCAGTTTATTTTTGTCTGTTTAGAGCTTAAGTTTCTTCACACCAAACTTTGCACTAAATATTTTAAATACGTAGTAAATCCTCACCCTTGTATGGAGTGCAATATATCTAAAGTCCCAAAAGGCAGCAAAAGATGATTTAAAAGGGAAACTTTATCTCCACTTTGACAGATACAACTAAAATTAATAAAGTTTTATTGGTTAAGCAACAATATTATGGCAGTGCCTCCCCTGTATACAGACTGACACTGTATTAAAAATAAATCATTAATTTAGAATAAAGCATTTGTGGCAGGTGCAGCCACCCTGACAATGACTTCACAAAGACCAGGGCTTGCCAAACACCCGATAAAGAGCTTTAGGTACAATTGTTACAATTTGCAAGATTCTTTAGATTCTGTAATACTTATAATACTATAAGGCTCAGTGGCAGTTGGAAATCAGATTCAGGAGCTGGATTCTGGAACTGGATTCAGGGATACATGGATTAGGTTTGAAGACAGAACAGACAGAGTCCTCCTTGGACGCCGGCCATTTAAGAGAGCTTGACCCTTGTGATACCTGAGTTTTACAGCGAATATGACGTCTATGAAATGTAATACCTTGTTGGTCAGTTTAGGGTCACCTGTCCTGTCTGCTCCTCCCCGTAGGTGCAACCTCTAACTTACTGCACCCCCACCATGGTACACAGGATTTAGCAGAGACCTTGGTCTGCACAGCAAAAAGTATAAGCAAGAGCCTTTCTGTGCACCAGTCCCTGGTAGTGACTGTAAACATCAAATGTTATCACTTCTAGATGCAGACACTGTCTGCAAAAATGTGCCATTGACTTCAGAAAGTGCAGTTACTTAGAAGAGACTGAACTGAAAAGCAAAATAGCTGAAAAGAATTAGTTCTAACTCAAACCAGGACATTTTGAAACCCTTCTGTTGCTAAAAGGAGAAATTATTGATGTGTCAGTTTAAATGTAATACTGCATACATATGCAGAAGGCAAAAATTGTATAGTAAGCTGATCAGTAAACACTGTAATGTGCTTTACTGGCAAATGTGTTATTTGTAAGAGTTCATTTCTAGCAGTTTTACCAGTGTATTAGACTCACTGGACAATTGTTTGGTATTTTTTATCCTGGCACATTACTGAAGCTACAGCAAAGTTCATGAAATGCTGCAGTGTAGCCTCTCCAATGAGACATAATTGTGTGGTTGCACAGGAAGTGCATGGGATTAGAGCTGAACAGATAAAATAAGCCTCAAATTCTTCCCAATTAAATTCAGTACTTAATACAACCAGGCCCCTTAGTTAGCACTCCCAGAAATTCAGTTGAAAATCAGACCAAGATAAAAATTAGAAAATCCTACTTTAGGCATAGTGGATCATGTCAGACTAAAGTTAATTGGAGACAGATGCATCTTTCGAGATCTACACTATGATTCCAATTCATATTACCTGTAGGTACCATTTAATATATGAAGGTACACAAACTGCTGATACTACTTTTTTTACTGAGATAAAATATGTATTAGCTGCTTCCATGAAATTCAAAAAGTATCATTCAGGTTTTTCAGTGCTACTCCTAAATGCACCTTGTTTGATAGACCAGTACTTTCACAGTATCAACATGACAGCAGACTTCTTTCTTTACGCTCCTTGTGCTGTGCTGTGTTGTGTTGTGATGTGGTGTGTTGTATTCCCTTAAGGAAAGAAATAGGAGGTCAGGTGGACCTCCTGGGTTTCCAAGAGAACCTGATGTGCCTCTATAGCTATTTTAGCATGCTGTAGTGGGTTCAGATGGTGCCTGTGGGGCTAAGCCCCCCCTGCCGCCACTTCTCCCTCTTCCCTAAGCCCGTGAAAACTTTCTCGCAATTATTGTGGGGGGATTAATGCCATAACTTTCTCGACTTCTCATTGGAGCCGAGGCATGTCAATTAAGCACCTCCGCAACTAAGTGTATAAAAAGCTGGAATCTGCGACACTTTCTCTGCGCACGCCTATTTGATTTCTGCTCAGGACTGAGGGAAGAAAAACACCTGGCCAAGAGAGATTGCAGCTACCTCAATTCCCAGGGCAGTAAAAGATTTCTTCTGCAATGTAGGTAGACCTTCTCACTTCACTGTTTACCGACGGGGGTGGTTTTCTGACTGAGTTTTAACCAGAAGGAAGGGGCAACTTGGCTGTAAACCCCCAACATCCTGCACTGAGGGAACAGCCACTGGCAAGGGGAAAGAAGACCTATGGTGTTCCCCGGAGATCTGGTTTGTGCCCTGCCTCGAGATGGGGAGAGCCAGAAGCCAGAATGCAACCCTGGCAGATTGGTAGACTCAAGTCTCCTTTAGCCACCCTGGAGGAAGAAGGACTAAGTTACTGAAGAATTTTGCTCCAGAGGAGGTTCTTGAACTGAAACTTCTGAGGTTAACAATCTGCGACTCTCTTTCCCCCCTTTCCCCTGCCTCAGGCAGTGGTTGTGTGACAGGGGGCTTTGTTTGTCAACTGGGGATGTGGGACGAATAGGAGAGAATGTATATTTATTTGTATATACTTATGTACTTATTGACATCTATCTCATATCACTCTCTTATCATTTGTCCTGTTTAAAGTGATTGATCTATGGTTTTAATTGCTTTGTCCATAAAATTGCTTTTGTTCCACCCCTGTAATTTAAAACCTACTTTCACTTGGTTTCTGTTTCTTAAAAAGCCCAAATAAGTTTAAAGAAGCCTAAACAAATCAGCTTAAAATTCTTTTGTGTAGCTTTCGGGTGAGTTTACATTCTCCCCATCGTTACAGAAAGTCGCAGACCTTTTGGAATTTCAGCCTTTCTAATTTCAAACTGCGACACATGCTTAGAGGAAAGGTTCTTCCTGGGCCGGTGAAAGAATAAATGGCGAGTTTTTAGCATAGAACGGAGGTTGTCTATCATGCACAGACTGAGACACTGGTGAGGAGGAAAAGAACAGACAACTGGGCTTTGGAGAATACCTCACAATCAGAAGAGAGTTTCAAGCAAATCGGGTGGGATTGTGTAGAGTTCCTTTCCATTGTGGAAGCCACTAAGACATCAACCCTAACCCTAAAGCTTGTCTGCCATAGAGATTTGCCTTCCCACGATACAGTGAAAAGAAAATGTTTTTCAGACTCTCTTTTTTGTGGGTTTTGTTTTGTTATGTTTAAAAGCCTTTTTGGTAATTTTTGAGTACCAAAAATCTAGACAGATCTGTTTCAAAGCTCCGGGTAAATAAGGGTCCTATTGACATCACTCAAGGCAGTGTCACCACTTTGGAAGATGTGTATCTGGCCACCTGGAAAGATGGCAAGAAGAAAGATGATTATTATGCCAAGAAAGACTTTACTAACCTACAGATTGGCTAGCCATCTATATGGACCTTGTAATGAATTTCTCAGACTTACAAAGTAGAAAAAAACCCTAAGTTTCAGTTATCTGAGATTATAGTCAGAAGAAGACGTTACCCAGAGTAAAAAGAATCTATGACATGCTATAAGGTCAGCTGAGATGACCAAATTCTGCTGAGCAGTGGAAAAGTCTGGATAACCTTTCATGAACTTACAGTGTGTTTTCCTTGGAAAAGAGATAAATGTTTGTTCAGAGCATACTATGAGTCATTTTATCGCTAAAGAAAAAAGGCACCCAGAGTAAAAATTCATGAGGAAGTATTGTCAGGCATAGTAGTAAAATCCTCTGCAGGAGTATTAATCCATCCCAGAAGTCATATGTTCTTGTCAAAGTACAATTATAATGTTTAATCCTTCTTTTGTCTCCTCAGTGAATTTCACTACTGGGGAAATGTATGTCCAGCAATGTCAAAGTCACCACAGTAGTCTATGCAGGGAACATTTATCTTTTCTTTTCAGATGTTCAGTGAACTGCAGCAGTTTTAAATCCACATTTATATGTAGGGCTATGCCCAGGATGATCAGGAACTCACAGGGACTGTATTCAATTTTTACTCCTTGTTAAAGGAGAGCGTGCTTCTCTACAGGGATAAAGGATCTGAAGGACAAAGGTAATAAAATGTAAAATTAAGAAAATTTATGTGGCAGCAAATGAAGGGAGATGAGGACAGAGCTGCAGGGAACACTTCCACTGCAGTTGCACTAGTGTCACAGTTTTTTACTTTGAAAATATGATCTATTTGTGAACTATGCTTCTATGGAGTGTAGCTTTTTCTGAGCACTTGTATACAGAAGGGAGAGGGAAATCCACAAAATGAGTAACATCGTAACTGAAGATCAAGTATTCATGCTGAGAAGTATATTACTCTAGCAGTTGCTTTGATTCAATACAACTTTTGAATGACATCTAGGCACTGTTCAGTGTAATTATCACAACCTGGTTTCCTCTGAGTCGCACTGGGCTTCAGTGATCACACAGCTGTGGAGTCCACAGTCCTGAGAGATATGGGTCAGGGAAAGAGTAAAGGCAGGACTCTGGATTTTAGACAAGCAACATTCCAGCTCTTCAATGAGTTAGTCAATAAGATCCCCTAGGAAAAGTCCCTCAGGGACTAGGGAGCAGAACAGAGCTGTCAGATCTTTAAGGACACTTCCCATAGAGTGCAAGAGCTCTTGATCCCCAGGTGTAAGAAATCAAGCAAGGAAGGCAAGAGACCAGCATGGCTGAGTTGAGACCTGCTGGTCAAACTAAAGGGCAGGAAGGAACTGCACAGGCAGTGGAAGCAGGAACAGGGATCCTGGGAAGAGCATAGGGATGTTTCTTAGTTGTGTAGAGATTAGGTTCAGGAAGGCCAAGGCACTGCTGGAGCTGAACTTGGCAAGGGATGTAAAGATTAATAAAGAAGGGTTTTTAAAGGTATGTCAACCAGAAAAGGAAGGTTAAAGAGAGCATACACCCTCTGATGAGCAAGACTGGCAAGCTGCTAACAACAGAAAGCAGAAGGTTGAGTTACTTAAAAATATTTTTGCCTCAGTCTTCACTGAAAAACTCTCCTCTCACATCTCCCAAGTTGAGGAACCAGAAGATGGGGACCAGCAGGCAAAGACCCTCCTGCTGTCAGAGAAGATCAGGTTTGTGACCGCCTGAGGAACCAGAACATACATAAGTCTATGGGACCTGATGAGATGAATCTCAGAGTCTGGGAATCGGCTGATGGAGTTGCCAAGCCACTCTCCATGACCTTTGAAAAGTCCTAGCAGTCAGGTGAAGTCCCTGGTGACTGGAAAGAAGGAAATATTGCACCCATTTTTAAAAAGGGTAGAAAGGAGGACCCTGGGCACTACTGACCTGTCAGCCACACCTCTGAGCCTGGGAAGATCATGGAACAGATCCTCCTAGAAGCTGTGCCAGGGCATATGGGGGACAAGGAGGTGATTTGGGAATGCCAGCATGGCTATACCTAAGGGCAAGTCCTGCCTGACCAGCCTAGTGGCCTTCTATGATAAAGTGACTACAGAATTAGACAAGGGAAGAGCTACAGATATCATCTATCTGGACTTTTGTAAGGCCTCTGACACAGTCCCCCACAACATCGTTCTCTCTAAAGTGGAGAGATAGGAATTTGAGAAGTGGACTGTTCAGTGGATGAGAACTTGGTTGGCTGGTCACATCCAGAGGGTAGTGGTCAATGGCTTGATGCCCACATGAAGATCAGTGACAAGTGCTGTCCCTCAGGGGTCTGTGCTGAGACCAGTACTGTTTAATATCTTCATCAATGACATAGACAGCGGAATCAAGTGCACCCTCAGCAAGTTTGCAGATGACACCAAGCTGAGAGTTGCAGTTGACATGCCACAGAGACAGGATGCCATCCTGAAGGACCTGGAGAAGCTGGAGTAGTGGACCCCTGTGAACTTCATGAGGTTGAACAAGGCCAAGTACAAGGTTCTGCACCTGGGTCAGGGCAATTCTTGGTATCAGTACAGGCAGGGGGTTAAAGGAATTTAGAGCAGCCCTGTGGAGAAGGACTTTGGAGTACTGCTGGATGGAAAAATGGAAACCAGACAAAATTTTATGCACACAGCCCAGAACGCTAACCATATCCTGGGCTGCATCAAAAGAAGCATGGCCAGAAGGTTGAGGAAAGTGATTCTCTCCCTCTATTCCCCTCTATTCTGCAAACAGATTACTTCTTTAATTATTTTTATTTTAACATTTTATTGTTAGGCTGCATTTTAGGAATATTAGCAAACCCCAAAGAATTCCTGACCAGTGCCTGAATTAACACCAGTTCTGACATTTTAATGTTTTCAAAGAGTGTTCATCTGATCAATACTTCAAAGTCCTACTTGAAGGCATAGCAAGGAGAGGCTCCTGTATTATGTTGCACAAGTTTTTCAGGATTCTAGTCTTGTGAGGCTCCACGGTATTACAGCAGTTGGGAGAATACCTGATACTATTAGAGGCGCAGTACAAAAGTTTCATGTCTGCTTTTCAGACAGCTTCACAAAACATCTTCCTAATCTCTCTCTTATGGATGAGCAGCCATGCTTTAAATCCTCCCTTGCTGGTTGTCATCTGAAGCCTCCAACTGAAAACTTAATCTGTGGTAACCACAGTCTAAACTAAAACTCCAAAGAGGGCCAAAGCTTTTAAACTCAAAACTTCTAGTTTCCAAATAGTGTGTTCTTTCTTCAGTAAAATGATAATATCCTGATTCTTCAGAATCTAAGTGGGTCTCAAACTTCTGCAAACCTTTCTTAAACCTCTTCTTGGTTTTCACTTATAAGTCCCAGACATCTCAGTTTCCTTCCTCTTTTTTCCCAATGGGATTAATTTCTGTTAGTCCATGACTGCCTCTACCAATGCAGAGTTTCTCCATAAAGAGGTCTGGCTTTTTCTGTCTCTCTTACAACAAGAAAAAAATACTATTTTGATCCCTTCTATAACAAAGATCTGCAACACAATGTCCCGGTTATAGAAATGTAATAATACTATATTCTAGTTTTAATTTTAAGGTGTATGTCTGTTATTTTAAGTACTCTATTTTCATGTAATAAACTTTGTTGTTGTTATGGCAAAATTTTTCATTAGGAGTATTTGCCCTCCAAATTGAACCTTTATTGCTTGGAAGAGGAAGAAACATCGAAGACAGAGCAATACTGGGTACAGCTTATAGAAACATGAGTTTACAAATCATCACATATAGAAATTTCCAGTTGTCATTATCTTACTGTATGAACATTTCTGAAGACTAATTTTACGACTGTCAGTTTTCATTACTGTAAATGACGCTGAAATTAGACGCTGATCTGAGTCAAGACATTCACTATCAAATTTAAAGGATTTAATTATTAAAGATAGCCACAATATTGTTCTTAAATTTGAACCTTAGGATAAAAGTTGACATTTCAAGCAACATTCTTCTCACTTAAGTTTAGTTGTCTACAGTACAGCTGTGTGTATTTGAGCTATTTAATTATGTTCCCTTTATGAACAGTAAAGAGGAAGAAAGAATTCTAGTATTATTCCTCTTTCCCTAATCATCAAAATTAATTCACCTTATGCAACAAGCAGACATAGATAGACCCTATGAAATAGTCTTATTACTTCTTTCTTTTCAGCCTCAAGTATTTGAATATAGTTTTTCTCCATGCCTTCACATTAATGGACTAAAATATGACTGAAGAGAGTTAAAGAAAAACACTAGAGGAAGGAACAAGAAAAGACAGGAGAGTTATTCTGGAATATGGAGTGTCAGATGAGAATATAAGTAGAAGGAATTTGAATACAGGAACTTTACCTTTAGTGTTATAGAGGGGCTGATGGAATAGAAGACTGAAGACCTAAGGGAGAGAGGGACAGATATAATGAACATACAATGTTTCAGGAAGACTCAGAAAGTTTTAAGAAAAAGGCTGTGCAGAAAGAGTTTTGGTTTTCTTAGATCTGCTATGGTTTCCACAAAAATATTTAGTAACTATTCTAATGCTAAGATTTCTGTTTGATCCATCAGACTCCCTCCTAGGCCAAAAATATAAGCCACTTGACTCTTCCTCTACTGTAGTAGTACCAAATATACGCCTATTTGATCGCTTACTATTCGTTTTAAGAAACCATTCTCAAAGTTCTGAAAATACATGACTGTCTTCATGGACTTAAGGATTTTTACATAAGCATATTTATTGAAAATATTCTGATCGAAATTATCATACCCTGCTCATATTCATATACAGGGTAAGTAGTGAGCTTTTCTTACTCAAGTTACATTTTTCTTTTGTTGGTTCAAGTTAACTGAAATGAGATGAAAATCCCATATATTGTGTATTTCATGCATCAGAAGCTTTTTCAACATTCCTTATTAAATTTTATATCAAAGGCTATCATAACTATGCCACAATATTTGTCTTGTATTAGGGGTTTAAAGCCTTTCAGCCATTTATCTTACATTGTTGGCATATTTTTAATAATTTCTGCTTAAATTAAATGCAATACTTTCTGCCTTTTGATCCAGTGGTTTATGAAACCATTGTGACCATTATGGTGTTCTGTCCCTTGAAATCAACAAGCAATTGGCCTACTACTGAATTTCATTTATTCCTTCAAAATGGTAATTGTTACTGCTAGCATTAATGTCACTAAAGTTAAATTGGTACATTAACCACATGCTTTATAGTAAAGCACAAATGTAAAGGATGACATAATTGAAGCTATATGAGATTTTCAAATGCTTATCATACCAGCTTGAACCTAAAAATGTCTTCTTAATGCCACTGGAGAATTTCACACAATTGCAAAGAAAAGGAAAAGCACTAACATGGACATAAATACTCTATTATATGACTTCACAGTTTACATCATGCTGAGTAAATCTCAGGAAATGAATATATAAATCACCTTTTAATCTGATTTCTGTTGACATTTCTTAAGTATCTCATAGGTCCTATGAAGGAGCATCCACTAGTCTTGACATTCATCAGCTCTTAGTGGCAGAATTAAAATACTTTTCATAAATGACTTTGTAATGACACCTAATAACAAATTATTGTTGAGAAACAGCTATGTAAGTATGACTACTTTGAACTCAAAGTCAAGATCCTTGAAAGGAAGGAAAAAAAATCCTCTGCTGAAAAAAATCCCAACCAAATATGAAGGGAAAAAAAAATGAATCAAGCTTGATAAAAGGAAATATAATGGAGCATCCAAATGGATACCACATTAGCAAGTGAAGCACATTATTAGAGGCACTACACTGGCATGTCAATGGAAATGTTTACCACCTATCGAAAACAACTCAAAAATTCTTAATTGGTGAAACAAAAGAAAACAGTATATGTGTGAAGCAAAAGAAATCATCAATTAGTAAAAGATATGATAGAACAAATAAAACAGAAGGTACAATTAAATCTAAAGCCTTAATGAAAGGGACCAAAAGAAATTTTGAGAAAGTATTTGCTGAAAATTTAAAACTGTTAATAGAAACAAATTCAAACATCTCAGAATCAGAAAGAATGAAAAAAGTGTTAAAAATAATTTACTGGGTGCACAGATGATCACGCTGTAAAAGAACATACAAAAAGTGTGAAAACCCCCCAATATATTTCAGTATTTTACATTTGTTGTGGAGGAGTTCTGGAAATTTGCCACATTGAATTCTTCCTTTATTAGGAGGGAACTGTTATTACAGACAAGTGTCACCAGAATAGACTGAATGTGAATCAATAGAGTAAAATACTCAGATTTCCAGAAGCAAGTGGTGTTCACCCAAGGGTGTTAAAGGAAGCCAGATACAAAATTATTTCCATAAGAGTGGCTTTAGTAGACCATGGGGAATGATGTGTGGAAAATAAAACATGAGTAAATAAAAAGATTCGAGTGTATATCATTACATCTGAGTTTTACTTAACTGTGATTGTTAAAAATTATGTTACAGAATAAAATATTAGATTAACAAAAAGGGAAGAAAAGTCAACATGGCTATTTTTAAAGGAAGTAACACCAGACAAAGCAATTAGAAATCTTTGAAAGATTTATTTAATAAAGTGTACTCAGATTTCCAAAACCTTTTAAGATGATCTTGTAAAACATATTTAAAAAACCTAAGCCATCAAGGGATAAAACCAAGATCCTGACAGGGATAAACAGAAAATGGGTGAATGATGATGATGCTTGCAACTGGTGAAAAATTATTCTGGACAATAAAACCAAACCTTATCTGTTGGAAGTTTTAACAACTTGATAAAATGGCAGATAAAATTAAAGGTCAATACATATATGCATATTCAGAAAAATGGCCTTAATTACACACAAAACCCCTAAGTTTCCAAATTAGCTATTCTTAGGGAAGAGATCATGTATTTTTTATAAATAACTCTATAGTAGCATCACCATAATATGCAGCCATAGGCAAGAGTTAAATATGTTGCAGTTTCCTAGTAAAATAAACAAGAAAATAGTAAACATTCTGATACCACTGTTAAGCTCCAGGAGATACTTTTATTTTGAATACTGAATATCATTCAGGAACTGTGATATCTGATGTGACATAGTAAAACATCGTTAGAAAAAGCAGTAAAAGGCTGACAAAGATAACTGAAATTACAGGATAGCAATTGTACAATGCAAAGAAAATATGCTTCTTTAGCTAGGAAAGAGATATCAAGGATGAAACACAGTGAATTTTGTAAAATAATGAGTGCCATAAATGAAAAGAGATTGAGAGGACAAGGAAAGATCATTCATTCTTTCTTTATTACAACACAGGAATTCTTTATGACCAGACAAGGATTTGGGTTGTCCACTGAAGTTATCAGGTAATGGCAGAAGTTAGGCAGGAAGAAGTGGGAATATAACCTTATAAACTTGGGTTTTATTCTAAAGTTGCTGCTGGTGGTCACTAGTCAAAGATAGAATTTGAGGGCCAATGGATCTTTCATCAGAACTGGTGCATCCTTGACTATGTTCTTACAGGCAGTTTTTATTGTTCTGTTTTGAAACATTCAAAATCACTTAAGGCCTGTGTTTCTGACTAATTTCCATCATGTGACCTATGTTTTTCTTTCTGAAACAACAGGAAGCCCTTCATTTCATTCTTCCTTCTACACTGGAAAATTTATTTTATACTTCATTTCATTTCCTTTTGTTTTATTTTGTTTTATTATTTTATTTTATTTTATTTTTTATTTCATTTTATTTTTTATTTTATTTTATTTTTTGTTTTATTTTATTTTTACAGAGAAATTTATTTGTTACTGCATTTTACCAGTAATACAGATGTTGTATCAGCAGCAGACACCCTTTGATGTTTATTGTAAAATGTTTGTTCAATGCAGGCCTGTGTTACATAGCAAAGGTCCAGACACCTTCCTGCCTTCATACTGAGCAATTCTGACATATTTTGGCAATCGCTATTGTGTTTATGTTATACAACCATGGGATTCCTCCAACACTTTAAAAGCAATTTCAGGCAGCCTGAACTTTGTGTGTTTGTAACAAAATGTATTTTGGTGCGATGGTACCAGGCATCAGATGAAGGCTTCCTCTGCCTGTGGTCAGACAGCTTCCCTCTCATACCCACCTGTTTGATGAAGGTCCTTGACCTGCAATATAATAACAAAAAAACCCCCCAAAAAACCCAAAAAAACAAGAAAAAAGCACCACAAAAATTTTCTGTTCTACACCAATTCTCTGAATCTGTAGGTGAAGCCTACCCCAACTTTCTGTTCTTTAATACTCTGAATTAAAAGAATTGCATGTTTTAAAGCAACACCAATAATGCCTGCATGAGTGAGGAACATAGGTAGTTAGGCTATATAGAACACAACACGAAATCAAAAAGAACCCCTACAAAAATAACCCCCGGTAAAATGTACGAAAACATACACAGGACAAAATACATTCTTACCTTCACCTAGTTTGGATACAATCAAGGAAATTTATTTCCATCACTTCAAAGCTAGCATCTTCACCTTCAGATATCTACACACAATTTTCTTTCTTTAGGCCTTAAAAATTCTTGAAATTTCTTTACACTCATAAGAAGACTACTTGTTGCTAAGCTGCTATTTTTACCCTGTTCTCACCCATTTATGAAATTGTCAGGCTACTTAATAATATACCAACTTTAAATTTCACATCCACAATGAAAGACAGATTTTTTGGATGTCAGTTGATAAGAATAGATTTATATAATATGCATTTGGAATACATGAACTTCCTCTGATCAAGGGCAGGTCTGTGGGATTGTGTTAGAATGGTTTAGAGCTTCTATTAATAAATCTGGAGAAGTTAAATATTTGGTTTTAGGTTTTTCAATTTGCTTTAAGTAATTTGTAGAAAAGGTAGAGCAAGAACATATCTGTCCAGACAGGTGTAAACATAAGCTCATCCACCTGCAACTGCCCAGGATGAGGAATCTAAGCTACAAATTCAGTGTATAAAACCATTCAGCATGCAGGTGAGAACTACCTAAATTAGCTGAGAGGAAATGCTGAAGAAGGGAAGATCCAGGACTTCATTTCATTGATGGCTATTTTGCCTAATATCTTTTTAATGTTACAGGATCATAAACTACAAAAAGTAATCTATAAAACAACCTATGCAAAGCCAACACCAGGAAATTTTGTATGATGAATGCCCAGATAAATAGATTAGAATGTCATATTCCTTCTCACATTTGTGTTCACGCTCTCTTCCTCTGGCCCAATGAACCTTTAGTTCTCTGCTGCCTAATGAGACGTTTGCAGCAATGTGGAGATTGTGTTCTGTGAAATCCCCTAATCATAGTTTGTGCAAAAACTGCAGGATTGCTGGGTATAGCAAATGTAAAAGTTAAATGTGAGGTTACAGGGAGACTATAACATCATGAAACCACAAAGTGACACTTTTCTCAGTTCCTGGCCCAAAGGAAATTGTGGATCAAAATACCAATGTGATTTGTTTCTGCTTTTCTCAATCAGGATTAATATGTTGATGTGAAAAGAAAAGAGGACAACAGAGAACTTTGTGGTGATTACATAAAAGCTGTATTGTATTAATTTAAGATTCCTAATTTAACAATTTCTAAAGAACGTACCTCCCATTCTCATCATTTTCTCTTCAAAGTTGCAATGTGGTAAGGGTCCTCTCAGAACGATTGGGGGCATGGACAAACTTGTGGTAATTAATAGGCTTACTGGTGTCAGAAGTAAGGAGATCTGACACAGGAATAATGTAAGTTTTATATCCTTTGGAGTTTATGAATTGATTTTTCAGTTAGCTTCTAAGCATTCTTGTTAAAAGGTAGTTCCATAACTTTAGTCTTCTCCTACTTGAACATCTTTAGTTACTGTTTACAGTTTATTCTTAACCACTCTAAATATATTTTTCTCTACACAATATGACCCTGTAAATAATTGTTTCCTTTTTGCTGTTTACCAATTTTTCCTAATTTCATTTTGCAATCTGTCTCATTCTTAATTTCATTGTGCTCAACAATGACCCCTTATGCCACAGCTTCTGATTCCTCCTGTCCATCCCCTTGCTGAACATAAATGATGGCCTGTGTTTGGCTAGGATATGGTTAATTTTCATAAGAAGATAGGCGAGGCCAAAGGCAGGATAGCCAAATGGAACCAGCCAATGGGATATTAGATAATATGTTGACACCATGGCCCATATATATAAGGGGGAAGCTGGCTGGGAAAAGCATGTGCCGTTCGAGAAGAGGGCTGGGCTGGGCAGCAGGTTCTGGGTGGTGAGGATTTGCATTGTATATCACTCGTTTTATATATTATTTCATTAATATCATTGTTATCACTGTTGATTCTTCTCTCTTTGTGTTGTTCTAATAAACTCTCTTCATCTCATCCCACGAGGTTTTACCTTTTACTCCCAACTCTCCTTCCCATCCCACTGTGGGGGATGTGAAGTGAGCGAGCAGCTGCATGGTGCCAGCTGGGATTAAACCACAGCAAATTATCATAGAGAAATGCACAGACACAGTAATGAGTGTTTGTTCTTAACACATATAAAACCTTTCTGTCAGGGAAATTGTGCAGCGTGCTGTGCAGTATGGGTCCTTGAACCTCTGGAGAGTATGAGAAAAAAAAAAACCAAACTAAAAAAACCAGCTAAATGTGGCATGAAGGAGACATAGCAACCACCATGAAAAGAAGCAGTAAGAAAATTTAAGTTCCTGGAGGTTAGATGGAATGCAACAATAAGAAGAACATTGGAAAAAAGAGGGAATTAGAAACCAGTGTGTCTTATTAGAAGGAAGAAAATGATCATGTGAATGGGACAGAAAAGTGGGAAGTGAGAGTAGGATGAAACATGCATAAAGGAAATGAGGAAAAAGTGCATAAAAGAGTAAGTAGAGAGCATAAACGTAGTTTCTTTCCAGGTCTCACATTTCCATTCAAGGATTCAATTCTGAATCTTGAACCACAAAGTATTAAATACTTTAATATCCCTGTTTAATAAATAAAACCTCTCCTCCTATAGCAGCATGATTTTTGATTCTAAGGTACATGGTATATGATCTCACTTATGATCTGCAATACAGTGGTCAGGGCTCAAAATCCATCATATTACTTTTGGAAAGTTATATTAGCATGGCCGATTGGTTTGACCACACCGTTTCTGCATTTAAACTGCCCACCTTAGAAAGTCTGAATTGGTTATTCAAAATTTATGCTTATTGATGCAGTCATGTCTAAAGTATTTGTCTCTCCAAGGAGTTTGAAATCATTTAATGCAAATTCTAGCATATGTATTCTTCATGCTTCAGGAGTCTCAATTCAAATTTAACTTTGGCAGAACTTTTAACCTATCTGTCATGCATCCTTCTCGTATCTTCATCAACATATTTTAGTGTATCTTCTCATAAATCTTGTGTATGCTAAGTATACTTTATGATCCATGTTTCATGGTGGGGGAGGGAATTTTAAGAACAGGTAATACATGACTCTCCCAGGTTATACATTAAAACTGGGGAAACAGAGGAACAGAATCTTGGTCAATCTGAACTCTCCACCCATCTTAACTGCCCACACTTAGAGCAGAGAGAGTGCATGTAGACTTTTTTCTTTTTGAGGGGGAGTCTTGAGATTCTTGCCCTTCGTATTTACATACAGGAAAATGGGTGTAGGCAAGTTAAAAACACGCAAGCTAAACCCCTAAATATTACCACATCCACTTAAAAGAATCACCTCTGCAACACATACAAACAGCCATATTTATTTTTGCACAGTGACATTTTCAGAATTCAAATTCCTTAAAAACAAGTTGTGTCAAACAAAGCCAGGTTACGAGTTTAACATTGTGCTCTATATCTTCACTTGCATTCTATACACGCATGTCCAAGATATAAGGGAATCATGGTAAAAGCATAACATTCAGTAAACTGCTCTGCAAATATTGCAAAACTTGGGACAGCTTAATTGAATGTATTTACAAACATATTTGTACATTTTTATAATGTATTTATTCTCTTACATTCCAAACAATTGTGTACTTATTTTGCTCGTAGTTCCTTACCATACTAAATATATCTCAACATCCCAAGATACTTCTTAAATACTACTTTTGTTTTCAACTAAAATTTCAAAACTTCTGACTGGACCAGTTTGACACAAAAGTCATATATTACATCTGCAAACAGTTGCACTCTCATATGACAGCACTGAAAAGTTCATATTTATGACCTACTGCTAGCCACATCATTCCTACTTCAACTACATCCCACTTGCAGGGAGGACTCAGCCCTTGGTTTCCATTGTCTTACGCAGTGCAAGCAGCTGTGATCTGATACAAGATCTTCTGGTATGCAGGGTGAAGGCTGAAGCTTTTTAGTTAAATAAGACATCCATTAGCATAAATCTGCTGACACTGTATGTTGATTTGACCATTCTAGAAAAATTACTACTCTTTTTCTCTCTCTCTTTTTTTTTTATTTTTGTCAGTTAATGAAGTCCTCCATTCTGTGCGTAACAGTTACTTCTATTTTAGTTACAGCTCTTCCTCCATCTAATTCTAACTTTATATTTAATTATAATTTATGACTATAAATTAGTGTACACTGAAATTAAAAAGGACATAGATCTTATCTGCTTATTGTTTGTAGTGGTTTTTAGTTGTGGGATTTTATTACGGTTGTTTTTTAGGAGGGAAGAAGGGAAAGACAGCAGTCAGGCAAGTAAAGTTCATTGAAGACCTTGGTATAATTTTATTTATAATTTTTTCTTACGACTCTAAGTCAATTCCCTAATGTCAACTAAACATAACCAAAGACATCTTAGTTTCCTGCTATAGAAAATATGTTTTTAAAAGATTATGCATTGTTTAATATCATTCATGGCAGTATCCTGCCATGTAGTTTTCTGCAAGTTTCCACACAAATAAACTTAGTTTACATAAACTTCTTTCATAAAATATAGCCACAATATCAAAAAAATTGAATAAAAAGTAAGCATCTGAATTTAAAGAGCGAAGAAAAGGTCTGCGATTTTAAGAAGTGTTAAACATTCACAAATTACAATGAAATGAACAATGAATCCATTGTTTGTTCAGAACTGCACAAAGATTGTGAAGTTGCATAAAAACAGCAAAGCAATTTACCTATAATAGCTGTACCACAGAACCATAATTTCAAAAGTTGCCCTTAATCACAGAAAATATATTTCTTAAATTATATCTATGTACATAGAGTTGGTAAAGAATATGTAGTATGGTGTAAACTATTTGCAAGGTAAATGATAACATGGATAAACCCATAAGAAAGTCAAGCTGATTTAAAATTTCAGACAGATCATACTATTTGGTATTTTTCTACACTTCATTGTTGGAATTTCTACTAATTTAGATGCCTAAGTCTGGGTTACTCATGGTGGCATCTTCAGAAATTGAAGAGAAAATGATGCATCTCAAGCTGGTGATATATTTGTTTGCCTATATTCGGATGAGATGAACAATGTGGTGGGAGGTATCTGTTTTTCTCCAGTTTTTCTCTTCCTACACAAGGGCCTGGAATAACTGATACCCATTGATTACAGCTATCTAATGAATCTGCTGTTTTTAAATAATCCTATTTTATGATCTTATGGCTTCTGAAGTTTAATTATATGGACGTTTTGCAGCCTACTGTATTAAATTGCTCCCTTTTCCCTGAAACCTATCTGGGTATCTAAACTTTAGGTAACTAGGAGCTGCAGCTACAATTTTCTGAATACTTTTTCTCCTTCTAAGTTAATGAATAGGTATCTTTTACTTCTTTTGCAGTTCTTTTGCATGTCATTTGGCAGCTCAAAATTATCCAGTCTCTGAAGATCATAACAGTGCTTTACTTCAGAGCAGGGAAATTGTTTTTGTTCAGAATGTAGTTGAGCCTTGCAGTTATATTCTAAATGGAATTTCTGTTGTAGTTATTTGAAATAAATGTTTGTGAAGCCAATTCCTTCCAGGCATTTATCCGGTTTTAGAGATTGATCTTGCCCAATTTAAATATTTATCTTAGACATGTAGTTGTCCGCAGTGTGAATGTCTGCATCTGAACTAGTCATTTTAGGCACCTTTTGCAGTCAGTGGAGAGAAACATACTTCTAAAGTGTGATTTATTTCACTTTTAAAATGAGATGAATCTTGTCCTAGAAATACTGATTTTGCTAGTCTAGCTGTAAGAAAAAGGTTAGGATATAATTCTGATGTGGATATTTAGACAGTAAATATCTACATTTGAACATATATTAATGAAATAAAGAACTGGAAATTTATTTATTCAGCCTGATATTGCAAGTCTTGTTTCTCTTTTTCCTTTCATATGTGACCAATAACCATTTTCAATTCATTGATATCCTGGAAAGTATACAAATGTAGAAACAAGAAAAAAAAATTCCCTAAACCCCAATGCACTCCATTTCCACACTGTGTCTACATGTGAGATTTTCCACTATGTGACTGAAATATAACATCCAGATCAGAAACAATTTACCATTAAATAGAAAAACAAACTGAAGAACTCTACATTAGGCAATAGCAACTACTGTAGGTGATTTTTTTTAATAACTGCTGAATAAGGGTGATTTACTCATATCTTGCTTACAAAACAAATTCCTGACTGAAGTGATGCACAAAACATAATTTTCATTATAAAGAAGTTATCCCTGAGTTAGCATTCTCCATACTTAACCAGTCATGCCAGTATTAATAAATATTGACTGTGCTCTCACACCTATGTACACTATATGTGTCATTCATTGGAAATTTAAGGTTAATATTTTAATGTAAGATGTTACCTTCAAATACCTAATGGCACTGTGTGCGTATATATATATATATATGTATATATGAGGGATCATGGATTCTATTTGCCTACATATAAGCACCTAATATCATCCAGGATACTTCTAGAACTCCCCATTTGAACTTCTGTTGCCACCCCAAAACTTCATCTGTGTCATACCTGCCA
The DNA here is from genome assembly GCA_009769605.1 of Bucorvus abyssinicus. Classification (NCBI taxonomy): domain Eukaryota; kingdom Metazoa; phylum Chordata; class Aves; order Bucerotiformes; family Bucorvidae; genus Bucorvus; species Bucorvus abyssinicus. The sequence continues at coordinate 73,273,280 of CM020024.1, read as the reverse complement.
GCCCGATGTGGATGTCGTAAATAATTTTGGGAATCTGAGATGGCATAGACACTTATGCGGGGGCAACTAAACTGAACGCTCATGTACTTAATTTAAATATTTTACCTTTGGAAAAATATTTCTTCCTGGAGGCCTTCAAAGGCAGCCCTTTCCAGTGACCTTTGCTGGGGACAGCCTCTACATTAGCAATAGTTTACTAAGGATACTGAATATGAACCAGGTTCCCCGCCCTAATTCTGAAGAGTACTAGACTTCGGCAAGAGCAAATATTTTATTTATTTTATTTTATTTTATTAATTTTTATGTATATTTTAAGCATCATGTCATCATGGAAAATCTGGGAAAATATGGGGTGACAAATGTGTAAGTTGCTTATACCTCAGCTTTGCCTGCTTGTCAAACCCTTATAGAGTAATGGATTTGGGGTGTTCAGCCTGGAGAAGAGAAAGGATCTGGGGGAGTCCTTATTGCAGCCTTTCCGTACTTAAAGGGGGCCTGTAAGACATATAGGGACAGTCTTTTTAGCAGGGTCTGTTGCAATAGGACAAAGGGTAATGGTTTTAAATTAAAAGAGGGTAGATTTACACTAGATATAAAGAAGATATTTTTACAATGAAGGTGGTGAAACACTGGAACAGGTTTCCCAGAGAGGTGGTAGACGTTCCATCCCTGGAAACAATCAAGGTCAGGTTGGATGGGACTCTGAGCAACCTGATCTAATTGAGGATGTCCCTGTTCACTGCAGGGGTGGTTGGACTACATGACCTTTAAATGTCCCTTCCAATCCAAAGCATTCTATGATTCTATGATTTGGCAGCTCCATAGATCCCCAAGAGGAAGCTGTGGATAGCCAATGATTACAGGCTGTATTGTTCCCTGCCACTGCATTTCTTACCGTTACTAGTCATTTTCTTTGTGGTATAATTTCTGGCACATGGGAATCAAAATTTTGCTGATTTAAGGATACTGAGCAGTGCCTCTGCCCCTAAGTGTACCTAATCCCCATGTACTATGAAGCAGAACTATAATGAGGGAATTTGCAATGAAATGTAAGGTTATTCCAATTTGAGCAGCTTTACACTGGATTTAGAATAAGGCTGAAGTATAAGTATTCCACTGAATATTTTATACATTCTCATTTTTGTTAGAACAGATATATTGCATGGATAATCAATTTTTAAACAGAACTATTTCTAAAGTTACTTCTATATATTGAGATTCTCTTCTGAGTTGGCAGTGAGCCTGTATTGCCTACCATACGTACATCAGCTTGGTACAGTAGATGCAAAAATGTCCAAGAACTTGATATTCCCAGAATTTAAATTATGTAATTAGTTACTGACTTCTAAGATATATTTGAGCTACTGTTTTTCAATATTGAGATTTTAAGTATTACTTTGGGATAAATAACAATTTTTCTTCTTCTATGGTGAATATACGAAGTCAAGTCCCTGTTTTACTAGAAGGAATGTAAGAAATGACTGCTTTCAAATAGTATTTCAATTTATGAGCCAGCAGACTGGTTGTAAAGTTGTTTCCTTAAAATCAAATTGCTTCTGTTGATAATAAAATATAGTACCCTTGGGGAATGTCTTCTTGCAAGTAGCAAAATTCAGTTTCCCTGACTTTTTTTTTTTTAGTATTTCTGAAATACTGTTTGTTATTCTATTGTGTTATCCTTCACACAATGTTTTCTATTCTGATGTTTTCATGAATATTATACAATTACACTGGATGCTACATTTGCTAGGAAATCTCACTCTGAATCAAACTTTGACCAAGGTTGAAAACACGCTCTGAGAGAAGTTTGGGATCTTGACTTCTGATTTGTGCCTACCACACAGAAACTTCAAATGTGAATTGTAAATATTGCATTTGATATTTTATTCACTGAACTGGAGATGTCCTTTGGATTAGAAAAAAATCTGGAGACAATGAGATACATTCACAAACATGAACATCTACAAGACATCTGTATGCCAGTACTGGGATCATGATAAGTTGTGCATGACAGTTTTTAAAAGTTGGAGCAATCTGTGAATAGTTGGATGATCTTTATTAAAAATGTTTGCATTTTTAGAAAGTTTTAATTTCTTTTTTCAATGTGTAGATCTTTAAAAGTTTGAAGATATGTCAAAGAAGTTTTACTTTAGAAAAGAAAAATAAGTGTTCTTTTTTATGTCATGCACATCCACTTTGCATATAGAGTGGTAAGGAATTGGTTACTAGTACAGTGTGTTATTACACTTGCTGCTTTCATCAGAAACAATTCTGTGTGAAAATGTGCCTAGTGGTAGAAATCCTCTGCAGAAGGCTTAAACAGAAACTAGGGGTGGGGAGGAAAAAAAACGTGAGAAAGCAGTATTGTACAAATGTGCCGCTGGACTGTGAGTATATAGAACTAAATGCGGGTGTAGGTATGGGAGATGCTAATGGCAAAAAAAATGCACTATGTCCTGCTCCACGCTGTAAATTTGAACCAAATAAATAGTTTTATACTTGGTTTTGGACCATCAAATTGCATACATGTGCATAGTAAATGCCTAAGTTTCCCACAATATTACAGAATTATTCATGTAATTTATTACTACTATTTCATAACAGTTTCTAGAACTTTTTTCAAGCCTTTGCAGAAATGGCTTCCCTATTTATTCCTCATGAAATAACTAACACAAAGTTATAGATAACAGGATACATTTTATTATGCCCAGTCCATTGTGAGCACAGTAATAAGGAAAGACTTCTGGAGTGGGCATTCTGTTGTAGAAAAACTGTATTTCAATCATAATCACAATGCATGGTGTTTCTCGTGTTTGCTCATGGACATCGACGTCTGAGCCATTAAAACTTGCATAACGTCTTCGAACTCATTCGTGAGTTAATTTTATTGAAGTAATAATTGGAAGGTGTTTAAGTCATTGGCAAATATATTCAAAGGAATTTATTTGGGCATTCTAAAGTTATAAAACACTCTGAATAATATATAGAGATTTCTAGATACATTTTAACAAAAGTATTTTTTGAATAATGGTCAATTGATGGCAGTTTTCTGAGAAAGGGAGTGATACTCAAGGAAATAATAATTTTTCTATGCCAAAATTATTCCATTAAGTCAATTAATGTTAGCTTAACAGAGTAACATTGAGACAGACAACTCCCTGAAAGCATCCTTAAACTGCCTTAATAATTTGACCAGTTTCATATGATTAAGTGTTCTATATGCAAAAGTATTTTTTAAAATTTACTTTTGCTTTTAAACAGTATTTTGTTTGCAAGAACAGATATGTATCGAACAATTATAATTAAAGCCGAAGTATCAATATTCTTCACTTCAGATCTTTTTATTGCCTTTTTGTGGCTTTGATTTCAATGTAAAAATTTGCAATGAGACTGGATCACAAAATGTCAATAATAAAGAACTCCACTAAATAATGACTATTAAATGATGTGTTTGTATGTAGTTCTTTCCTAACACTGATTATATTTCTAACATATCTCACTGTCAATAATAAAAACTGCAAATGTAAAAAATAACTTAAAGAAAAGGTCCAAAACTGCAAGGTAACCAACAAGTTTCATAAACAATAAAAGATTATAAGATTAGTCTTTCTTTCAAAAAATGGATTTTTTTTAGCACTACTATATTGGTAGAAAGAAATGAAAACTTGCGCCCTCATAATCATAGGAAAAAAATTACCTATTTTGCTTGATCCGTGTTTCTCTTCAGTGCAACTTTAATTATTCCATATTTATAAAGCCTCTAACATTGTCTAGAAAATGATATTGTTGGTGTTTACCTAGCACTTTGAGATCCATTAAATCAGGAAGACTAATTCATTTGGATAAAAAGAGACATAATGTTATGGTATTTTTCTTGATTTTGTTGACTTAAACAACTAATCAAAACCCTGCAAAAATTTAATTTCTCCTATGATTTCTCTAATAATTGGATTAATAATGAACATAATAATTAATAATTAATTAACTACACTGCCACAGCTATAACACTGATGAGTCTATTCCCTCTTCTGCAGAATCCACTTCTTTTGCCTTTTAGGTATTGCTTCTATAAGCACTTCAAAGAAAACGATCATCTTTTGTGCTTTTTCCTTTTTTTTTTTTTTTGAGCAGCAAGTGTTTTATTCTTACTAGAGAAATAATCAATGAAAGGAAAAAGAGAAAAGAAAATTCTGCATCACAATTGGCTGTCACTGATCTATAAAGTCCCAATAGATTTGAAAAGAGTTGGGTAGAGAAACTGCTAGAAAGAACATAGGCTTGATTTCTTTGTGTCCATTCAAGTTTTCAAATGTAAATCCTCAGGCACAAAAATGGCCACGTTCTGTCACTATTGTTTTCTCTATCTTCATATAAAAATCTGTATAGGCTCATCCATTTAAAAATATCTATTCTAGCACTCATGTCCTTGACTTTCCTCCTATCTCAAAACCAGTACCAGCAAGAAGAAAATTAATATTATCTCTAATAAACAACAAAACCAAAATAAAATGATGCTTTGACACATAGAAATGCAAGGCTTCTCAGAAGTCCCAGAGGACCTTAATTTTAATTACCACAGGGGACTTTAATTATTTTTGCTTATGTTTGATTAACAGAAAAGATGTTCATATATAAGGATGGGCAACAGTAGGAAAAAATAGGTATAACTCCCATGTATAAATACAGTCCAATGTAAAACAAAGGCTTTCTAATAAAAGTGGTTGACATTCTTGGGAAAAAAAAAACCAAACATGCTACAATGAATAAAAAGTATTGGAAAGATAGAGAAAATACTAACATTTTAGAACATACTTAGAATATTAAACTAGAAAATTTACAAGCAGCATTTTGATGAATTTAACTATTGATTGCACTGAAACAAATGCTTGTTGCAGATCTGATTGCACTGTGATTTTCATACTGTGTTATCAAAGGGATTATTTGAGAGAAAAGCTACCATGCTAGATTAACAAAGATGAGATAATCTGGCTTTTGACAAGACAGCTGCTTTTCCTGTAAATGTAATATTGTTTAGCACAACTCGGCCTATCAGAAGTTATTTTAACACTTAAACATAAAAATGGGATCTTAATGGATCACAGAAAACAAGATTAATGTTATATACCATTTTGATTTAAATCCATTTCCTTTAAAGTCAAAGGTAAAACTACTATTGTTTTAAGAGGTATACTTGGTAGTCCTGTTCCCAGAACCTGCACCTCCCTGAACAGAAGAATTTCATATTCCATTAGTGGCCTTAAGATTCTAACTGATTCAGCTGAGCAGACAGAAAGCGTAAATACCAAATCTACTGCCAAGGCAAAAGCTCAAAATATCATTACTGCCAGAAATGATCAACCCTAAAGGGAAGCACAGATGACACTAGTATATTTGCCATATGAACTTTATTAGATCAAATGGTCTAATTTTCTTTATTGCACTTGCATGTATTCTGAACTCCCTACTTGCAGTTATTCTCAGTCATTAGTGCAAAGTCATAAACTGGCAGCTCTAATCAGGTAAAGTTTTGTATGTACAAGCATCAGAAAGAAATAAAGTGTAGTATTTTTATCCCTCTTGAAATGTTAGAAGAGGATTTATTGACTGTTCTGGTTATGGTCTATCTGTTACATGCTGCAGTGAAGGGACGGTATCAATTTTCCAGTTTTTCATGAGCTTCCAACATGCAGAAGATGCATTAAACAATGAGATCATAACCCACGTGCTTAAATTGAATATAAGGTTAATAAAGAATTTAGGAAACTGTTCTTTTGACTCCCATGTTTGCAATAAAGCCCCAGTGCAGCCAAAAGATTGCTTTGTGTATAATTCGATTAAACACACAGGGGTACCCCTTCAATAGACTTATAAGACGCATTAACACGGGGAAGGAGCTACAATCTGAAGTTAAAGTCACCTTGGAGGTTTACTTTTAGTTTTGTTTTTCTTCCTACTGTAAAGCAATGGCTCAGTCATTATGACTGAAACTTGAATACTCAGACTTTTCTACCTCTTCCCTTCAGTAAGAACTAACCTGTTTGTTTAAAAGAGAAGGTCATAAACCATTTACAGCAAGATCTGAACAGAAACAAAATATATTACCGTCTACTTTTCTTTTTTAAAAACACAGTTTAAAAGTGATTAAACATACTTTAACGTTTCTACATTAACTCTCACGGCCATGAAAACTGTCCTTGTATTCCCTCCTGCTCTTTGTGCAGAGCTGTCCCTTGGTTATCCAGTTCTCCAGGACACATTCATGAGAACAATACCTGAACTTACTGCTCCACTTTCACATACTTATGCATACAAGAGTCTGGTTTTTTTCTTGTTCATCAACTGTGAACAGTTTTTATGATTTTACAGGGCATAAATACTTAATCTTTCACACTTCCAAACTTCTTCAAGTTTGTCATCAACAGAGTATTCATTGTGTAAATCATGAAGTTATCATTCTCATTGTCTGATAGAAAAATAATCATTTCACAGTCAGTAAAATCCTAAGCAGTGCTGACAAAGTCATGGTTGTTTGATGACTACAACACAGGCACCAGCTCTTCCAATATTTAGGGAAGCCATCTGCAGAAAAAAAGATACAAATTAACCGAAAGGGAACAAGCCATGCAAGAGATTGCCAAAGTGCTGTGTCAACATTATTTTAAAATGGTCAAAACTAACGGTCAAACAGTCAGAACTAATACAAACCACTAAAATAAATACAACCCACAGTATCCTAGTATTGTAGTTTTAAAGTCACTTGCTCATATCTAAACAACTTTCACTTGAAAGTGTGAGATCAGAAAAAAAAGAAGTGATTTTAGAGCTTTTATCAATTTTGTACACTGGTGACATGCAAGCGGTTTCTATAATCTGTAGAATGTAACTGATCCTTCCCTGTGGCAAGGTCAAGGCTACCAATACCGAAATTGTACAGTTCCAGTATTCCTAAACAGGTTAAGGTGTCCTTTAGAATAAGTTTGGCAGCCTTAGACACTACTCAAGACAACACAAGAATTAATAACTTTAGGAGACTGGATCTTGCTGAAACTAACACAGGGAAGTTATCTTACACAGCATGTAATAATAATTGATGATAATACACTGTAATTAATGGTATGGTATATATCAAAGCAGAGGTGTTATATGTTTCCTAACTATATGTCCAAACAGGGTTATTCATGGAGGGTTTTTTATGTGGATTTGGGAAAAGAATCTTTCCAAAATGATTTCTTATTTCCTACAGAATGTCATAAAAACGTGCTCTTGTTATTTAATTAACAGTAGATAAAAAAGATGGGTTTCTGCATTAACTTTAAAGTATGTATTTCTACATTTAAGCAGAAGCCTCCTTTTACAATCATAAAAAGAAATAGGCATTTTTGCGTATAATACATCTGACCTATTTTAAATGCTTAATTTAGGATACGATCATGCTTTCAAACTATGCACTTTTTTCTTCACTAATTTTAAAGGGAACGTAGGGTGACTAATTCAGATGTAAACATCTGCACTAATGGAACAAATTACTTTTTCAGAAAGTGTTAAAACATGCCAGAAAGTGTTGAAATAATTCCTTATTTCTTTTTATGTCTTTGCTATGAATCCAAATCTTTCCAAGCTCTACTGTGACATAATAAAATACTTTCCTTCTACAACCAAATCACTAGTCCCCCTGCTTCTCGCATTATACCACTATTTCTATTATAGCTATTAATTCTTATATTGGCCAAAATTGGGACCATACATACAGTTAAACATTTCAAAATATCCATCAAACAGAAGATAATGGAATTGAGGAATGAAATGAAAACTTGGCTCTCTACATAAAATAAATTTTCATATGAAAGGTCTTCAGGACATGCTGGTTATCAATTAAAATTCCAGATCCATTTTGACGTTCTTTATGACATTTCTTCTGCATGAAGAAATATGAAAAAAATTAATTTGCAATAGAAATTGATCAGAAAAAGAATTTTGTCTGAAAGGTAACAAGATCATATTTCTAATGACTGCTTATTCTGTCTTTTTTCCCATTTCTTAGGATTTAATTCTCTAACTCTCTCTTTTGTGTCTTCAGAGGAAACTCCTCACATAATACTTGGTAAATACTAGGTCTGGTTTTACAGCTAGATTCTATACTTCAACGCGCCTCCCCCCCACCCCGAAAAATAATGTTTTTATGTATCAAAAAAGTAATGGTTTTATGTATCAAAATACATTACATATATATATATAAAATATTATTACCTGTGTCCATTCATTAGTTTGAGGGTCATATGCTTCCATGGTGTTCAGATATGTTTGACCATCGTAACCACCTACTGCATATAATTTGTCACCAAGGAGACAGACACCAACAGCATCTCGAGGCATACTCAGCGGAGCCACCATTGTCCATGTATCAGTTTTTGGATCATATCTGAGGAAAGAGAAAGGAAACTGAATGTCCAGGGAGAAGGTTAGTGTCAATTCATGCTGATCTTCACTTGAATATTGCCCTTTTTTGCTGGAAAAAAACCCCAAAACTCCTTTAGCATCCTATACAAAAGTATTCTTCCTACTAGCAGAAAGAAAACATACAGATTTATGGTATTCCCAGTTCAAACCTCTAAATGTTGTTTGGGAACTTTTGCTCAACCAACCTTTAGGAATAAACAAAGGTGTCATAAAAAAAAATTTGAGAAGGATATAAAAGCAATATCTGGATGTGTGCATAATTTCATGTATATATTTTAAATAGGATATTTCTTGTGGCATATTAAAATATTATTTCTAAAATTATATTATGCTATTAATTTAATTTCTAAAATTTAATTTCTAAAATTGAACTTTACAATGTTTACATGCCTCTAGCTGAAAGTTTCTTAACCAGTGAAAAGCATCAGTGTGCATTGCACCTTCTCCTGCCTAAAGGCAGTACATTTCAATCGACTCTCATACATTACTCTTGGATTATAAAGGCCCAAGTGAGGCAGTGCAAAAGGAGGGAAACTAAATACAATTGACCTCTTTGGACTTTTTTTTTTATATATATAAACAGGTCTGCAAGACTAAACAGAATTCTTATAAATCAATTTTGTCAACAAAATAGAACTGCACAAGAATTTGTTCTTTGTAATTGCTGGAAAAATGTCTTAGATTTCTTATATTCCTTTCTTCTGCTAAAAACAACTGTACATTTCATTTTTTCACCCTAGGGTGAAAAGGGTTATGATAAAAGTTCCTGAGTGTAGAAAGAAAGCAATTTAAAATCAAGGTGAGATGATGGGGGAAAACTATAGATCACTTGCTTATGTTTTTAATAGCTGTCAAATTTTGAGCAGTATTTAGAAAAGAAAGCTACTTTATAAAATCTGCCAAAATATCTCAAAAATTTGCTAATTCTTTAAAAAGAAATAGTTATTTTACCTTTGAAAAGGAATACAATAGTGTGCTTTCCCAGATTGTGAAGAGCAGACAATCATAACTGTTGTTTTCTTTTAGAATGCTTGAATCCATAAGAAATCCTTTACAATTGCATCAACCTTAGAAGAGTTCAGACTGGGAGTCCTAATGACTATTGAGCAGTATTTAGCAGCAGCATTTAAAAAACACATATCTGTTCTCACTAGATTTACATAATCTCAAAACTAAATTTTAAAACATTATGTCTGCTTTGACAGTCTTCCAGGAACAACTTTGGATAAAGTACATCCTATCAGGCTGTATCAGAATGGCAAAATGACTGAAGCAGGCTCATTCCTGAAGAAGAGTCTTAGTTAAAATAGTTGCCCTAGATACGTACAGAAAGTAAAACTTTCAGAGAGATGTAAAACAACTTACTATAATAGACTTCATTATCACTTACTAGTCTTTGGTTTCCTAAGTTATGGAGATGATTGTAATTTTTGAAGATGATACATTATTTTTTAATGTAAAACCAGACACACTAATTCACATCCCAGCCACTTTATAAATTTGTCAGTTACTGGGAGGGCCATGTGAGATTTTTCATGGTTTGCTGGAGTCTGCTGGTTAATTCTCATCCACTCTATGAGTTCACCAGTTAATTTATATCCACTCTATGCAAGCTAATATTTGTGATTTGTTAGTCCCAGCTTCTAGTCTGGAAGCTAAATGTCCATGAAGTACATTATCCACATTTTTTGCTATCAGTGCAAAACTACCCAGACGAAGAACACTGTATAATGTCAGTCAGGTACCAGTACATAAAACAGCTTAAGGAAATGAGCTTTACTTGGTTGTTACAATCATCTCTGAGAAAGATAAATGCAATAGGCTGTGGTTTGTCTTCAACATCAGAAGGGTTTTCTTCTCAGAAATTGAAAGATGGAAGAAAAGCTTCCTTACATGTACCAAAAAGCAGAAGTAGTTGGAAAGATTTCATACCTATAAATACTGACACCAGTAGTCTTAATACAATTATTTAATTGAAAATTCTAGTTCTTGTTCCTTATAGATAAATGCCCATGAGGATAGGCCCTCAGGCATCATGATGAAATTTCTACCTGTTGGAGAAGTAAAGCGCTTGGCAGTTTGTGATCTTTCCTTACATACGGTACAGATGGAAATGAGTCTAAGACAGAGCAAAATCATATGGATAACATAAGGATGGAGTTTTAACTTATAATTTTTGGATTATGTATGTGGTAACTGGTAAATGCCAAGCCAGATTCAGCAGAAGCAATAATTTAATTAAAGCTTAATCCCTTCAGAAAAAAATAGATAAATCTCTCCCAGTGTCTATCTTTACTTGTAAAGTTAGGTTAAGATAAATGAACTACTCAAACATATCTACTTTCACCTTTGCAACCTGTACATATTTGGATAATGTATTTTCCTTTTTGCCGTTTCTGTATGATTTAAAATAGAAAAAGGAAAACACCTTCCAAAAATAAAAAAAAAAAGTCAAAACTCCATGAAACATTTGAAAAGTACCTTCAAATTGAATGCTATAATCACTCCAAATGTGCCCTACCACACTACTAGATATTCTTGAATTTGCAGAATATTGACTTGCAAAATGTAGGATACTATAAATACAGTGTATAAGGCTTATATCAAAATATCAGAAAGTGGCAGTGTTGCTAAAGAAAGCAATGTCATGTACTGTAAATATCCATCATTTAAGCAGTTCTACATTTGTTCTTTGCTCAGCTATGGTTTTAGAGTTAAAATATTTCTAAACACAATTTAGTGTTATAAAATTATTTCAAGGCTGAATTTTTATCTCTGCAAAGTTTAGTTTATGACTGCAATGTGCAATATCATGCCTTAAAAACAAAGATTTCTTAAATGAGATGTGAAAAGAGTGGATTTTTGTGTCCATGATAATATATAATAGTAGTGGAAAAAAGAGAAAGAAAATAACTTTCTACAAACCTTGATGGAATTTTTCAAGTAAACAATAATTTGGCATTTCTTAGGGTAAAAACATCTGTTTAATTTACCATTACTTAGCTAAGAAGATGATACTGCTGGGCATTATTTTGTATTAAAAAAATGCATGTAAAATTGGATACCTTTCTACATAGTCCAACAGTCGGGAACAATGGTTAGAAGCAGGAGCATCATGACCTCCAACTGCATAAAGAAAGCCATCACATGTAGCCACTCCTACACCTCCTCTTCTCTTACACATAGGAGCACACATATTCCATTTATTTGTGTGAGGATCATAATATTCCATTGAACTCAAACATGAACTTCCATCCCGACCTCCAACTGAATATAACCTAAGAAAGAGCACAGAAATAAAAATGTTAATAAAAAAAGAGCTCAGAACTGTAGCAATAAAAACAAGGAGCACTGGTTTTTTATCAGATGTCAGCAAACAGGAAAAAGAAAGAAAATATAAACTCTCAAAATCATACAGATTTCACATGGTCAGCAACCATCTACTTAGTGCTTTGCCCACCTGTATAGAAAGGAAGATATTTTCTTTCCGGTAATGGATATTTTCATTCTTCAGTTACAACATATACTGCCAAGAGTGCCAAAAGTGTCATACAGATTTGTCTCTGCAGATTTATAAACCATGTAAGTAGGGTTGCTGCCTAACTACTCATCATCTGTGAGATGGAAGTGAAAGTGCTAATTTATCATTGGCAATCCAGAGGGATGGAGGGAGGGAGGAAGGAAGGAAGGAAGGAAGGAAGGAAGGAAGGAAGGAAGGAAGGAAGGAAGGAAGGGAAAGAAAGAGAAGGAGAGAAAGAAAGAGGAGAGAAAGAAAAAGAGAGAAGAAAGAGAAGAGAAGAAAGAGAAAGAGAAAAGAGAAGAAAGAAAGAGAAAGAAGAGAAAGAGAAAGAGAAAGAGAAAGAGAAAGAGAAAGAGAAAGAGAAAGAGAAAGAGAAGAGAAAGAGAAAGAGAAAGAGAAAGAGAAAGAGAAAGAGAAAGAGAAAGAGAAAGAGAAAGAGAAAGAAAGAGAAAGAGAAAGAGAAAGAAAAAGAAAAAGAAAAGAGAAAGAGAACGAGGGGAATGGAAGAAAGAAATAAGAACAAGCAGTACTGCATAAGCTCTGTATGCTGAAGTATGTTTGTACTTTATGGAAAACCATAGTCAGACTTTGATCTGGTGTTCAGACTATTCCCCATAGCTGTCAATGGGATGCTCATGTCCAGAATGAATTTTACAATATCCTAGAGATGAAATATGCAGTGCATTGCAGAGAAGACTATCACATTATGTTTTTAAACATGTATTTTTAAAAAGTATTACCTCGGTTTCAAGGATCTTGGTTATATTGGAGAAAAGTCTTGCCCACACTAACATGTCTACTCAGCATGTAAGAAAATGATACCCCCAGGCACTGTATGTTGATTTTCCTCATCAGAATATATTATGAGAACTCAATTCTATAAGGAAGTCATGGAAAACTTCTCAAAATATTTTAAATTTGAAATGGCAAAAATGCGATTTAACAAAAATTATGTTGTGTTTGTAACTGTCTGCAGGCAAGAAACTTGTTTCCTTCCTCCCTTTATAATGGTTCCCAGGAGGAAACAATGCTGATTATCTTTCCCACTATTACCATGCTGTATGCATTTCTTATATGAATCCTTTTGCAGTTCTGTTGCCTTCTCTACAGTGTCTGGGGATTAACTAATAGAAACACAGGCAATTTGAAAATCCAACCACTGAACAATTTAGGATGCAAGAGCTGTCTGTGTGAAGCAATTATTCATTGGGAAGCTTTCACTGTCCTAAGCGCTCCATGAATTCAGAGATACTTAAATGTGCATTTACCATTACATCTCATTGGCATGGATGCTAATGAATAAGTACCATACTACCACTAAACAAGTCACTGAAGCCGAAGAATATTTTGGTACTGCCTGACAGACATATCTGTGCTCTGATTAAAGTAGCCAGAAGAATCCATATTCCTCTATGAGAGATGTCAAAGCAAATACACTTTTTTGCAACTATTTCTGTGGATCCAGCCCTAAGATATTTACCTTTTTATATGATTTTCAGATATCTACGGGTGGGATCCAATTTCAGATTAAGACACCTACATGTAAGTGTTAATCTATGGGTGTCTTCAGTGTCTAAATTGCTGGTATGCTCAGGGTAGTCAGCCAAATCTAAAGAACAGTTTGGTTCACCATCCACAACTGTATTTGTTTTCTTTGGCAGAGAACTGCAGAATAGCACTAAAAAACCTGAAACATGCAATCCAACTACATTTACATAAAGATAAATGTAAACATAAGTATTTTCATGTAGTTGTCTACAAGGATGTTATCTTTATTTTCAAAGACAGGACTTGGTTCAGCTGCCCACAGGCAGCAATCACGGCTATTTGTGACATCCAGGGTACTGTAGGGTACAGATATCCCCTGCAGGCTGGCAGATATGGCCAAGACTACACAGGAGAAACATGCATTATTGCTGGAGGTTGAGTAGGCCATACTGAGGCAGTAGAGAGAGACAAAATATCAGTAGAAAATTACATGCAGATAAGTAAATTAACCCCTAAAAATGAAGACCATGCTTAACAAGCCTGAGATTTCCAAATAGATTTCTAAGTAAATATTTGGACACCAAAATACTTCACACAATTTTAAAAAACAACTTCTGCAGTGTTCAGAGTGAATAATCATGTGTTTCTCTAGTCTAAATACCCTCCACTTTGTTTATTTCTTCTAGCATGAAAAGTTCCCACCTATTCCATTGTCTTTTGACAGAAATGAATCTATAAGCTGGTATTTCCTCACTGGAAGTGTGGAAAGTATTTCAATTAAGACAGCTAGCAAAATACAGCTAAAGGCATTTCTGAGTTGCTGGTAAAGAGTCAGCAAATGCTGTTCATAAGTAACTGATAAAAGATTCAGCCTGTGAAACTAGGGAGCACCTAGTTTTTGTTAAAACACTCTATGTTGTTCAGAACAGAACAAAATTAATTTCCAAAATCTGATTTGGAAACTACAATTTTAGAGTTTGATTGTGTTTGTATCTCAGCAATGAATAGTTCATAAGACTGAAAGTAAAATTTTATTTCACAAAGGTCTAGTTCAGACAAATAAAATTGGAAATCGAGTAATTTAAAGCTCTGGCTGTGGCTGAGCCTGAACAACTCAATCGCGAATTGCTTCCGCGCTTCAGCTGTTTCCTAAATCATAGTCGCAAAAGGCCCCAAATCACTTCAAAACAACTCTGCAACAAGTGCTGAATATTCAGAATCACAGAATCATAGAATCACAGAATTGTAGAATGTTTTGGAGTGAAGGGACCTTAAAATGTCATCTAGTTCAACCACCCTGCAGTGACCAAGGACATCTTCAATTAGATTGAGTTGCCCAGAGCCCCTTCCAACCTGACCTTGAATGTTTTCAGGGATGGAGCATCTACTACCTCTCTAGACAACCTGTTCCAATATTTCACTGCCTTCATTGTAAAAAATTTCTTCTTTATATCTAGTGTAAATCTACCCTCTTTTAGTTTAAAACCATTACCCTTTGTCCTGACACACCAGGCCTTGCTAAAAAAACCCTGTCCCTGTATGTCTTACAGGCCCTCCTTAAGTACTGGAAGGCTGCAATAAGGTCTCGCTGAAGCCTTCTCTTTTCCAAGTTGAACAACCCCAACTCTCTCTGCCTTTCTTAATAGATGTTCCACCCTTCTGATCATTTCTGTGGCCATCCGCTGGACCTGCTCCAATAGGTCTATGACTTTCTTTTACTGAGGACTCCAGAACTGGACACTGAATCATAGAATCAATCATAGAATCATAGAATTGTTTTGTTTGGAAGAGACCTTTAAAATTATCAAGTCCAACCATTAACCTAGCACTGCCAAGGCACCACTAAATCATGGCCCTCAGCACCATATCTGCATGCCTTTTTAATACCTCCAGGGATGGTGACTCCATCGCTTTGGATTCCCTGAGAAACCAGTTCAGTGAAGAATTTTTATCTACTATCCAATTTAAACCTCCTCTGGCACAACTTGATGCCAATTTCTCTCATCCTATCGCTTGTCACTTGAAAGACTCTAACTAGGTTCTCACCAAAGTGGAGCAGAGCAGCAGGATCACCTCTCTCGACCTGCTGACCACGTTTCTTTTGATGAAATCCAGAATACAGTTGGCCTTCTGAGCTGCGAGTGCACATAATCGGCTCATGTTCAGCCTTTCACCAACCCAATTCCTTCTCCTCAGGGCTGCTCTCAATCTCTTCATCCCCTAGCCTGTATTGATACCAAGGGTTGCCCCAACCCAGGTGCAGGACCTTGACCTTGGCCTTGTTGATCCTCATGAGGTTCACCGAGGCCCACTTCTCCAGCTTGTCCAGGTCCCAGATGGAATGGCATCCTGTCTCTATAGCATGTCAACTGCACCTCTCAGGTTGATGTCATCTGCAAATCTGCTGAGGGTGGACTTGATCCCACTGTCGTGTCATTGATGAATATATTAAACAGCAGTGGTCCCAGTACAGACACACTTGCGATCCATCTCCATCTGAACAACAAGCCATTAACCACTACTATCTGGATGTGACCAGCCGACCAATTCCTCATCCACTGAACAGTTCACCCATCAAATCCATCTCTTTCAAGTTTAGAGAGACGGATGTTGTGGAGGACTGTGTCAAAGGCCTTACAGAAGTCCAGACAGAAATCCATAGCTCGTCCCTTGTCCACTGATGTAGTTGCTTTAGCATAGAAGGCCATTAGGTTAGTCAGGCAGGACTTGCCCTTGGTGAAGCCATGCTTGTTGTCTCAAATCAGCTCCCTGACACTGACATGCCTTAGCACAGCCTCTGGGAGGATCTATTCCACGATCTTGCCAGGCTCAGAGGTGAGGGTGACAGGTCGGTCGTGCCCAGAGTCCTCTTTGCTACCCTTTTTAAAAATCGGTACGATGTTTCCCTTTTTCCAGTCTCATAGATTTAGGTATGTTCAGGTTTCTCAGGTGATCACAAATGATCTGATCTTTTCATACAGTGGGAGGGACTTTGTCTCCCTGGTCATCATCTTGTAGTCACAGAAGTGTGAGAACAGAGGTTATCAGTGAAGACAGAGGTAAAGAAGTTGTAACTCAGCCTTCTCCCCTCTGTTGTTACCGGCTTGCCAGTCTTGTTCATCAGAGGGGAGATGCTCTCTTTAACCTTCCTTTTCTGGTTGACATACCTGTAAAAACTGTTCTTTATCATTCTTTGCATCCCTTGCCAAGTTTAGCTCCAGCTGTGCCTTCCTGACCCAATCCCTACACAACCAGGCAGTGTCCCTATACTCTTCCCAGGATCCCTGTCCCTGCTTCCACTGCCTGTGCAGTTCCTTCCTGTCCTTTAGTTTGACCAGCAGGTCTCAACTCAGCCGTGCCAGTCTCTTGCCTTCCTTGCTTGATTTCTTACACCTGGGGATCAAGAGCTCTTATGTTCTATGGGAAATGTCTTTAAAGATCTGTCAGCTCTGTTCTGCTCCCTAGTCCCAGAGGGACTTTTCCCTTCTCTCTGAAGAGCTGGAATGTTGCTTTCCTAAAATCCAGGGTCGTGACATTATTCTTTCTCTGAGCCATATCCTTCATGACTGTGAACTCCACCACTGTGTCAACACTGCAGGCCAGGCTGCCTCCAATTTTGACATCACTGATGAGCTCACTTGCATTGATGATTATCAGGTCCAGTATTGAATCCCCTCTGGTGGGGCTGTCTTTTAACTGGCTTAATAAGTTATCCTCATTGCATTCTGGGTGTCTCCTGGACTGCCTACAGCTTGCCGTGCTACTTCTCCAGCCAGTGCTGGGGTGGTTGAAGTTCCCCAGCAGGACAAGCGCTTGCAAGTGCAATGCTTCCTGTAGCTGGAGTAAGAAGACTTTGTCAGTAGGTCCTCTTGATCAGGCAGCCTGTAGTAGACACCAACCACAAGGTTCCTTTCATTGTCTCGGTCTCTCATTCTTACCCATAAACTTTCAACTTGCTTATGGCTCCTCTTCAGGAACAGCTCTTCACACACTATCCATTTCTTGACATAGAGGGCAATGCCTCCACCCCTCCTTCCACATCTGTCCGTTCTGAACAGCCTGTAGCCATCAATAGTCACACTCCAGTCATGGGATTCATCCCACTGAGTTTCAGTAATGGCAACCAGGTCATAACTTTCTAGCAGCACAGTAGCTTCCAACTGTTTCTTGCTAATGCTATGTCCATTGCTGTAGAGGCTCTTCAGTTGGGCTGTCAGATGTGTCGCATTCTTAGAGGACCACCCCTTAATTCCTTTGAGATATTTCACCAATGATTCTCTGTTGAATGCTAATACCTCAGGGGCCCCCAGCTTGATGTTACTGGTTTGCTCACTTGGTTGGTTCAGTATCCTATCCATTATTGCAGGGTCATGTACAGCTAACTGAAACTTCTGAAATACTTACATTCAAAGACATTTAGTAGGCTTACTTCCTTCTTAGTGCTCAGGGTCCTATTTTATTAGATAACTTAGAATGAATCAATTTTTGCAGCTTTGTCTTTCTTGGTAACAGTATATCTTAAAAATTTCTATAGGGAAAAGTATAACATATGTCTCAAAAAAGCCTGACAACCTGGCATTACTGAGATCGAGTATCAGTGCTGCAATTGCAAGGGCTACTCTTATGCCTCTTAACTATACTCAATTCTATTACTCCAGTTACCAGATACCACCTCTGCCCTGGATGATTTCCTGAAAATACTTGTAAGTAGGCTTTAATTTTCACGTCCAAGTACTTTCAGAATTCAGAGATTAAAGATAATCCAGTGAGTCTGAATTTATCAAATTCAAGTTCCTCACATTTTGCTTTGTTTGTTAATTGCACATTGTTAATATATGATATTATCTTAGTGATTTTACTTTACCTTACATACTACTTCAACTAGCATCAAACACATAGCTCAACTTTTCCTATTTCTCCCAAATTACTGGTATTTGTAGACTTCCTGTAAATGTTATATCTCTTAAGAGCTTTTGAGTACCTACACTATTGTAAAACTTTTATTTTTGACATTGCGTGATTCAAAAGCAAGCGAGAAATAATCATGATCATGATCACATAATAGTCATATCTTCATTCATTCATTTTTGATAACTGAATTGCACCTCATTGTGTATCTCATCAAAACTGGGGATTTCTATTATAATTATCACTGTTTAGAGAGGAAGATTGACAAGGAAAAGAAAGCGTCCAGTACTGAGTACTTTTATCTCCACTGATCATAGCGAAAATTTTGCCTGTGGAGATGTTATAGATTTCTATTCCCCAATGGTCTGTGTTTCCGCTTATTCAGACACTGTGTGTGGACATGGATTTAGACCAAACTCAATGTCCTCTGAGCTGCAAATATGTCTTTTCAGAGTTTGGTCACTTATTTTTGTATTAAGATGGATAGAGATTTCTAAACATTTTTGTGTATATATATAATGGCTAGAAAATGCAGTAGAGGTTTCAAAGCAGGAGACATCAGGAGAAATCATGACCAGCTGGATCAAAAGCATTTATCTCAGTGCTATCATTACAAACCTTTGATAACTGATCAGAAAAGCCATTTTTAAATTCAGTTTGACAAGCCAACCTCAAAAGACCAGACTGCCTTTGATGTTAGGTAGCATGGCTTGTGAAAACAGTTGACTCATGCCTTTCCTGCATTTCTTAACGAGGTTTTGCCTTTCAAAATTCTTTCACTGTGAATATCAAAGGCCATATCCAGTCTTGCTTAGGCCCCTTTGTACCCTTTTCTGCCCTTTCAATGTGCCTGAAAGCACAACAGAGAATTACTCTGGCACAAAGGATATCTGCCCAGTAGAAGTGAGGGGAGGGTAATAGTTTTCAGTAGTGCCAGACTTCTGTTTTGTTCAATCAGTCCATACCTGATATAGGAATCAGACTATAGGAGAGGAAAGATATGAACCAGATTCAATGGTGAAAGTTGAAAAAATGGTAATTTTATGAATGGAAAGCATTAATGAAGTCTTACTTCTGTGTGTAAATTTGGAATGGTATTTCATGTATTTGGTGCAGTAATGCAGTAGTGGAATAAATTAAAAAGACATACAGTTTGACCCCCAAAAAAGTGAAGAAAAAACAAGTCATAGAGTAAGTGCCTGCAATTAAAGAAATAGTAACTACTGATAGAAAATATTGAGAGAAAAACACTCTTTGCATGGAAAATATCATCACAGCAAAGTTCTGCTTCCTACACTTGAAAGAACCTGTTTCAAGAAAATTTAATTCTAATCGAAGTTATACGAGCTACATTATCTGCAAGAAGAATGACTGAATGCAGACTTTACCAGTTAAAAATGTTCTTAACTGTCTCAGGCTATAAGGTTGTTAAGGCAAAATAGTCTTTGTAAATTAATAATTTACTACATCATGAACTTAAAGTCCTTTATTTGCTCTCTCATTTATTAAAAAAGACACAGTGAATCTGTCATTAAATAAGAAATTGTTATTGAATTCACAGAATTACTTTGTACTAGACTGATCTAATGTGTTTATGATATTCATCTTTGTGAGTTTGATAATTTTAGACCATAGAGCTGTTCCATTTTGTTCTGTCTCTGTATCTATTCATTGCATGATTTTGACTAAAATGTTAAAAAAATATCTACACTTTTTTGCAGTTTCTACAGTTAAGGAAGAATATTTTCAACACGTTTTCCTTTTTCCCTATAGTGGGGGCAGCATAATTGCCTTTCTGAGAAACAGTTTGATCAAAGGTAGCAGTTAATAAACAGCAGATTTATAAAACATCAGCAGTGTCAAAACTGTTATAAAAGAACCTGAAGTAACTTCTATAGAGTTTAAATTACAGTATAAAGTTATTTCTAGGTCAAATAAAACATAAATATAATAAAAATAAAATATAGCAAGACCATAGACAGGATTTAAAGAAATTCTATGAAAATATTCCAAGGCTGATAATTTGTGGGTTAGTCTTTGAAATATGTTTGTCCTTCTTCCCATTGCAAAGGGTTTTACAAAAATAGTTACCTTTATAAAATACCTAGTAAGTAATTAATATCATCCTAAGTCAAATTTCATTTTGCTCTCTAGTTAGGTAGATAATGTGAGTTCTATTATGCAAACAGACATACGAAAGCCTGAATTTCTTGACAAGGAAAAGCACTACTGTATTTCAATATCAGGCAAAATATCCATGTCATTCGCAAAACATTGATTAAAAGTATTCATTTGTAGACAGAGAGAATATTGTAGGCAGAATGCATGCAGTATGAAACATATTTTCTCTTTTTTCATGACAGTAATTGCATATGCCAAGTATAGTATTTTTCTTAGTTCAAATGGATTAGTAAAAGAGTAACTGAATCATCAATAAGGCACAAGCGCAAAGAAACTCTCAAGCAAAGAAAGCCATGAAAAAACTGCTCAGGAATGTAAGTTTCACTCATACTTCCTTATCTTGTTAGCTTGGCATGAAATTTTGAAGTGTTACTTTAGCTTTAAAAATCACAATTACAGCATACTAATAGTTCATTTATTTAAAAATATTGAGCCAGTCCCCTAGTTTTTTACTGAAGTATGGAAATTATCAGTGTATTGCAATTATATGGATGACTTGAAACAAAGCGTTAGATCATTTAGTCTGTGACCTTCACAATGAACAAATCCTTCTCGATTCAATGAATTCAACCAATAATGAAAAATTCAGCTGAAGTTGGTCTACCAAGTCAGAAGACATTTAATTTTACTCTGATGTTAGTTATTAAGTTAGTCAAGTTTCAAATTAGAAAAACAGAAGTATCAGTTAACAGTGGATATAGCACGGCATTTTGTTCTGCTGAGTATAGTAGATATTTGGTAGCTGCTGTAAAGGCTGTTGCCCATAAAGATATTTAGTTGAATATCATATTAGATATTTAGCTTTCTTGAATTTCAGTAAGATTTAGATATTTACACATCCTTCCAGATTTACACCTATGTGGAAATAAGAAAGTATGTGTATACACTTGTATATACACACACATGAAAGCGTGTGTATACAGCAGTGTATGAAATTCAGATAAATGCCTACATTTGGTCAGGGGAGTTTCTCTAGCCTTCAACTGGACTTAACAAGGGCTTCCTTCAGGTCCCAGCATATTGGCACTAAGTACTCTTTGAGACAGGTCAGGCTACTCATGCTTCATCTCCCAATAAAGTTAATAATTAAAAGCCAGACATTCCAAATAATCCAGACTGTGGGATGCTAATACCTTTTGCAGTATTGACCGTGAGAGATAAGACAGTGATCGCTGAATACTTTTTAAAAGTCTGTGCTTAACTGTGGAAGCTGCGCTATTGAAAAATTTGCTGTGAATCTTTCTAGGCATTACGCACACTGCCTACCACTGTTTAGGTTGGTTAATATGTTGCATTTAAAAAGTTTAAGCTAGATAAAGTGACCCGATTGCCTTTTCCTGTCAGGTATTAGGACTGAGTAAGTTAACTCACTATGCCTGCTTTGTCTGAAGTACCCTTAAATGCCCAAATTAATGTATACCGTACTATGTTATAGTCATTTTCTATGTAAAATTTGCTCATTACAAAATTTTCAGAAAAAAAGAACTATGTCGTAAAGATGAAATGTTTCTTATTACAAAAACTGAATGGCAGACCTTACAGCAAACGACAGTCATACTAGCTGTGTACCAGCCAGCAGTCCACTAGTCCAAAAACCTTGCATATGTGTGTGTTGGATGAAGAGAATTGTATGGTGGGGAGAACACACTAAAAGATGTAGCTGTGGAGTAAACATGCAGAATAGAAATGTGTCCTAAGCATACAGGACCCTGACCACAGTATATCAAGAGAGAAAAAGATCATCAAGTTCTCCCCTTCAACGCAGCAATGTCTTTAACATCTGCCATGTTTCCTAACAATCACTTGGGTTCTAAAGAGAGATACATCCCAGCTGCACATGCATCTGCTTTGGACTGTAGGAAAAATACTGGATTTACTACAAAGTTTCGTGATTTTTCATTGTCCTCTCCCATATACATATATATACCTTTAACTTGTATCTGTTCTGGCCCTTTTTAAGGCTGGACTAGCTGCAGAAAAGGAACTCTGTGCAGAGACTTCTGTTTTACAGGCTTGTAAAAAATCTTGCATGTAAAAGAAACAATATGATCCATATTGAATTGAATTGCACATTCACTGAGCTGCACGGGACCCCTGCATAGGAAATATGAATTTGTGTGCAAAAGTACAAAAGATCAGACCAGGGCACTGAATTAGTAGTAAGCTTTAATGATTCTGCTAAGAGAAAATGCCACAGATCTTTTATTATATGATGCATGAAAGGCAAAGAAGCAGAACTCCTGGAGGAGGTTGTAATCAGCCACGCAATCAAGTTTTGTAGGTGGTTATATGAATGTAATACATCGCTAATTCTCCTGTGCCAAACACTGAACAGCTATTAAGGACTTCGTGGAATTATTAACTTATGCCTCTCCGAGGTCAGTACGCAACGAATTATTCCTGTGAGTGATTAACTACAAGACAATTTTGAGAACCCTTCTTGTGCACACACTAATTTGGTTTGAATTTTGCTATTTTATTGAAAATGAAGGTTCAGTAAGCAAAATTTTCTCATGCTCACTTTTTAGTAATGCATATTAGCCATAAGAGACATATTAAACTAAAGCAACTGCTCTTTACCACAGGGGCAATACTGATCTAAATAACACAAGTTTCACCCCAGCTTTGTCTCATTAAATGACCTGAAAACAAAACATTCCCCTGCACATATGCCAATGTCTGTATTGGCCGGCTCTGTGCTCCTCATTCAAAATGAAGGAAAAAAAAAAAGCTAGAAAAGTACAGCTAAGACAATGATCTAATTTATAGAAATCCATTACTAAATGAATCCAAGTATTGCAAAACTGGTGGCACTGAATGAATGTAAGTGAATGTAAATAAAGAAAAAGCTTTTCTTTTTCTTTTAAATAAAGCTAGATGTTACTAAAGCTTCTCCACCTAACAAATGAAATGGAAAATGTAACAAATTAATTTGCATGGGTGTGAAGGGACAAAATAGTAAATATGTATAGGCATAAGTATTTTTTAAAAAAATCGTTGGGATGATCTGTTTCTGTGAATGATGATGTAGAATTAATAGAATGTGGAAACCATTCTAAATTCTGCCTACTGCAGTCAAGCAACAGATAAAATCTGACATTACCAATTGATAATAAATAATTCATAATGGAAACAAGCACAAAATCACATTTTTATGAGGAACTGTCTTTCAATAAAAATATGACAAGGGAATACATTCAAATAATAGTGACTAAGTTAAACAGGAAAAAGGAAGGAAACATAATTGATGGAGAAAGATGAGGCTTTGCAAGCAACTCAGAATTAAAGATGTTGGATTGGATTAATAGTATCTATGTTCAGAGTTTTGTTCCTATAAAAGAAAATATTTTTGGGTCAGTTTAAGCATCTTGCTCTTAGTATTTGTATAGCATTTTCATGCTTAAAAAAATCACCAGTCTTGAGTTATAAATTGTGACTCATGTCCTCAACAGGGTTTGAGCATTTGGTTACTTCCTTTGGTATCAAACTTATGAAACAAGAACCACAGATAGATCTTTGGCATCAACCTCCTAAAAGCTCAAATGTTTTAAGAATGCTCAACTTTCAGCTTTTTTCGAAACTTCTATAAAAAACGTTGAACCCTGACCAATGCTAGTTATTTGCCCTAGGACAGACCTGGTGCTTGTTTACTTGAAGGCCATCCCCATTCTTCATCTTTCACCTTCGCCTAATTTAAATGGCTTCCTTACTGGTTTCTTATAATCTTCTTTTTTTCCGATGTCCGTTTAGACATCATCTGATAGAAAACCTGATGTCCTCACTCAACACAAAAATGTCCAGTATGTGACTATAATTTAATGATTAGGTGTGCAAAAACCAATATTACAATCGTGTTGTCTGTAAGTGCCCAGGCATTGCCAGCAGGGGCTGCCAGGTTTGGCCTCTGTGAGGAGAGGCTGGGGCTGCCCCGTGCCACGCACAGCTGGCTCCAGCCAGCTCCAATGCACCCACCACAAGGTATAGTTGAGCCCAGCAGTCAAGGCACTGGTGCCCTGGGGAAAATGCGTTTATTAAAGGGCAAAAAACACCACACAGACAGAGTAAGGAGGGAAAACACAGAGTGAGAAACAGCAGATGGAACACCAAAGTCAGAGAAAGAGGAAGAGGTCCTCCATGGCACCAAAGCAGATATCTGCACTGCAGTCTGCAGATGACTGAAGTCCTGGACCATGCTGGAGCAAAAGGGTATTTCCCAAAGGACTGCAGCCTATGGAGAACCCATGATGGAGCAACGGAAATGCCTGAGGAGGAAGTAGTGGCAGGTAGGAGCAGTTATGGACTGATCGCAATCCCCATTCCCAATCCCCCTGCCCCACTCAAGGGTGGGGGTAGAGATTTTCTTTGTTTTCCCTGTAACAGTAATTTGTAAGTGATCTTGACATCTTTATCTCAACCCATGAGTTTTCTTAGCCTACTTTTTTCCTCTAATGAAGGAGAGTGAGTGAGCAGCTGGGTGGGCATTTGACTTTTAACAAAGGCTAACGCACCTTAATGATGCATAAGTAACACACAGTTCACAGCATCCCTTTTTCTCCTTCCCTCATTGTACAGTGCCTAAACACAGTTGGGAACTGTGGAGACTGTAAAAACAATCTGTGGCAGGTTGAAGGAAAAAAACCTGCCTGAAGGCTTTTGGTGTAAACTGATTAATTGAATTATTCCCTTCCATGTTATGATTCGCCCATCTCATTGGATAGAAAGTTTCTCGAGAGGGTACTGCCCCTTTAAGAAGCTGCGGGCTCGGGCGGCCAGGGGGCTACTCGGGACTTCCTGGCTGCCTTCCGGAGGGCTTCGGGGCCATTCGGCTACTCGGGACTTCCGGGGCTAGTCGGGACTTGCGGGGCTGCTTCCCGGACGGCTTCGGGGGTTTTTCTCGGGTTGTTCGCGGCTTGTTCGCGGTTTTCTTGGCTCTCCGGACACCCCCGGCTCCGCTCTGCGGGAGTCACTGCGGGACTTCAGCTTCGTTCCGGGAAAGAGGCTTCTCCAAACCCTGCAGCTTGGCTCCGGGGACCTTGCGGGCTGCCGGAGTGGACCGTGCACCGGGGCAGCCCCCGCCACGCCGCCTGGGATAGACTGTCGCCTGGAGGTTTTTCTGCTGCCGTAAGGCTTTACCCTCTTTGTCCGCTGCTTTGATATTCTTCTCTGCTTCAACGAATTCGGTAGGGACAGTGCTTTTCCACATATTACAGCCCGGCGTTCATAACAGCCGCGGTTTCTTTTGTTTGCTCCACGAAAGCGCACACGTGGCCGGTGCCATTTTTCTGGACTGCACGTGGTGCCGTCCCCCTTTGTCTTTGTTCTTGTGTTTAAAACCCTCACCTTTCCATCCTGCACAGACTCTCAGATTTTGCATTGGTTTTTTTTCCTGCATGTTATATATATTGTTCTAGTTTTAATAAAGTTTTGTTTCAGTTTTCCAAACGTTCAGAGGTCTCACAAATCTTTTATTTTTCCTTTCCGTATCTCTGCTTTTGAACCCTTTTCTCTCCCGGAGGAGAGGGGTTCGGGGATAGGGAAGGACTCGTCCCCGTGCATCGGCTTGCCTCAGCCGACCGGCGACATAATTGGCGTCCCTGGGTGGGCACTTCTGAATAATTTAATAATTCATATTTTCATTAAAGTTTGGAAACTGAAACAAACGAGGTTTTTCCAGGATGGTGCTAAGCGAGCTTTTGTTTGAAGCTCTTAAGCAGTACAGTTTAAAAATGCTTTATGATCTGGTGCCTGGCACACCAACTGTGATGTCAAATTACCTGTTTCTAATTGGTACTGGTTTATGGTTTGCTGGTCTGGGGCACTTAGCAAAGAAGGTGTTCACCCTGGCATGTGTAATTTCGGTGTTTTGGTCTGTACTCAGTCAGTTTATAATGCTCCCAGTATATTTTGCACAGTACATGATAGTGGCTGCTTATGATTCCTCTAGCAAATGGATGATGGGAAATAACACTTCTCCATTTGGTACTGGATCAATGGCAATTGAAACTGGATATTCGGCAAATGGTATTATTTTCCTGTATTTGATAACTTTGTTATCAGTTATCTGTAACATGGTCCAGGGGTGGATAATTATCAAGAATAGGTATCACATGGGCACTACACCCACTAAATCAGCTGCTGCCACCTCCTCACCCAAACAAGCACAGGTTGCCCCTGTGAAAAAGAAAAATCAGCCCTCTGGTGCTAAACACCAGAAAAAGACTAATTATGCAACAGATAGCTCTGATGACGATGCAGGACCAAGCACCTCTCAAAAGCGTCCAGGAAAGCCTTCAGGGAATACTGCCTCAGCGACTCCACCAGCACAGCCCTCCCAAGGATCCTCATCACGGGATGAGTCATCAGATCAAGAGGTAAACACCCAGCCTCAGTCCAGGAAGGACCTGAGAAGCATTAGAAAGGAATTTAGCAGGCATGATGGTGAGTCACTAATGAATTGGTTGCTTCGCTGCTGGGACAATGGGGCTGATAACATCGATTTAACTAGCAAAGAAGCCAGACAGTTAGGAAATGTGGCCCGGGAAGGTGCTATTGATAGGGCAATTGGCAAAAAGGCAAAACAGTGCAGTCTCTGGAAACGGCTTCTGACTGCTGTGAAGAGCAGATACCCTTTCAGAGATGACATTGAATGCCGCCCTACTAAATGGACTGTCCTGAGCAAAGGTACTAACTACCTGAGAGAGCTGGCTATGAAAGAAGTCATCTATGGTGACTGGAATGTTAATGTCAACCCGGACCAGGTGCACAGTAACGAGCCTTTGCTGCGCAAATTTGTGCAGAGTGCACCCCAGACATATGCCCATACATTGGCCACAATGCTGTGGGAAAGAGAGGGTGAAAATCGGCCACTCACCATAGAACAGGTGTCTAACAGGATTCGCCAGTATGAGGACAGTCTTTCCCATACCTCTGCCTTCATTGCAGCAGTGGAGAAAGTGACAGACAAAATGACAGAGAAAATATTGGACTCTATTAATAGGTTAGAACAAAGAACTGTTTCCTCTCCTGTGTATACCCACGTGTCAGCTGTTAGGAGAAATCGTCCTCCCAGAGCAAGGCGCAACAGACAGGACAGGCCACGATGTGACCGCCAGTGCTGCTCGAGAGGTCGTGAAGAGACGAGGAGATGGGAACAACGACCTGCCGCTAACCACGGGGTACCAGCACATGAGCCGCAGAGCAGACCACACCAACATGACGACTGCAATCGAAGAGTTGTCGCTCCAGTCTTTGGTGAACAGTGCTGCAGCCCAAGGAGCAACTCCTATGAACAAGGTACCACAAGCCGGATAGACCCTTCCACTGACTGTGGACCACACCCTAGGCATTAGAGGGGCCCTGCCTCTAGCCAGGTGGAGGAAAGGGATAACAGGGTATACTGGACTGTGTGGATTCGATGGCCTGGCACATTAGAACCACAGAGGTACAAGGCCCTGGTAGACACAGGCGCCCAGTGTACCTTGCTACCATCGGATCATCAAGGAACTGAGACTATCACTATCTCGGGTGTGACAGGAGGATCACAAGAGCTTACCTTGGTAGAAGCTGAGGTCAGCCTCACTGGGCATAACTGGGAAATTCACCGAATTGTGACTGGCCCAGATGCTCCATGCATTTTAGGCATAGACTTCCTCCGGAAAGGGTATTTTAAGGACCCGAAAGGTTATAAATGGGCCTTTGGGATAGCAACCGTGGGAGCCGATGGCATTATCCGGTTGTCCACATCGGCCGAACTTTCGGATGACCCTTTTGTTGTTAGCAGAATGAAGGTGGAAGATCAAAAGTTGCCTACTGCATCCTCTACAGTTCACCGCCGGCAATACCGCACCAACCGAGACTCTCTGCGCCCCTTAGAGAAAATGATTCGAGAGTTGGAGAGACGAGATGTCATCAGCAGAGCTCGCTCACCTTTCAACAGTCGTATATGGCCTGTGCAAAAGACCAATGGGGAATGGAGACTGACAGTGGACTATCGTGGGCTGAACGAAGTGACACCACCGATGAGTGCTGCTGTTCCTGATATCTTGGAGCTTCAGTACGAACTGGAGTCCAAGGCAGCAAAGTGGTATGCCACGATAGACATTGCTAACGCTTTCTTTTCCATTCCCATAGCACCAGAGTGTAGGCCACAGTTTGCCTTCACCTGGAGGGGTATCCAGTATACCTGGAATCGACTGCCCCAGGGGTGGAAGCACAGCCCGACCATCTGCCATGGACTGATCCAGGCTACCCTGGAGAAAGGTGGTGCTCCTGAACATCTTCAGTACATCGATGACATCATTGTATGGGGTGATACCGCAGAAGAAGTCTATGAGAAAGGTAGGAAGATAATCCGCATTTTGGTGGATGCTGGTTTCTCCATTAAGAGAAGTAAGGTCAAAGGACCTGCCCGAGAGATCCAGTTCCTGGGGGTTAAGTGGCAGGATGGACGCCGCCACATCCCTACAGATGTGATCAACAAGATCACAGCTATGTCTCCGCCTACCAACAAGAAAGAGACCCAGTCTTTCTTGGGAGTCATAGGCTTCTGGAGAATGCACATTCCCGGGTATAGTCAGATTGTTAAACCTCTCTATACTGTTACCCGGAAGAAAAATGATTTCACATGGGGCTCTGATCAGCAGCATGCCTTTGACTTAATCAAAAGGGAAATAGCACATGCTATGGCCCTGGGACCTGTGCGAACAGGACCAGAGATTAAGAACATTCTGTACACTTCAGCTGGGGACTGTGGTCCTACCTGGAGCCTTTGGCAGAAGGCACCAGGAGAAACCCGTGGTCGTCCCCTAGGATTTTGGAGTCGTGGATATAAAGGCTCAGAGGCCAATTATACTCCCACTGAGCAGGAGATATTGGCTGCCTATGAGGGAGTCCGAGCTGCCTCAGAAGTAATTGGCACTGAAGCACAGCTCCTCCAAGTCCCCCGACTGCCAGTCCTAGGCTGGATGTTCAAAGGGAAGATAGCATCTACCCACCATGTCACAGATGCTACCTGGAGTAAGTGGACTGCCCTGATTGTACAGAGAGCTAGGATAGGTAACTCTGGTCGCCCAGGAATTGTAGATGCCCATGTCCCAAAAAGCAGAGCCACTGAGGAGCATAGAAATAACCACCAAGTTGACAAAGCAGCCAGAGTGTTCCAGATAGATCTGGACTGGGAACACAAAGGTGAACTATTCCTTGCTCGGTGGGCCCATGACTCTTCCAGTCACCAGGGAAGAGATGCAACCTATCGATGGGCTCGCGACCGAGGGGTGGATTTAACCATGGATGCAATTACCCAGGTTATCTATGACTGTAAGATTTGTGCTGCAATTAAACAGGCTAAAAGGTTAAAACCTTTATGGTACAGTGGACGGTGGTCGAAGTACAAGTACGGAGAGGCCTGGCAGATTGATTACATCACTCTCCCTCGAACTCGCCAGGGTAAGTGCTATGTTCTGACAATGGTGGAAGCAAGCACCGGATGGCTTGAAACCTATTCCGTGCCTCATGCCACTGCCCGTAATACTATTCTGGGCCTTGAAAGGCAGATTTTGTGGCGGCATGGCACTCCAGGAAGAATTGAGTCTGATAATGGAACTCATTTCAAAAACAATCTGGTGGCCAATTGGGCCAAAGAACATGGTATCGAATGGATTTATCACATTCCATACCATGCACCAGCCTCCGGTAAAATAGAACGCTATAATGGCTTGCTGAAAACCACCCTGAAAGCATTGGGTGGTGGAACTTTCAGAAACTGGGATAAACATCTGGCAGAAGCCACCTGGCAAGTAAACACGAGGGGATCAATCAATCGAGCCGGCCCTGCCCAATCAGACCTTTTACATACCATAGAGGGGGATAGAGTTCCTGTGGTATGTGAAAGTAATCTGCTGGGAAAAGCTGTCTGGGTTTCCCCTGCTGCAACTCCAGACAGACCCATCCGTGGTGTTGTCTCAGCCCAAGGCCCTGGACACACCTGGTGGGTAATGCAGGAGGATGGTGAAGTCCACTGTGTACCACAGGGGAAGTTAACCCTGGCTGAAACACCCTGAACCAGAGTCTCATGCTGTTAATTTCTGTATAATACAATGTAAATGAGATGCGCATAACGTACATGGTATGGAATAAAGGGGTGGAATGTGGCAGGTTGAAGGAAAAAAACCTGCCTGAAGGCTTTTGGTGTAAACTGATTAATTGAATTATTCCCTTCCATGTTATGATTCGCCCATCTCATTGGATAGAAAGTTTCTCGAGAGGGTACTGCCCCTTTAAGAAGCTGCGGGCTCGGGCGGCCAGGGGGCTACTCGGGACTTCCTGGCTGCCTTCCGGAGGGCTTCGGGGCCATTCGGCTACTCGGGACTTCCGGGGCTAGTCGGGACTTGCGGGGCTGCTTCCCGGACGGCTTCGGGGGTTTTTCTCGGGTTGTTCGCGGCTTGTTCGCGGTTTTCTTGGCTCTCCGGACACCCCCGGCTCCGCTCTGCGGGAGTCACTGCGGGACTTCAGCTTCGTTCCGGGAAAGAGGCTTCTCCAAACCCTGCAGCTTGGCTCCGGGGACCTTGCGGGCTGCCGGAGTGGACCGTGCACCGGGGCAGCCCCCGCCACGCCGCCTGGGATAGACTGTTCGCCTGGAGGTTTTTCTGCTGCCGTAAGGCTTTACCCTCTTTGTCCGCTGCTTTGATATTCTTCTCTGCTTCAACGAATTCGGTAGGGACAGTGCTTTTCCACATATTACAGCCCGGCGTTCATAACAGCCGCGGTTTCTTTTGTTTGCTCCACGAAAGCGCACACGTGGCCGGTGCCATTTTTCTGGACTGCACGTGGTGCCGTCCCCCTTTGTCTTTGTTCTTGTGTTTAAAACCCTCACCTTTCCATCCTGCACAGACTCTCAGATTTTGCATTGGTTTTTTTTCCTGCATGTTATATATATTGTTCTAGTTTTAATAAAGTTTTGTTTCAGTTTTCCAAACGTTCAGAGGTCTCACAAAATCTTTTATTTTTCCTTTCCGTATCTCTGCTTTTGAACCCTTTTCTCTCCCAGAGGAGAGGGGTTCGGGGATAGGGAAGGACTCGTCCCCGTGCATCGGCTTGCCTCAGCCGACCGGCGACACAATCATAATAGAAATACTAATACTAATGATAATTTAAAAAAATACATTGCTGCTTCTTTGTTGACAGAATCAGATGCAAGTCAGACAGATATTGATGGGGGATAAAATTCTCCTGCAGCATTTCTCATTGCTCTTTTACTTTACTTCAGAGAAAACAAATACTACTTTTTTTTTTTTTCTGAAAGAGGACTTAAAATAGTTCTATTTTTAAAAGTTAAGATTAGATAATTCCTTGCTTTTCATCATCTATCATAGAACGATAATAGTGGGTGATATTTGATATAAGCAACAGCAACAGGTGGAAATATCAAGTTCACTAAAGCACATCTTTGAGGATGTGGCAATCAATAAAGGGCAGAACTCCCTTCTCCTTGGTTCCACAAGACATTACCATGTGAACGAACTACTTCCCAAGGCAGTGTGTGCCAAAGTCATTATCTTTGACGCTTAACTCAAAGTATCTTCAGATCATATTAACAGATATTTTTACCTTTTGTAGCACAAATTTACAGATATCTGTTAACAAAAATAAAGGCCCAGTCTTTTTGCTGTGAAACCTCTAGTTACTTAAAAAGAATGTTGATTATTTCCAAAATACAAGTAAAAAATCAGGAATATTTTTCTAATGTAATTTTTATGGCCATATAATATGAAAATCTAGAAAATTTTCAGTTAGGCTTGTGTCACACAATTATTTGGAATAACAGAGATATACAGATTTATGATGATACAGAGTCTCTTTTAGATGTATATTCCAGTGGAAAGCTTGTAAACTTAATTTCATATTTACTTACATTTTCCTCATTAGAATAAAATTTGTTCTGAAATTAAATTACATGAAAAGAATTAGTGCAAATGTTCAGTGTTCTTAGGGAATGCACGCTTCATATATTAGAGACTTTTTAATGGAAAACTAATAAACAGCTACAGTAGTCTTAGAGGCAACTACATTTTAAGTTACTGAAAAGATTAGTATTTATTGCATTGAAACTGTCAACTAGATTTTCTTCTTGATTTTAAAAATGAAGAAAGTAAGACATAATCTTGAAATAGTAAGTGACAATTTTCAGAAGTTTCTGGAAAACATAAGATTTTTTTTTTTTTTAGTTTTTGTTCCTTGGTGCTTCTAACTTAGGTTGTAGAAAAGTATTATGGCTTCATCAGTCTCTCCTATAAACTGTAGAATACTACACATATAGTATATATTGCATACTAATTACATGTCACTTATGTCAGCCCCCAAAGAACAATTTGAATAAAACATCCCAACTTTTGATCTCTCCTGTTATCTTCATATAAAAAGCAACATCCTTTCCCAATTTTTTTAAAGTGTAAATCTCCGTTTCACTTTTAATGTTTTAATGCCCATATCTGTTGCAGACATGAGAGAGTGCACGCACTCTTTTTCTCCCAGTCTGTGCAACAGGGTTGTTCAGAGTAACAAGGCAGAAAAGACAATGCAGTTTCCAGATCAGGAGAAACTACTGACCGTGTTTCATCCCATGAAACTCTACAGTCATGGCAAATTCCTACAGCAGCTACTAAAATATGTTAAAAATTAAAAAAGGCATCATGTTGTAAATATATATATATATATAGTAAGGTGAACACCCTCCATACTTCTGTTTCTGTTTAACTGTAAGAAAGATGTGAGGATGAAGGAGATGGAATCTCCAAAGCCTTAATGCACATTGTAAGTGCTACATAGCACCACTTGTTGATTTGGGAAAACAAAATTTTACCGAAAAGGAAAATTCTCAGATTCCAACATTTGGTATCATACGAAAACAGGTAATATTGCCCTTTCTATGAACCAAAACCCATGCATTTAGAACCCAATGTGAGTTTCATGTACACCCTCTTGTTGTCTCCCTGCCACTTTTATTCTATCTCTACTTTCCCATCTGTATTTTATCTATTTGTATATGTCTGTGACTTAGCCAACTGTAATACTTCTGTTGCTATTCTTTGGTATGGCATGCATTCTTGATAGTCGTGGTACCCCCTATTCAAACTTTGCACTTTCAGTTGAACTTTCTTCAATATAAATGACGAGAATGAAACTCAGTAATTCAAATTGCATAATAGTTCCACACTGAAAAAAAATTTGTATTCTTCAGTTGCATTTCTTTTTGTCACAGATTTTTTCTTCTGGTGTTTCTGTACTAACAAGGTACAGAGGTTTTTTCCCTTTTCTGCCACCTTCTACCATTAGTTTTCTTCAAACACGAGACGTGTTCATTCACATATATACTAGTGTATATCTCATTTGTGTTGCCTCTTAGGGTCATCCAAAAACTTCTGTAGAATAGTCCAGCATGTCCCATATGGAAATGTTCCCTTTGGTGTCACTTTGAATGGTCTGATAATTTAACTAGCCTATTCCTGCTGTTACACTCCTTTATCTCAAGGATGATTGATCTTTAAAGAATTCCAGCAGTAACTTTGTGATGTCCCAGTTGTCACATACGGTTCTTTTCTTAAAATCCCTGTACCATTCATCTTTTTTCCATCTTAACATTATTTCTTGTGTAATGCCAGATAAACTGTTTTATCAGAATTCTGGTAGAATAAATCTGCTATATGTCTTTCTTTTCTCTAGAAGACCACCTGTCCCTTTTATTAGTTGTTCTAGCTGCCCTGTAAGTTTAAGAATCCCCTTAAGAAAAGGAATATTGTTTGTGTTACAGAATGCAGATCAGTAACTACTGTATCATATTACTGTGGGAAATCTGAGGGTAACAAGCAGGCAGCATTCATGCTTGGAGATGGAGATGTTCCATTAAATCCTCATGAGTGAAACATTATGGCCACCTCAAAATGTAATAATGCAACCTGGTTATAAAAAAGAACTCTGTCAACTAGACTAAGTTCTTTTTTAAAAAAGTACTACAGATATTTTTTTCTGAATTTCTGACAAATTCAGCAGGATTTTATGGCTTCAATAATTAATTTTTTCAGACTGGATTATGATGCACATCTTGACACAATTCTTTTCAGGTTTTAGGAAAGATTTTGATACAATATAGCATTTTCAGTCTAAATCTAAAACTGTATTTCGGTGAAATAACATTCATTTCTGTGTGCCCACTTTTGCAAAATTCAGATTGCATTGTTTTCCATTTGTTTGGAACTATAAAAGTGAGCTTCAAAAACATAAGTAACCATAAGAAGGTTCAATACCTTAAGAACTAATAATAAGTTGGTTACAAATCAATCATCTCTGAGCCTAAGGAGATCAGAAGCCAAAAAATTTTATTTTTTATTTCTTTCTACCATAACTTTATAGAAAAATACAATTTTCATCTGATTTTATGGTAAAATGTATCAATTTTTTCTGCTTAAAAAGGCTTTAACTGGAAAATCAATGAAGCGGACCATAGAGGTATGGAAGATCACAAATGGAATAGTTTCCAGTGTTAAAACACAGAAGAAGCTACTACATTTTTCAAGTATTAAAGAAGCTCACATTTGAGGTATTGAGCATACAGTATCCCTTTAATGTAAAGTGCCCAAAACAGTGTGGAAGACACACAGAGCATAGTTTCTAACTTTCGCACCTCAAAGATCATCTTACCCTGGTGCATTTAATTAATTTATTTATTTAATTCCATGCACAAAAAAAGAAACATAAGGAATAACCAGGAAATGACTCCTCAGAATTTCCATACCAAAATAGTTTCTCCTTTGTTGATTATTGAAGATAACATCTTGTTTTTCATTAAGACATTTATTTCTAATATGCTTAGAGTTTCTTTTTTTTAAAAAAAAAGTAATACATAACTATTTGCCTGTTTCAAAGCAAAAACCTCTGAGGAGGAATGCAGCATATGTCAGTTGTGTGGAACAGCAGGGTAGTATGAATAGCACCAGAGAGTTGTAAAGTTTGGTTCTCACATATGTTTCAAGTTTCAGATCTTGGCATATGGGATATTTTCTAAAGATGGTTATGGAGATTAAAAAAAAATAGAAATCAGTAGTATATTTGCTATTTGCTTCAGTGAGACTACTGCTTTTCAGTTTTCAGTGGTTTCCATCTCATCTTTCTGAGAGACAGATAACATCTCTTTTCATTTAAAAGTGTTTTATGTAAGTCATGAAAAATTCAGTTGACTATTTATTAACTGAGAAGCATTAAATACATGGTCAGCTGTGCAAATGAAACATACAGCTAAATAATCATTTGCAGGGTTATTTGTCTAGATCTTGTCTCTGCCAGTTTGCTGCATGGTTCATACACTATTGAAATCAGATTCCTTTACAGTAACAGGTTTATAAAGCATCTTTGTCCATTTGATCTGCTCTACAACATTTCAACACCACTGTGAGTAAGAGAAAGCAATGACAATTGAGCTTCAGTGGTTTGCAGATGGTTTCACAACATAAAACTAACTTCTAATGTCGTGGATGGGAAGTAGACTGTCTGAGTATACGATTCTATGAATTAAATAATATAATTTTAATAATGAATGCATCCAATAAAGCCTATTTAATCCAAAGCTATGCAAATACGACACAACTGTAATATGAAAAACCTATAAAATTGGTTAACATTTTTAGAGACTGTAGTTTTACGTAATTTGAGATTAAACTACAAAATATATGTATCTGCAGATCTCATGAAGCTCAACAAAGCCAAGTGAAAGGTCCTGCACCTTGGTCAAGGCAATCCCAAGCAAAAATACAGGCTGGGGGACGAATGGATTGAGATCAGCCCTGCGGAGAAAGACTTGGGGGTGTTGGTGGGTGAAAAACTGAATATGAGCCAGCAATGTGCGCTTGCAGTCCAGAAAGACAGTTGCATGGCTGCATCAAGCATGACCAGCAGGGCAACGGAGATGATTCTCACCCTATACTTCATTCTCATGAAAACCCACCTGGAGCACTGCATTCAGCTCTGGGGATCCCCAGCATAAGAAAGATGTGGACCTACTTGAGTGAGTCCAGAGGAGGGCCACAAGAGCACCTGCCTTATGAAGACTGTCTGGGATAGTTGGGGTTGTTCAGCCTGGAGAAGAGATGGCTCCAGAAAGACCCTATAGCAGCCTTCCAGCACTTAGAGGAGGCCTACCTGAAAGGTGATGATGACCTTTTTCAGGGAGTGTAGTGCTAGGACAAGGGGTAACATTTTAAAACTGAAAGGGGGTAAATTTAGATATTAGGAAGAAATTCTTTACTGCGAGGGTGATGAGACACTGGAACAGGATGTCCAGAGAAGTTGTGGATGCCCCATCCCTGGAAGTGTTCAAGTCCGGGTTCATGGGGCTTTGAGCAACCTGGTCTAGAGGAAGGTGTCCCTGCTCATGGCAGTGGGATCAGAACTAGATGATCTTTAAAGTCCCTTCTCATCCAAACCATTCTATGATTCAATTCTATGATTCTATGATTTTATAATATTGTCATAATGATGGGATTATGGGTACTCTGTCAGGCCTTCTGCTGCTACTGCTACAGAAAGGTGCACAGTCTCCTACAGTTTTTTTAACATAGTTGTTTGTGGGCTAAATTGTTTGAGCTTTATATTCAGTGACTCTAACAGTCAGTGGAAAGAGTTTGACAACCCAAAAATCAATTCAGTCTACTTATCTCAAACCCATATCTTAGGTGTGATAAGCACAACCTAATAAAAAGGATTTTTGAAAGTTTTTCCTACTGTATAATCAAAACCGTAATATTTGCAACTGGAGGAAATTGGGTGGGCAAAATTAAGTGGATTGCTAAATTATGCAATAACATAGTCTACCATGAAACCAAATAGCCTTAATAAGTCCTTTTTTTCCTATGTAATTTTTATTAATTATTTTTTTTAATATCCTCAATATTTACTCCCTCATTCCATCCCACACCTGCAGCTGTTTCTCATCCTTTCTTCCTTGCTGTTCAGTAGCAATAAAGTATGAGGAAAAAAATATTCTGGAAATTTGCCTAACTCCATTGCTCCCACCATTGCTAAGAATTCTTTACTGACTGCCCTTTATTTATGCTCACTTGTCTACAGTGGGGTTCATCTTCCCTGCTTAACTATCAAAACCACAGAAGTCAGAAACTGAGACAGAGTCCTCAGGTTTCCTATATAGTTAGCAGAGAAAAATGGGCACTTAGATAGCACAATTCAAGCTGTTCTAACATAAATGTCTAAAATAAGTCTGACAAATTATAACCTACAAGTACATATTTCTGCCATTGACTGTAAGGCAAGCTTAGGATGATTGTATCTGTTGTAGATGCCTACACAAATGTATCTGAAGTTAGGTGTGATGAATTCCTCCCCCACCTTTAAATTATTACAGTTCACACCATAATCCTTTCAGCCTCAGAGCTAAAAGCAAGCACTTTAAATGAGATAAGCAAAAAGTCATCAACAAAATATCATGTTACTATGAAATTAGTTTTAATAAGTGCCATTAAAATTTTAAAAAGTGAAAGTTATAAAAGAGAGAATTAGAATCTGAACACACTAGCATTACAGGTTTAATGTAGTCTGTTTTGACAAGAATCACATTTCTGTTTACTTGCTGCGTGAATGTAGCTGCCTTCAGACAAAGGTTTCAAGCCCTTCAAGGGCTTCAGCAAGGTACAAAATGCATATACAACAAACCTTATCTGTGGGTACATGGCTATCTTAGATGGGTAAACTCAGTTGGTTAACTAGAACTGAGACACACAACATATGAAGGTCAGATGAGTCAAGCGACAATTTGTCTTTAATTGGATTATATCATACACACCGCAATTTTTGGTCTATATTCTTAAGCATTTTATATAAATATTAAACAAAAATAATATAGAAAAATATATAAACTACTTATTTCAAATAAATGTAAGACCTATGAGATATTGGAAGGTGCACACAGTTATGTCTACATTTATTTTAAAAGACACCTTCTATTACAATATGATAACATTTTTTTGCTGCTGTGCTACTGTGCACAGTTATTCATCCCTCTAAGAAATGTGTTTCAACCATGTAAAAACACCCTACTCACTTGCCGTTTAATGCTGCTACTCCAACAGTGCTTCTGGCAATTGACATACTTGCCACAAAGGTCCACTGCTGACTTTGAGGGTCCCACCTCTCAACTGTATTCAAATAACTCCAGCCATCATGTCCTCCCACTGCATAAATAGGCCCTTCAAGCACTGTAACTCCTAAAATGGAGGAAAGAGTAAGAGAAGATAAAGGTACACTTTCTCTATCAACACTGAAAAAAGTTTTCCAAAACATAGCTAATAAATGAACTCTCATATTCAAAGTGAAAATGGAAACACCAATTTGAGATTTCATTAATTTAGGATTAACAAACAGGAATAAAATTAATGGCACTCTACATGGCTTTATGAAAAATAGGTTCTCGTCGAAACCTAATTTCATTCCTTGAGAAGACTGATTGCTTCATGAAAAACCTGTCAATGATGTGATAGTCTTAGATATCTGTGTACTGCTTTAGTATGTCATAACATTCCGATCATGAATTTGCTCTTTAGAATATCAGTAAAGCACACGATAAATAAATCATGGACTGGATACCTGACAGATCTCAAATTACGGTCAGCCTAAGAGGGATTTCACTGCATGGAACCTGAGGGGTATTCGCTGAATGGAATTGCTTCTACCAGGGTTCCCCAGGGAAGGGAAAGAAGTCTGATGTGTTCAGCATTTTTTTGCCAATTACGTAGAAGAAAATACACAATTTTTCGCTAGCAGGAAGCTTGGTGGACTGGCACCAAGACTCAAAAAACATATCCAAAGGGTCAAGCAAGTAACTTACAGTGAGAAACTAAAGCTGCTTCATCAACTTACCTTATCAAAAAAGAAATTACAAGACGGATACCTTTGCATGAAAATAATGTTTTATATATAAGGAGTTCTTTATCCAGTGAAGAAAAGTAAAGCAAAATCTAAAGCATGGAAGTTGAAGTAGGAAAAATTTAAATAAGAATAAAAATTTTAACTCTGAGGGATTTTAATAATCTATTCAAAGGAACTGATGAATTCTCTATCTCACAGTATCTTCAGCTAAGCTTAGAAGGCTCTGGAAGATAAGTTGTAGCTAAGCATCATTTGTTATAATACAATGAGCTCAGTAATTCCATTCTACAAATCCATGATCCCAAATGAGCATCATTCTGAAAAATCTCAGGCTACATACAATCCTATACTTAAATCAGTGGCTTTTTTTTTCCTCACTACATTTCACATGATTTCATCAAGAAGTCAGGAAACAGTAAATCTAAAGCTTCAGAGAATGAGCTTGGGTTTTTTCTTGCAGAAAAACCTGTCTTCCATTTAAAACAATGTAGAGTTTCTACTTACAGTGAGAACTGCAAACACATATTTATCAATGAGTTTGAACAAGTCCATCTCAGTGTTCACAGAAAGTGTTCCTGCACTTTGACTATTGGTTTTGGGTTGTTTTTTATTAAACTTAAAAACAAAAACAAAAACAAAACCACCCTACTAACCCTTACTGAAATTTTCCTTCTTTTAAACCTGAGCCTTGTTTTCTGCAGAACCTTTGAATGAACTCATGATCCATACGCCTCAATGTCTTATCTCAGAATAAAACAGGTAGAAAACATGTGGGAAGATATGTGAGTGTTCTCATAGAAAATCAGGATACAATATGCTGTAGCAGTGGGGTTTTATTTTTGGGTTTTTTTTTTCTCTAATAGCTAATACTTAAAAATATTCTTAAATCCAAAAGAAACAGGTTTATATTTTCAAATTACTGCTATAATTTGTTGTAGCAACACTGTACTTTTTACCTTTTCATGTATATATTCTTCACTTAATGCAAAGTTAAATCACAGAATCACAGAATAGCAGGGCTTGGAAGGGTCCTTTTGAGATCACCTTGTCCAACTCCACTGCTAAAGCAGGTTCACCTAGACCAAGCTGCACTGGAACATGTACAGCTGGATTTTGAGTATCTTCAGAGAAAGAGACTCCACAACCTCTCTGAGGACCCTATGCCAGTGTTCTGTCACAGTCAAAGAAAAGAATTTTCTCCTCATGTTAGGTTGGAACTTTCTGTGTTCCAGTTTGTGTTCATTGACCCTTGTCCGGTCACTAGGAACCACTGAAAAGAGTCTCACACCATCCTTGACATCTGCCCTGTAGGTTTTGATAAGCATTGATCAGATCTCCTCTCAGTCTTCTCCCTCCAGCCTAAACAGACCCAGGTCACTCAGCCTTCTGTGATAAGAGAGATACTCCAGTGCCCTAATCATCTTTGTAACCCTCCACTGGACTCTCTCCAGTAGTTCCTTATCTTTCCTGAATGGGGGAGCCCAGAACTGGACACAAGACTCCAGATGTGGCCTCACCAGGGCAGAGTAGTCGGGGAGGGGAACCTTCCTCAATTTGCTGGCCACAATTTTTGGCCTTCTTGGCCACAAGGGCACATTGCTGGCTCATGGTCAACCTGTTGTCCATCAGGACTATCAGGTCCTTCTCCACAGAGCTGCTTTCCAGCAGGTCAACCTCTAATCTGTAATGGTGCATGGGGTGATTCCTCCCCAGGTGCAGGACCCTACACTTGCCCTTGTTGATTCCTCTCTACCCAGCTCTTCAACCTGTCCAGGTCTCGATGAATGGCAGCACAGCCTTCCAGTATATCAGCCATTCCTCCCAGTTTTGTACCATCAGCAAACTTACTGAGGGTACACTCTGTCCCTTCATCCAGGTCATTGATGAATACATTCAACAAGACTGGACCCAGGCTGGACATTTAGGAATGTGCCAGTTTCTTTGTTGCTTGAAGTTTTCATATCTACACTGATAGGTTTTTCAGACAGACACGCTCAAACTCTTTGGGATGGCATGTCCTCAAGGCATAAATGACAGGGACAAATTCTGTGTTCTTCTTGCAGAAAGTCAGTCTACACAATCACAGCAGTTACCAGGCCATAGAATCTAAGCATCTATATAAATTCACTAAATTTGGGCATGGATATCACAAACTCTTTGACTTTGCTATAGACTCTGTCTCTTTCAGTATTTGTTCTGGATGGAAACTGTCTTCTCTTTCCAAGTTAACAACTTTGAAGGCTGGGCTAGACAAACCTGTCAAGTTGATAATTGAAGGAGGTCTATTGATGCCAGGTTGAAATGACAGAAATGTAAGATATAGCACATAATTTAATACACCATGACATTGAGAGTGAGATGCTTCATGGGACAGAAATTTCCCTGGGAAAAACAGCTAGGCCTCTGTAGTGAATCTAATTGCATAATATGTTTTTTCATTCTTGTTGTCTAAAAGTAAATCCATTGTGTCTCTTCTACCCTTCATTCAGGTACTGTCCTTCCCACTACAGTGAGCTAATAAACTAATTGGCTCCTTATCTTCCATCCATTCTTCATCTATTCCTTAACACAGATTACCTAGCAGAGGTATTATGGTGTGGGGGGAATGGAAAGCCACCTTCTGAAAATTCACCACTCTATATAGCAGAGACCTTTTGGTATTTGGTCTGTCAAATAGCACTGTCAAATAAGAGCAAACTCATTGTTGGTTTCCCAATCATACCTCTGTCTAAAGAACCAAGGTGAACCATGTAGTTTCCTCTGCAGAAAAAAAATGGATGCTATTTTGAGAATAGTTTGCTCCAGAAACAATTCTGTATTACATACGGATAGGACTATGCCAGATTTGCTGTGTCAGTTCTCCAAAGATTTTTCTGTTAGGCCCAGTGGTCTCATTGCTTCCATAGCTCTCCATTGCTTGAAATTAAATATATTCAAGGAGTTGGATCTGACACTCAGTTATCACAATTCTCAGTGTCCTGTCTTTCCCCTCACTTTTACTTTATTTCATTTTGTATTAATATAATAAAAATAGCTCCTGCAGAAGGATCTGAGGAAATCTATCCCTCAGCTTCATGGCTATCCTGAAAGGGTGAATATCACATTTTCAGTGTAGCCATTTCTTGACTAGATCAATCTTCTAGATATCATCTAGATATCCCGCTGTCCAGGTAATGGATTTAATTACTAATATAGGAAAACTTCGTGACTCATAGAGGCAGCTTTAATACTTCCAAAGAAAAAAAAAAAACTTAAATCCCAGACATCTCTATGTCAGTCAATAAAATAAATAAATATGCAACTTGCAATACTGGTGAATCAAGTAACTACTCTTGCTTAGATTCTCTGACATTCTGGGAGCAGCCAAAATCATGTTTTCAATAAATTTTCCATTATTTTTTCTAAGATGCTGTTTTATAAATAGTTCCTTCTGAAGATACAAACTGTGAATTCACTTTAAGAGTTTGTTTGAATCACTCTCAAAACATTGCCTTCTCAGGTCATTGCTACTGCAGAGCTGTTGCAGAGCTTGCTGAATATATACATATTTTGGGATAGGCATACACAGCTATAATTAGAACTTACAAAAGTAGTGTTGAGTGTTCAAGAAAAGTGTTACTTCCCTAATATATGCTTTCACTCCTTTAAACAACCAATAATTTGCTTTATCAAATAAAGCTAATTAAAAATACAAGGCTTCAACCACAGCAATAATAATTTCATGAAAAAAATTGATGATTGTTTCAGTCATATCAAATTGATAAAGACTGTTACTTTTGTGTTGCAATGCCAACAAAAAGCTTTAATTCCTTCTTCACTATTAGAAAGATACTCAATATTTGTTAATAACAATACACAGTTTTGTAAATGTAATTTTAGAGGTGGAAAAAATAACTTCATATATAATTGAAACATCTATGTCTGTGTGAAAGAAAAGGTAGCCAAAGAGAACAAGCCCAAAGCACAAACAAAGGCAAATATAATCAGACAAATCCCCATTGGTCAGTAACTTATTTTTATACAAATGTTGGGGTTTTTTCTCTTCTTTTTCTAGGTACTCCTACTATATAGCATTGTTTTGTTTTGTTTCTACAACTATTAAAAATAGTATGAAAACATTAATCACTCCGGTGTTGAAAAGTGGAAACATGGAAGGCTAGACTTACAAAACACAAAAATCTGTATTTTTTTTAAGTCATGCTATGAAGCATGATTAATTTCTTCAACTACTTTTTACTCAGAGGACTGTATATTGTCTTGCAACTCACAACAGTCTCCTTGAC
The DNA here is from genome assembly GCA_009769605.1 of Bucorvus abyssinicus. NCBI lineage: Eukaryota > Metazoa > Chordata > Aves > Bucerotiformes > Bucorvidae > Bucorvus > Bucorvus abyssinicus. Next base: position 73,229,519 of record CM020024.1, on the reverse strand, counting down.
TTTCACTCTTTCTGAAAGTGAAGCTCATAGAATCATAGAATCACAGAATCATCTGGTTGGAAGAGATCTTTAAGATCACCGAGTCCAACCGTTCACCCTGCACTGCCAGGGTCCCTAAACCATGTCCCTCAGCACCACAAGTTGATGTTGATTCTGTTTTGCTGATGATTTCTCCTAAAACAAAGAATGCCCAGAGACATTCACTCTTGCCTCAGACTATGGTGATAGGAAGTGGAAGAAAAATTGACTGTAATCCCTTAATATGCTCAGCTTTCTGGTTAAGAACATAAACCATCTCCAGATTAGGCAGTTACATTTTGAAAGATTTTACTAACTAGACCAATTTGCCTTTCTCCTATGTGCAGCAGCAGCTTGTTTACTATCAACAACTTTCAGCTTACTTTTCAATATAAATATCATATGGGAATACTAAGATGATACCAATTTAGTCTTAAAAAGTTAAAGCATACTGAAAATTAAAAGACCATTAAAGGCTGTTGAAAGAAATCCGTATTTTCCCTCTAAATCTCTGCCTGCTCTGTTGCCACCATCATCCTCCCACTCCTCTTATTTCACCTCCCTTCTATCATCTTTTTCTCACCTCTATAAGCTAAGAGATTTTTCTACATTTTTTGGATAATGATACATGACTTGACAATATCCAAAATGTATTCTGGGAGAATGAAAATGTAGCACTGATAAAATCAGCATCTAACTTTTGTTTAAATTGATGAATCAGTTTTGACTTAAGATGATTAAATAAGACTAACAAGCCCTTCAAACTTTACAAAGTCAGCTTGACAGATTTAATGAGACATGTTTTTAGTTTTGTGTTTCATACTTTATAGTAAGTTACCAAAATGATGAATAAATAAATTCTAAAAACTGCAAAATGAGGTGAGCCTTTTTAGTCTAAGTATAGAACTGCTCAAGTAAAACCAGAACAGTGAAATGAAGCAATGCAGAAATAGAAGTCCTGACATTACTGGTGACATTAATTTAAGAAAACAAATTGGTTCATTCCATCATCACAGAATCACAGAACCACAGAATCACTTAGGTTGGAAAAGACCTTTAAGATCATCAAGTCCAACCATTAAGCTAACACTGCCTACTCCACCACCAAACCCTGTCCCTCAGCACCACATCTACATCTTTTAAATACCTCCAGGGATGGTGACTCAATCATTTCCCTGGGCAGCCTGTTCCAGTGCTTGACAACTCTTTCCATAAAAAAAATTTCCTAATTTGGTCATAGATGTGTAAATACACTATCAGCAACAGATTGTAGATTCAACAGTGTACTTAGAAATGGAACAGTTCAGAACAGCTGATAAGCATGAGTTACAGCCACTAAGGATTTATAAAATGTATTAACTGATTGATTGTCTTCAACAAGCAATGGCTGAAGTTATTTAAACATAGTGTTAAAACTGACATAAATAATAATTTGGCAATGTTCTGTGCATTATTGTCATCTGATCTTGTGTCAGGCTTAAAAGAAAACTGAAACCTGAGAAACAAGGTGTTCAATGGGCTGTAATTCTGTTCTCATTTTCCTATTGTAGTTTCAGACTCCCAGAATCACTTAAGAGTAGGTCTGTCACAGGGTTGCTGAGTTTGGCAGGCACCTCCACAGATTGCCTAACCAACCTCACTGCTCAAAGCAGGGTCACCTGGGGCCAGTTGCACAGGACCACAATCAGATGGCTTTTAAATAACTCCTAGGATGGAGACTCCACAGTGCCTCTGCGAAATCTGTGCCACTGTACCATCCTCACAGAAAAAAAAAAAAATGTGGGTTTTTTTTTTTTTTAACATTTAGATGTATTTCTTGTATATCAATCTGTAGTTCTGTTGACATCACTGAGAACACTATGGATCCATTTTCTTTACTTCCTCCAATCAGGTATTTATATACATTGATAAGAATCCCCTGAGCCTTCTCTACTCCAGGCTAAATAGTCCCACCTCTCTCAGCCTCTCCTCATGTGTAAGATGCTTCAGTCCCTTAATCATCTTTGTGGGCCTTTGCTGGACTCACTGCAGTAAGTCAATGTCTCTTTTGCAGTGAGGAGCCCAGCACTGGATGCAGTACTCCAGATGTTTCTCCCCAGGGCTGAGCGGAAGGGAAAGATTGTCTCCCTCGTCCTGCTGGCAACACTCTTCCTAATGCAACACAGGATACTCATGACCTTCTTTCCTGCAAGCACACATTACTGGCTTTTGTCCAACTTGTTGTCCCCCAGAACCTCCAGGACCCTTTCTGGAGATTGCTTTCCTGCCAATCAGCCCCCAGGCTGTACTGGCACAAGTTTATTCCCTTTCAATTGCAGGACATGGCATTTGCCTTAATTGAACCTCTGAGGTACCTATGAGATAATTTTCACTGATTTTGTTATCTGCTAACTTGCTGAGAGTGCACTTTGTCCCATCATCTAGGTCATTAATGTAGATGGTGAACATAATAGCTCCTGGGAAACATCAGTAGTGGCTTCCAGCTGGACTTTGTACTGCTGATTACAGCTCTTTGACCCATGCAGTTCAGCTAGTCAGGTTGGTCAGGAATGATTTTTCTTTCATAAGTTAATGTTGACTATTCCCAGCCGACATCTTATCCTTAACATAGGCTGAAACAGTTCCAATATTATTGGCTCCATCACCTGCTCAGGGATCATGAGGATGCCGAGTGACCTGTATCTTTTCCAGACCCTTCCGGGGTGGCATTTGCTTTCTTTCAGTCCTCAAGAACCTCTCCCGATCACCACGATCTTTCAAAGATAATTGAGAGTGGCCTCACAATGACACCAGCCAGCTCTGTCAACACTTGTGGATCCATGTTGTCAGGTTCCATGGACTTGTACAAGTTCAGTTTGCTTAAATGTTCCTTAACTTGATCCTCCCTCTCTGAGGGTAAATATTCCTTGTTCCCCCTCTTCGCCCTCTGGTTTCAGGGACCTGGGTCTCCTGAAGCCAGCCTTAAAGACTGTGGTAAAGAAGGCATTGAATACCTCTGCCTTTTTTGTGGCCTTTCTCACCAGGTCCCCTGCTCCAGTGAGCAGCAAACCCACATTTTCCCTAGTCTTCATTTTGCTGTTGAAAGACATGAGGACGGCTTTCTTGTTGCCCTTCAAGGCACTCATCAGATTTAACTCAAAATGAGCTTTGGCTTTCCTAACCTGATCCCTACAAGCTCCGACGACAAGTCTCTATTTCTTCTGGGTCACTTCTCCATTTTCCACCTCCTGCATGCTTCCTTTTTTAGTCTGAATTTAATCAGGAACTCTCAATCCATCCATGTGGGCTCCTACTGCTTTTGCTTGATCTCTGCACATCAAGATGGAACATTTTGAGCTTAAAGGAAGTGAATCTTGAAAAATCTACCAACTTTCCTAGGTCCCTCTTTTCTCCAGGGCCATATTCCCTGGAGCCACCGTTGCAGAGCCCACATATACTGCCCTCTGTAGACTTTCTGTCCCCCTTTTGTGCAAGCTGCTGCACAAACTGTTGCATCTATTGGCCGCCTCTATTACCTGTGCTCAGACCCGACTATCTATGAAACCCCACAGTTTGATTCTTGTGTTATGTCTTCTATGAAGCCAAGTCGGCAAAGTTCTAAGCAAGGCAGAAGTACTCACTTTCACAATTAGGCAGTGTTTTCACCATACTTTTAAAAAATTATAGTAGTAGTGATAAGGTAATAACCACACCCCCAGCAAATAAATAAATATACCCTTTACATTACAGCACTGTGTCATATATGAAGAATTCTAGAGCAGATTGTGTCATATATGAGGACTTCAATATTCAAGCATTAATAGTTCTTATGGTTTGTTCTCAGAGCTTAGATACCAGAACATCTATGTGTTTTTTACACCACACATATGGATTAAAGGGTAGTCCCAAAGGTGTTGCTTTTAGCATCCCCATCACACAGAATAGAGTGCAGTACATCTCACCTCTGTATCAGAACCTGTGCTGAAGTTACTGAACAGTCCATGATAACTGCAAGTGGCAGTACTGCAATCAAAATCTTAAGGGATACATTCTACCAAGATCACAAAGCAAAATATTTTCCAGGAAAATTGATGAAACAAGACTGTTCTCCTCTCTGAATGTTCCAGGTCATTTGTTTTAATAGAAAAAAAAAAAAATTCATTTTAAGTTGTCTGTGTTGAAATGTCAGAGTTTCAATCTTACTAGCACACTGTAGAATTCCTCCTCCTTAAAGAGCAAAGGTACTGAACTCTATATACATTTTATTTTTGCTAAATGGTGCAGCAAATCTCTGCGTGGTCTCTTGAGATAAGATTTTCCATCTTTTTGTAGTCCTGATACCGAAAAGGGTGTCAGAATATCAGAGTTCATCTTGACTTCATGAAACTGGATTTCATGTTCACTTTAAGTGTCCTATACTAACTTGACATCAGAGTACATAATTCTGTTGTTTTGTTTTCAATTCCCACTAGATAATAAACATCCATCTAGATTTACACTCAGAATGTAGATAATGTTTTTATTAAAATTTATTATATAGAATGGGCTTTTCCTGTTCCTAAATGAAAAATAATGTTTTGCAGCTGACACTTGAAATCTTATTGTCGTTAAGCAAAATACACACAAGGATAATATTGTTAGTGCTTGCTAAAAGAGAAAGGACACAAAGCCCTCACAGATTTTCTTCCTGCACCTCATCTTCAACAATTTGACAAAATCAGTTTAAGGTACAAAAAAGGAAGAAATACCCTTGCACTTAATGTTCCACACGGCACTAGTGCTCTATTATCGTTTGCTGAGAAAAGCAATCACGCATCCAGAAAGGGAGGCTTTTATTGTAGGATAATTACATTTAAAATGATTAATCAAGGTTATTATTTATCTGAACAAAGAAACTGGAAATTGGTGGAATAAGATCTTACTTTTTTAATTTGTAGAAAATAATAAGTCTCTCATTGAGGGACTAATTTAGCCTATCCATCTTTTGATTAATTACTTTCATTTTCATGACATTCTGAACAGTTTGGCTTTGCTCGTTCTCGTACAGTTCTCAGACAGCTGAGACTAGAAACCCAACAATGAGGATTTGTTTTGGGAAAGGGAACAACTCTTTTCCTTAAGAGGATATATATGTTTTCAGTAAAATATTGAGTAGGTAGGTGTAGTAAGTACAGTGCAAAGAAATCTTAATATTTCCCTGAAAATAATGAGAAGCTTAGTAACTCAATGTTGTTATTTATACAGAAGCCAGTATCTATTAAATTTTATTTCCTGTAATAAAGATGCTTTTTGGGGAATATGTATAGCCCTGAATAAAAAGTGTCCGAGCTAAATTGTGTCTCAACGTATTGTTGTTCATCAGTAAAATCTGAAACTGGCAGATTCCTGAACTGAAAAAAGTTTTTAAAACACTAAAATAAATTTTGCAGTCAAATTGTACATACAGCCAAAAAAAAAAAAACCAAAACCAAAAAAAAACCACCACCCCCCCCAAAAAAAAAAAACAAACCCCCAAAAAAACCCCCCAACCTACAAGAAAGGAAGATACTATGATGCAGTACTGTTACTATATACTGGGAAAAACAACTTTTTCTACATGGATAATAATTCTCCTAAGCATTTAGACTGAAGGATTTATGAAGGCAAACAATGGGCTTTTTTTCTAAATGAGATCTAAAACCTAATATTGTCCAGTGTGCAATGGCAGCATTTTCCTTTTGATTGCCTTCACAAAGCTATGTAGCTAAACCCCTATTATGTCTAATTAGGTGCTGAGATCTGTACCATTTCAATTATTTATACTTTGAGATTGGAAAGGGATTTTTAAATTGCTTTTCTGTGATGCTACAAAATAATGGAACACTGCCTATCATATTTTTAACTCTGCCTTTTGTTATCTGCATGTCAGACTTTATTTCACACACTGAAATTTTAAGAAGTGTCAGTTTTTATAAAATAACAGGAAATAGTTTCATACTGACACTTTCGAATAAAAAAAGGCAAAGAAAAAATATATATGGTATTAGCTTTACTGTAGTCTCTGAATTTTTATGTTTGTAGAGACACAGAATTTTAATTGGGAAGGATAAACTTGTACCTGAGAACTGATTTCTTAAATAGGGAAATTACTTTTTAAGAAGGCGGCAGATATATGCTGTATCATGACATTGAAGGTGAGTTGACAAATAAATCGATGACTTGTTATCCAAGAATTAAACTTGGTTAAGTAACACCCAGACTTTACCCCACCATTTTAAGCTTGACATTTATTTAGTGTCCAGGTAGCTGTAAACTTCTAACAATCTCCTTTCTCACCCACATCCACAGAAGTATACTTAGACGATTCTGTACTTATGTAACTAACTTTGCTTCTTTTCCTTACACTGTTCTTGCCCTCTTTAAGTCTTAAACCTCTTTTCTACTGATGTCAACATAAAAAACAGTAATGATGGTAAAGTCCCATTTGTTTTAAGTTATGCATCAATTAATTAAACTCGGTATTTAATGTTTACAACAATAATCTTAACTGAGTGTGAAACACAAGTATCGTTCTTTGGATGTTGCATATAGGACTGCCATTGGCCAAGCTCAGAATTAGCTATGTGATAAACTGGAGAATTAGACCCAACCTTCCTTCCTTCGTGAACATTCAGTAACACATTGTTGAAATTAGATTTTCCTATGTAATGTTTATTCACAGGCAGGTATCAAGGCTGATTTAAAAAATTATAAAACACTCCTGCCCTCTTGGGCCAGAAGATATTATATTGACATGTTAATATAATGCAGATTTATAGAAAAAAAGATCTGCCTGCCACCTCTGTATTTACATTCAGTTTTGTAAATGAGATACCACCAGATTCTCAGTTCATCCAGACTATTATCCTGAGAACATGACTCAGAAATTATTATAAGTGTTGTCATTATGATTTGTAGGTCTTTAGTGAATTGGGTCGTGATCTACTACTTACAAGGGTGCAAAGTACAATGACAAGGTACTTAATAATTCAGAAAAAATATCCCTGTAATGTTCCTAATGATTAGGAGAAAAATCCCAAGCAAAAATCTAATATACATGCAAATCAATATTATAGAGAAAATATTTTAAATGGCTAAAGTCTGACATACTTCCCCAGAGGTTTCAACATTAAAAAGTAACAATAATTTAACTACACAAAAGTACATGGTACCAGTCAATATTGCATAGAAGAAAGAACATTTTTGGGATGTGACCCTTTCTTCTTAAGTTGTTCTGTTTTCCATTCCAGTTGCACTGTTAAACTAATGCTAGTGAATGCTCTGTTGTGGAAGAATGTAAATGAAGAAGGGACAGATTAAAGGTGGAAATGTTTCTTCAAATTACACAAATAACAAAGCGGTGGACATTTTTCATTCTACTCATGAGGCACATATGTAATATAGGAAAGTGTTCTTGATGACTGAAAGAATGACTGCCAGTATGTGAAGGTTCAAAAGCATCTCAGACTTCCTGCATAAGCAGAATATACTGCAGATTTGACATGTATAGAATGCTTCAAAGTCACAGCTCTGTTGATTTATGTTTGATTTGAACAGACATCATGATCATTTGCTCAGAGTATGTAAATATCCAACAATTAAGCTGCATACATCTGGAAATACGGAATGTCACTGCCCAATGCAATAGAATTTGGTTAGTTATTATACGTGTGTGGTAGTATGAATTATTTTCAGTTGTCAGTATACTCTAACAAACTAGTATCTGGAAAAGTTTCCTTCATCCAGTGTTCTAGATTTTGGCACTAGTAGCAATCATTCTGCAAAAAATATTGTTATATCTTTAAAGAATTCCTTTGGTTATAAATAGTGTGCTTAGAGCACTTTTGGGAAGATTAGTTAATCATAAATAATTACAGTTTTATCATAACTATAAGATCAGTCTGTCTGTTTCAATGCTTATTCAATTCTCCTCAATTTAACAGCATTTCTTTCTTCCTGCCTTTCATCTCCAGCATCCTGCCCCTAAGGACACTGGAGGTTCGCATCTGCCCTGATGTCCAAAATGGAATCTTAGATTCTCCTGCATCTGTCTATTCACCTCCATACTTTTTTATCTCCATATAGATGTTCCTTTTACGTAGTCACAACATAGATAAACTTTGGAACTATTTTGCTGTCAAACTTTTTTAAAAAACAAAACCCTACTTTTTTTGTTTGTCTCTTAATGAAAGATAAGAATTTGTGATTTTCACCTTCTCTGTAGACCAGCAATGGTAGTAGATAAAAAGGAGATGCTATCCTGCAAGCTAGTGGAGAAAGAAGAAAAAAATCTCCTTTATACTCCTCATTTTTATAGTTTATTTTACTGTTACCATGGATGTAACTATTAAGGCTGTATCAAGCTTTTATTTATATTCCTAGTCTACTTAAGTGGTTTCTATGATGGCCTGAATGCTTTTTTTGATAGATTGTAACTCCATAGACAAACAGGTATTTACTGGCACGTAAGCACTATCTAAAATAACATCATTGCTTAACCGCCACGGCAAAAGTTTTTAAAATAGAAGATGAAAGTTAAACTCTCACTGCCTTGAAAACTATCCTTTGATCTAAGTCTAAAGAGTGACATCATTCATCATTGTTAGATTTTCAATGTTCTACAAGGAATAATCTATGTTTCATAATGCTTTATGGAAAAGGTAGAACACAGCCAGCCTTTACACTAAGTATTTTTGCTACACTGCTGAGTGTCTGATCTACTCTGCTCATGAATCCTCTACCCCGCATTTTCCCAGGCAAAGTGTTTAAAAAAATCTGTTAGTAACACCCATCCTTTAAAGGCTTTGTTTCCAAAGTTTATGTGGCATAAAATGAAGGAAGGTGATCACTCTCCATATTCACCTCATAAACTGCATCTTTAATCTCCATATTTTTTATTGTAATGACCTGTTCATTATAAATTTCTGGTATCAACCGGTTACCTTTGGTTTCTCCTTCACTTGTTTCAATATGATCAGGTATTGTTTTGCTATTATGGATCTATCAAGGTCTAGCATTTCTAGAACTCTTTCAAAATTAATAGGAAATTATTTGCTTTGAAGTTCAAAAAAGCTTCAAAATTTTTCTTTGAATAGGCAGAATTAAGTTATTGTTATTAGATAATTCATGGTGTTAGTTCTCTGTGTTAAGACAAAGTAAAATAACCTTCCTTTCCCTCAAAAACCCAACCAATCAAAAGTAGCTTGATGGGTAACTAGTTCACTTTATTTAACTTTATGTAACATTTATTACTCTTTAAACTCATTAGACATTTAATGGCATTTATATTCTCCGTAAATTTTAATATGTATAATCCTTTTAAAGAATCACAACAATTCTGTAAATCTATAGTTCCATGCCTGTATTGCAAATTTCCACCTTGACTGGTGTCAGTGTTTTGGATTATCATTTTTTGTCTCTTAGCATTTAATGCAAATTTATGTTCATAAAAAGTTAATAGCACCTCATAATTTAGGAAATATTACTTTATTCATTGTCTTGTACTTGAAGTGCAGAGGAGAAAATTTAAATGAATAGAAGCACTGACTTCAAGCTTTTGTATGATTTCAAAACAGTCTTCTATTCCAAGTAAAATTATTAGGAGAAATGAGGTATTCAATAAATCTTCAAACCTCCCTATTAATACCAGTTTCAGGAATGTAATGGCTTAAGTATGCCACTGTATTTGGAATTCAGCTACCAGTTAAATTTCTCCATGCTTGGACTTTGCATACATTATAACTGCTGACAATGCAAGGAAAGGACCCACAGCTTTTCCAGGGGCACACAAATCTGGGAATAAATGAATGTTTCTAATGCTGGTAAACTGGTTTAATATGCTTTGTGATGAAGTTAAAGGTAGCGTATAACTTACAAACTGAAAAATACTAGTAGCTCTATATTATGGATCAAAGATAGAATTACACTGTCCACAGGAAAAAAAAAAGATGTAAATTTAGACTAGCCAGGTATGTGTGTGTGTGTACACATACATACACACAGGTACATCATGATATGTATGATATATACAAACATATATACATGTATACATATATATACACACACGTATTGTATATGTATTTGAATGGGTATGCATCTATATGTATTTATGTATCATTGGTATTTATGGATCAAAAAGAAGATCTTTGATTTGGGTCAAGATAAATAGAAAGTCCTATCTTATTTTTTAATTGTTAACTTTGATTTTACCTATTCCCTTTGTTATATAACTTACCAGCTTTTTTACTTCAATTTCTCCACAATCTTTTCCTCTATCAACATTTTTTGTTACTACTTAAAATTACAGAGATATCCCCGTTTTTCTTCCAAACTAGTCTTTTTTTTTTTTCATTCCCTCTGCCTTGTGTGTCGGATTCTAGAGGACTAAGCATGAAAGTATAAAATAAAGCTGGGCCTGAGAAGCAGGGCAGGTCATTCTCTTTCAGTGAAATATAGAAATAGACCTTTGGGCAAACACATAATGCCATTTGATATTTTTGTCATCAACATCAAAGGTATTCTGGGATATTTTATCCTACAACTCCCTAACTTCCCATATTTTCTTTCCACTTCTGATTCTTGAACCTAGAGTTTTAGATATTCATTCCTACACATACCAGTTTCATGCAATCACATTATAGGCAAATATTCACTCTGTCTAACTTTAAGCATACCCCTTCGGTCCTTAAGATTACACTTACATTACATATGTATCTGGTTCAGAACAATGGGTTGAAGCCGTAACCCACTGTGTAAACTGCGACTCAGAAACTCTTTAGTTCCCTTTAGGACCATTCACTCTGGGTAGAGTGAATTATATCCAACCTAGGCCTGTATGCTATATAAATACATCTAAGGCTTTCCCATCAGCAATGAGTATAACATTTATGGCATTTTCACTCAGTTCCAATGTAATCTTCTAAGAGAGGAGAAGGAAATATACGTAACCGGCCTCCACTCTAAGCTGCACAGGAGTTGTTAGGTAATACCATGCCTTGTGCTCCTTCTTTGCACAAGATCTGATCATCTTTCAAATATTTGTTTGACTATGGATAGTGAGATCAGTATATTTACAAAGCCAAAACCCAAACTTTGAGTCTAGGCTTAACTAACAGTGTAAATCTAGCCTAAAACTAGAGTTTAAACACTCTTAACATAGTTCATGGAAAATGCAAGACAATTTAGGACACCTATCTGAAAACACTTCCCTTCTCCCTTAACTATACTGGAAACCTAATTTTCTCTCTGAGATGCTTGAATTGTTTACTTTGGAAAGACAATCTGAGTACCAATCTTTTGTTCTTTTTTTGGTTCCTTTTTTTTTTTTTAAATGATGGTTCCACTGGATTTCATAGAATGGCATGGGTTGGAAGGTACCTTAAAGATCATTTAGATTCAACCCGTGCTGCCAACCTTCCACTAGTTCCAATGAGTTCCAACATCCCTGCCATGGGCAGGGACACCTTCCACTAGCTCAAGTTGCTCAAAGACTCATCAAACCTGACCTTGAACACTTACAGGGTGGGAGCATCCACTGCTTCTCTGTGCACCATGTTCCAGTACCTCACTACCACTCCCTGACAAAGAGTCTCTCCCCATTTTTTATGCAGGTCTGCATTTTAAGTACTGGAAGGCTGCTATAAAGTCTCCCTGGAGCTGCCTTTTCTCCATGGTGAACAATCCCAACCCTCTTAGGCTGTCCTCATAGGGGAAGTGCTCCAGCCCCCTGATCATCTTTGTGGCCCTTCTCTGGTCTCACCCCAACAGGTCCATGTCCTTCTTACACTAAGGGCCCCAGAGATGAATGCAGTACTCCAGGTGGGGTCTCATGAGAATGGAGTAGAGGGGGAGAATCACCTCCCTCAACCTGCTGGCCACACTTCTCTTGATGCTGCCCAAGATACGATTGACTTTCTGGGCTGCAAGTGTGCATTGCTGGCTCACATTCAGTTTTTAATCCATCAACACCGTCAAGTCCTTCTCCGCAGGGCTGCTCTCAGTTCACTCACAGTCTAGCCTGCATTTGTGCTTCAGAGTGACCCGACCCAGGTGTAGGACCTTGTCCTTGGCCTTGCTGAATTTCATGAGGTTTGCAGAACAGATAATGAACAGTTCAGTCTTCTATACCTTATAAAAGTTATATTTTGGTGGGTATGTCCTATAGATTCTATACTTTTTTTTTTTTTTTAGCAAGAAAATCTCATCACTCTACAGATAAGACTAAAAATGATATTTTTGAGACATCACAAAATTACTTATGTAATTCGATAAATTAGAGCTTTTTTCTCATATATATATGATATACATAATAGAAAGACAATTTTTTTTCCTCATGGAAACAGTATAACTGTCTCTTGCTTAATTTAAAAAATAATACCCCCCCTGCAATGCATAATTCCTTGAGTAGAGAACAGGGGCACAATTACCTTGATAAATGCTGACAGTGTTATGGATAATACTATTGAAAAACCAAAACAAACCAAAAAACAACTTATCTGAAAACAGGCCACAGGGAAAAAGTGCTTGCAGACATGATGAAACTATTGCTCGGAATACTTTGTAAAGTACATCAGTCCATCACTGACTCAGAATTTATAGCCTTTACTTTATATCATACTGATAAATGACAACACATAAAGTTTTAATTAAAAATAAATAATAACTTGATTGTTTGATAAATAATTTTTTTTCCAAAATCAGTGCATGCAAACCTGAATTTTCTCACTAATCTACATAACTTTCAGAGTTTCTTTCCTTGTTCCTCTGTCTTTTATTTGTTGGGATTTTTTTTCCCTTTTCCCCAGTATTATTTTAGTAAATAATGAAAATATACTTTAATCTTCTATATATTCTTAGTGATCTAACAAGAACAATGTAATCAGTTATTGCTAGTGTTCAGAGTGCTACAATAGCTTAAAAGTACTGAGCTTTCTTTTACAAGATCATATATCCAAAAAATGACATATCCAAAAAATGTGAAATCTTTTTAAAACATCTTTTTTTCCTTACCTAAGCCATGCCTATGTGTTGACATTGGTGGTAATACAGTCCAAGCCTTGGTCTTTGGATTGTAACATTCAACAGTGTTTAATGTCTTTAAACCATCCCGGCCTCCAATGACAAACAGCTTGTCATCGATGACAGCGACACCAAACTGAAGCCTCCTGCCATTCATCACTCCAGCCTGAATCCATATATTTGTTCTGAGATCATACTTTTCAATAGTTGTAGCACCTGATGAGACATAATAATAAGAGTGTATACAAAATGTATACAAAATTGACATTGGCTTTCTTTTATTTTTTTTTTTTTAAAAAGTGTCAACATTTTAGTGTTGTTTTCTGATTACTTCCAACATCTTGACAAGTATTTTTTATTTCTTTACATAAAGTAATCCCTGCAATATATATATATATGTATGTTTGTGTGTGTATGTGTGTATATATATGCATATATATAAACTTTTTCCCTCCCCAAGGAAAGTGAAAAAAACCTCTAAACGGCCCTATAGAATCAAGTATGGTAACAGTGTGCTCTAACTTTATGATCTTTTTTTACAGTTCAGTGATATAACTATCTAAGACAACTAACCTTGCTACACTTGATTCCAGTCTTCCAAACAGTGTAAAAAAGGCCTGGAAAATTACATTACATTTTCATCAAAGATTAGAAGTTGTGGTTTAAATTGGGATCCTATTTTCTTTCTTATTTTAGGTACTCATGTAGTTTTTTTCAGACATGTTTCTGCTGTAAGTACAGAATGTTGTGCTTAGAATCTCAAGTAAAATATTAAACAAATGTTTCCATATACGGTCAAAATAATTTTCTTCAGAATTTAGTCGTTTGAATTACTCTCACAGACAAACTCAAACGCTATAAAGAGCTTTACATATAAAATAACTTACCAGTTAATCATGAAAATGTCATGAAGAAGCTTCTGCTGTTAAAAGTAACTTGTATGTAATATACAAAGATGAGATATAAACTGAAGAGTTTGTTAACAAAAAAAAATAAAAAAGAATGAAAGTCAAGGGAAACATAATTAACTTAACTAGATTCCAGAAAGTGAAAGAATAATGCATTACATTCACTGTAATATAAGTGTAGGAAAAGTTAATTTAAAGGAAGAGCAGAAATATTTAAATGACAGATGAGCTGAAATTAATCCTTAAGAGAGGGACTTGATAATTAATCTGAAATGTAACCAATATGTTTTATTTTTACATACACATAATAGTGCTTCATTTCCAAAGTTTAAATATCCCTACAGAAAGAATCAACAGAATTATTAAGCTTTACTAACTATTTGGATTATAATACAAGGTTAGAATTCCATGGAAAATAATTGTTTTAGGATTCATTCATTCTTTGGAAGAGAAGAGCAATGAACCAAGTGGAAACAAACATAACGAAAACAATACTTTAGTTAATTGAACTAAAAACCCCATAATTTAAATTCAATTTGTTTCAAACTGTAGCAGAGCAGCAATAATATACAGTTCAGTTGGATGTATTAAATCTCATCCTAGTTTTATGAAGCTGTAAGATATATGAAGCAATTTTTGCATTCAATTAAGAGACACATATTTATTTATTTATCTTTTTGCCCCTAATTTAAAATCAAGAACTGTGTAAATGCATTAATCTTTAGGTTCAAAAGAACAAAAATACAGATTATTTGATACAGTTGTTTAGTGGTGCTGCATTGTATTACCATAATGCATATTAATAAAGTTATGTTACAAAGCTTGAAATTTTTTATGTGTGGAAACTATTCATGTTAAAAGATAGAACTGTAGCTTATGAGTTCTAGAATGTTGTCTACTTCAATGGTAAAGAGCACAGTGTAAAAGCTTTGTCATTCTGATTTCAGAAAATCTTAACGAATACAGTGTTTAGATTACGCTCAGCTATATATTTTCTAGTATAGGTTAAGTCTAAGTTTGCCACACCATTATATTAAAGTGCATATTGAACACCTAATCCTGGAGTGCCTGAATTCTATTTATCCAGTAAGATGCTTTGCTAATCTGTAATAATAATAACAATAATAACAACAATAACATCAGCAATAATAATACTCATCATCATCATCATCATCACCATCATTATCATCCAAAGTGGAATAGGTACCAGTCCTATAAAATGGTCTTTAGCATCAGGAACATTAATACATTCCAGACCACAATGCAGAAAAGAACCAAAGACCTCTTAAGTAACCACAGTCCTTGGATGAAATCGGCTCATAGATGAAGAAGAGATGATAGAATCAGTTATCAGACATCTTGTCAATGGGCACAAAAGCCTACTTTTAGTCTTTTTTTTTTTGTCTGAATTCCATTTCAGGCACCCTAGTCAGTTCAGCTCCCAGCACTGGAATACCCATAGACTCTCCACGGATGCTAAGATCACATGAAGAATAATGCAGAAGTGACATCTTTTTAATTCTATTTGATGATGATCTTCCTACAAGAGCTCTAGGCCTAGAATTACTTATCAGAAATCATTAGTCTCTATAGGTTTTTTGATACATGTCATCACTGCATTCAGGCCAGCTGCATTGTTTCATACCAGTCTTGCATTCTGCAGACTTTTTGAAAAAACACTGAATCAAATGAAAAATCTCATTCCTTTAGTGACTCTCATCATGGTCGACCAGCCTGCACTTGTAAAGTGAGGAAAACATCTCAACAAATGCATCAACTGCAGCTGTACACAACAAAACCTGAACAGAAAACAGCTGTGTAGAAAACATCTACAGTCTCTCCCCTGTTTCTGCAGTAAACAGAGAAGCAGCTGTGGCCTCTGCATATAGCCCCAACCACAAAATGAAGTAACATCTCCTACTCTGTTTACACATCAGTCCTGTCAGGGAGCAGTCTTAGTATACAGCTTGATATGGTCCTGTCTAAACAAACAAGCATATAAATTTAAAAAAATCGTGCCACATCCTCATCATGAAGGCAGTCAAACAAATTGAACAGTTGATAGACACTGGGCAGTCTTCATCCTTTAAGGTTTTCATGCATATGGTCTGATCTTATAGCTGATCCTGGTTGGAGAAGGAAGTTGGACTACAGACCTTCTGAGGTCCTTCCCAACTGGAATTATCCTGAGTCTGTGATTGCACGATCTAGGATGGAGATTGTGGCCACCATTTTATTTTCCTAGGCATGATTAACTTTCAGTAACAGAAAACCTCACATAAAAGTTCTATTTAAGATCGTGAAATAAAATACTGTGTGAATAAAAGACCATTGCAATCCTCTTCATCTTCCACTGTGTCATATATTTATTTGAATTTCTCATTATTTATTATTTACATAAACCATGAAAAGTATACATAGTCACGAACTAAAACCTGAACGATTCAACTTGCCAACTTTCACAACAGAATTAGACGAAGTCCTCCATTTAACTAGAGGAGAGGAAAATTTACGTCACACATCAGACATTAGTACTGTTCTGAATGTGCCTTCTCAAATTTAATAGGTTATAATAACACAAAGAAAATAGTTTTAATGAGCATTAAGCCATTCCTGATTCAAGTAATGGGATTACATTTCGTTTAATGACACACAGATCATTGTTTCTGATCAGGTACTTGTCATGGGAAAAAAGAAAAAAAAGAATCAATCTGTAATTAAAGGAAAAAAATCTGTGTTGCCCTAGTGCTGTTCTGTTCTAATCTGTTTTGATTGCAATGGCTCTGCAGAAGTAATACTTAAACTGGAAAAATCTTTCAACAAAGAAGTTGTGGAACCACTGAAAGTTGTCATCAGCAGAGATTTTAGGATATCTTTAATTGGAGATTATTGAGAATGAACATATTTCAATCATACTAAACTTAATCCAACAGCATAGGGGATGTGAATACATGAAATTAGATTTCTCTTACAGCTCCACAGTCCATGGTTCCTTAAATTTACCCTAGATGGACGCAATGAGAATTATACTAAGGTTTTTTGCATTTTAACCCTACTTCTTTTTATAATCTTTAGACTGTTCTTCATTCCCATACAAACAAAGAAGTATTGGGACGGCTTAGTTTAAAAAAGAGGAGAAAGTTCTACCTTTCTAGGAAGAAAAGTAGGTTATTATTTCTGACAAAGTATAGATTCTTTTCTGATTTGATCCTGATTTTCTGCACCTAGGAGAGGAGAAGAGGCAAAATATTGATTCCAACAGGATTTTACTAGACAAATTGGTTTACCTATGTAAGTGTCACATCCTCTGGGTGTATAAAATCAGTAACATATTGGAATATTGATTTTTCATCCATCATATATTTTACAGTTTGCATATACTTCGCAAATGAATTATTATTACATTGCCAAATGTTGACATCACAAAAATGGTAAAAACTAATTTACTTGCTCTGAAAAAGAATAAAACCAGAAGGTCTATATTATCCTGGGGTGCATCAAACACAGTATAACCAGCTGGTCGAAAGAGGTGATTATCCCGACATATTCCACATTGGTGCAGCCTCACCTTGACTACTGCACATGGTTCTGTTGCAGTGCAATTTAGAATGATGTGAAGGTCCTTGAATGTGTCCAGAGGAGGACAACAAAGCTGGTGAAAGGGCTGGAAGGAATGTCCTGTGAGGAACAGCTAAGGACTTTGGGCTTGTCTAGTATGGAGAAAAGGAGCTAAAAGGTGACTTTATTGCTCTCTACAGCTTCCTGAGTAGGTAAAATGGAGGGGAAGGTGTTGATTTCTTCTCTCTGGTATCCAGCGATAGGATGGTGGGAATGGTTCAAAGCTGTGCTATGTGACTTTTAGACTGGACATTAGGAATCATTTCTTTACCAAGAGGGTGGTCAGATACTGGAACTGGCTTCCTAGGGAAGTGGGTAATGTCCCAAGCCTGTCAGTATTGAAGAGGCATTTGGCCAATGTCCTTAATAACACGCTTTAACTTCTGGTCACCCTGAATTTGTCAGGCAGTTGGACTAGATGATCATTGTCCCTTCCAACTGAAATATTCTATGCTATGCTATGCTATGCTATGCTATGCTATGCTATGCTATGCTATGCTATGCTATGCTATGCTATGCTGTGCTATGCTATGCTATGCTATGCTATTGTTTTCTATTCCATTCCATTCTATTCTACTCTGAATAGCATTCCATGCTATTTTATTCTACTCTGAGAAATTACAGATCTCACGTGCTATGTGAAATACAATGGGACAAGTCAGGACAAAAGACATGATCTCTCTATGTAAATTTTACCTTAAAGACTTTCTGTTAAAGATTTTATTATTCTTAAATATTTAAAGATGCTAATACAGAGAAATAAATAATGCATAGCCTCTTTCGAAAAAATGCACAGATTCAACATAATGTTTACAGCATCTCTTCTAGATATAGCTCTTTTTTTCAGTATATTCTGTACTTTATTATTGATTTCCTGAAAATTATTGGTTGTATCATCTTCTGCATCATTGATCACAGAATCACAGAATTGCAGAATGTTAGGGGTTGAAAGGGACCTCTGGAGATCATCTTGTCCAACTCCCTACTAAGGTTCAGCAGGTTGCACAGGATCATGTCCAAGTGGATTTTTAATATCTCCAAAGAAAATTCCACAACCTCTCTGGGGAGCCTGTTCCAGTGTTCTGTCAGCCTCAAAGAAAAGAACTTCTTCCTCATGTTCAGATGGAACTTCCTGTGCTCCAGTTTGTGCCTGCTGGGCACCACTAAAAAGATATCGGCACCATCTTCTTGACACCCATCCTTTAGATAAGTATTGTTCAGATCTCCTCTCACCCTTCTCTTCTCCAGCCTAAACAGACCCAGGTCTCTGAGCCTTCTCTAGAAGAGAGATACTCCAGTACCCTAATCATCTTTGTAACGCTCCACTGGACTCTCTCCAGCAGTTCCTTGTCTTTCTTGAACTGGGGAGCCCAGAACTGGACACAAGACTCCAGATGTGGCCTCACAAGGTCAGAGTAGAGGAGGAGGAGAACCTCCCTCAAACTGCTGGCCACACTCTTTTTAATGCACACCAGGATGCCATTGGCCTTCTTGACCACAAGGGCACATTGCTGACTCGTGGTCAACCTGTTGTCCATCAGGACTACCAGGTCCTTCTCCACAGAGCTGCTTTCCAGCAGGTCAACCCCTAACCTGTGCTGGAGCATGGGGTGATTCCTCCCCAGGTGCAGGAACCTACTTGTCTTTGTTGAACTTCATTTGCTTCCCTTCTGCTGATCTCTCCAGCCTGAGCAGGTCTTGCTGAATGGCAGCACAGCCTTCTAGTATATCAGCCACATCCCCCAGTTTTGTATCATCAACAAACTTGCTGAGGGTACACTCTGTCCCTTTATCTAGGTCATTGATGAATACATTCAACAAGACTGGACCCAGTTCCAGCCCCCGGGGAACACCACTAGCTACAGGACTCTAGCCAGAGTTTGCATCACTGATCACAACCCTCTGAGCTCTGCCATTCAGCCAGTTCTCAATCCACCTCACTGTCCACTCATCCAACCCACACTCCCTAAGCTTCCCTATGAGGATACTATGGGAGACAGTGTCAAAAGTCTTGCTGAAGTTGAGGTAGATAGACAACTTCAACCGCTCTCCCCTCATGTACCCAGCCACTTATGACATCATAGAAAGCGATAAAATTGGTTGGGCATGATTTCCCATTGGTGAATCCTTGCTGATCACTGTTGATAACCTTCTTTTCCTTCACATGCTTATAGATAGCATCCAGAATGAGCTGTTCCATCACCTTTCCAGGGATGGAGATGAGGCTGACAGGCCTGCAGTTTCCAGGGTCCTTCTACTTGCCCTTTCTGAAGGCTGGAGTGACAGTGGCTTTCCTCCAGTTCTCAGGCACCTCTCATGTTCTCCATGACATTTCAAAGATGATGGAGAGTGGATTAGCAGTAACTTCTGCCAGCTCTCTCACCACTTGTGGGTGCATCCCATCAGGGCCCATGGATTTGTGCATTTCCAGCTTGCCTACATAAACTCTAACCTCATTCTCCTCAAGCAAGAGAAAGTCTTCCTTTCTCCAGACTTTCACCTCCAGGGACTAGAATTCCTGAGGGCCAGCCTTAGCAGCAAAGACTGAAGCAAAGAAGGCATGTCATTAATTTCATTACCAACAAGGGCATCGTTTCATTTTATGACAACAGCTTTGAGATAGTTTTGCTGAACAGTCTTGTCACTGAGTGAAGAGTATTTTGACAATATGCCGGTTTTTCTGATTTTTAAGAATCTTAATTCAAATAGGCAGCAATGTCATTCTCAGTTTCTCTCATAGCCTTTTCTGCTGATTCTGTAATGACCTTAAACACTTGCCTTATGGTAAGGTTACTGGTGCTAAATAATTCATAAACATCAAGTTTTTTGATAAATATTTTGCAATTCTGTTTTAACATGTATTTATGCAACTGATTATGTTTTATGACTTCAGGTAGCAGCTCTGTCATTGCCTGGAGCCTAAGTGGGTCATAGAATCAGAGAATCATAGAATAATAGTATCATTGACTCATAGAATCATTTAGGTTGGAAAAGACTTTTAAAACCCTTGGGTGAATCCTGTCTGGCCCCACAGACTTGTGTGTGTCTAAGAGGTGTACCAGGTTGCTAATCATTTCTCCTTGCATTACGTGGGCTTAATTCTGCTCCCTATCCCTGTCTTTCATCTCAGGTGTCTGGGTACCCCAAGAACAACTGGTCTTTCTATTAAAGACTGGTGTAAAGAAGGCATTAATTACCTCAGCCTTTTACTCATTCTTTGTCACTATGTTTCCCTCCGCATGCAATAAAGGATGAAGATTCTCCTTAGCCCTCCTTTTAAGTTCTAGTTGGGATTTGGCCCTTCTAATTTTCTTCCTGCATAACCTCACAACATCCTTGTAGTCCTCCTGAGTTGCCTGCGCCTTCTTCATAATTTTTTTTTTTTTTCTGAGCTCCAGCCAAAGCTCTCTGCTCAGTCACGCTGGTTTTCTTCCCTGTCGCATCAACTTTAGCACATGAGTTTGGCATCCTCCTACATCTTTAATAGTTCCTTCTTGAAGAATGTCCAGCCTTCCTGGACTTCTTTGCCCTTCAGGA
This sequence comes from Bucorvus abyssinicus, assembly GCA_009769605.1. NCBI lineage: Eukaryota > Metazoa > Chordata > Aves > Bucerotiformes > Bucorvidae > Bucorvus > Bucorvus abyssinicus. The sequence continues at coordinate 73,208,424 of CM020024.1, read as the reverse complement.
CTGCCTCCCAAGAGACTCCGTCAACCAGTCTCCTAAACAGGCCAAAGTCTGCCCTCCAAAAGTCCAAGGTAGAAGTTCTGCTGACACCCCTCCTTACTTCTTCAAAAATCGAAAACTATCATTTCATGATCACTATGACCAAGAGAGATTTTGACCATCACATCACCCACAAGTCCTTCACGACTGCGCTCTAGGCAGTCAAAACACTCCTTAACACAAAGGGCTACCCCACTGGCTCTCAATCCTTGCCTATGCCTCCTGAAGATTTTATAGCCACTGCAGCACTCCTGTTGTGCGAGTCATCCCACCATATCTCCATGATGGAAACTATATCATAGTTTTCCTGCTCCACAATGGCTTCCAGCTCCTCCTGTTTGTTGCTCATGCTGCATGCACTGGTGTAGATGCACTTTTCTTGGGCTATTGATCCCAGCACCTTTTGGGAGGGCAGGGAGAAGCCCTAATTCCTATGTGACCATTCTCAGGTGTTTCTGTCATCTCTAACATGTCAATATCCCTTATGCCTTTGCTGCTGCATGGATCTCTGTCCCCTATCTCCACTGAGATGGCAGACTTAAGGAGCTTGGTAGCACACTGCCCCTCAAACATTGGTGTGCCACTCCCAGGCTTATCTCTAGCAAGCCTGGCTTTGTCCCTTTTCCCCTTTGAATCTCGTTTAAAGATCTTTCAATGAGCCCTGACAAGTCATGAGCAAAGATCCTTTTCCCCCTTTCAGAAAGGTGTACCCTGTCGGTGGCCAGCAGGCCTGGTGTTGTGTAAACTGACCCATGATCAAAAAACCCAAAACTCTGTTGGTGACACCAGGCTTGGAGCTAAATATTGATCTGCTGGCTCTTCCTGTTTCTTCCCTCATCATTCCCTCCAAGTAGAGGGAGAGAGAATGCTCCTGATCCCTTGACGAGTCGTCCCAAGGCCGTGAAGTCTTTCTTGCTGTCAGATTTCTTGTTGCAGCTTTATCGCTGCTTACCCAAAAAATCAATAAAAGATAATAATCTGAGGGCCATACCAGGGTGTGAATCTTTCTCTTCATGTCTTTAACCCAGACCCCAGGGAGGCAGCAGACTTCCCTAAGAAGTGGGTCTGGTCTGTCTATCAGGCCTTCTGTTCCCTTCAGAAGAGAGTCTCCTGTGATGATATTTGCACTCCAAGTGGCTTTTTGTTTGAGGGGTAATGAAATGACTGTTTTAGCAGGACTAAGAAATTTGCAAAGTTGTGAGAAATTTTGGTGAAAGAAGCCTCCACTTGCTCCTATTTTGCTAGTTGCTGTCTAGTACCTGTCCTACATGACATAACTGCCAATTAATGATACCTCGCCTCCAGATCAAGAATGAAGATCAGCCAAAATTTCTGCTAAACTCTAATCATTCCAGAGCCTCTCTTGTGGTTGGCTGTTCCTTGCCTTTGAAACAGGAGGACTAAACTCCCTACAATGGAGAAACCTCTCCAAACTTTATTTTACTTCAGGGAGTGTGATTATTTTTTGGAAACAAACCTTGCAGAAGAGGACGAGGATGTTGTGTCAAAAATTACAGGGAATTGGAATTTGACAAGCAGTGCTTGACTAGCAAAAACCCAGAGGAACTGTAGTGGGAGTGAAAGGGTATGTCTTCTGTGCATTTCCTGACTTCACAATACATAGCACTCTTGCAGTCTTTCTTATCATGAACTGCATTTTATACCTTCTTTTGCATGTCAGTCTCACCAGTTTGGACCTGACACCTCATGGTCCCCTGGAGGGTGGAAGGATGATTGGAGATTTATGCAGAGATCATTGTTCTCTTTTCAAAGTATATTGAGAAACATATTCACTGCATTTTTTTCCTGACACAGGCATGCTTGGCTGCAGAGGATGCAAAAATGTTCCAGGAACTCACTACCAGATTCACCTCCTAAGTAGGTTACATATTAGCCTGCTTTGGTGAGAAAAGCTGTGGGATCTGGTGTAACAGTCAGAGTTTTTCCAGAGGCTTGTACTACAAGGACATCTTGAGTATTATGTTACAGAGGGTTTTGCCTCATTGCTGCAGAAGACCACATTTGGCTTTAGAGTAGGTTATTTTTCATCTTCATTTTGTTTTCATACTAGCTGGCCTCTTTGTTAACATTGACTGGGCAACTGACAGACAGCAGCATTCATTTTCTGCCTAAGCCTGAACTCTGCTGGGCAATTATTCCTCTTGATCCTGATTAACCAGACTGTTTTTTCGGTCATATCTCTCCTTTCTCTTTATGGTCCAATCCCCTACTTGGAGAAGAATTTGTTAAGCACCAGGATTCTTCCTTATCCACAACCTTTTCCACAAACCTTTTTTCTAAAGAAAGAAATGTAAGTTACAGACTGGAATAAAGCCATGGAATCGTCAAGCAAAGCCTCCAACTCCAGCTCCCTTGGACTATGGCCACAGCATCCACTGCTGTGAAGACAGCCCTTCTGTGCCCAGCAAGACCCTGCAGTAGTCCTTTCATACTGTCAGGAAAAGATTTCAAATAAATGAGAGCTGCTTTGTGAATTTCAGTGTGCGCTCCACTGTAGTAGAACACCAGACATTTGTCAGGGTAGAGCCTGAGAACAAGAAAGTGATGGTGTGGTGAAATGCAACATCGAAATAAAGCTACACCCTTTCAATGCATCAGTTAGCATCACTGGCTAGCATCACTGCATTTTCTTATAAGGCGCAGACATGCAAGCAGGTTAAATTTGAAAATGAGCATGAGTTCAAGTTAAGATTATATAGATACATATTTTATATTTAATGCATACATTTCATAGAGAGATACATGCATATATTTTTAAACATACATGTCAATTTTCCATCTGTAAATAAAACCAAAAGTTGAATACAGTACTTGTCTATCTTTAAGTCCCTATTTTAGAGATAAATAAATTAAATGATATAATAACAGGAAGTATATTAATTTCTAAAAGAGAATGTCATATGAGAATTCCTGATTGTGATTTTTTTCTTCCAAAATTGATAGTGGGTGTTAGTGTCTAGTCCCTGAGATCCTGGAGTGACTAGAGCTATCAAAATAAGATTAATAGACAGAAGGGGAGTGACTCATCAATCCAACTGACTGTCAAAATGCAGCAAACTGCAACAAAAGCTCACTGCACAAAGCCCTAGGAAAGTATACTAGTCATAAAGATATCCTTAAACATGCAGTAAAATGTGAAGTCATAGTCTTTGTCATCATGTTCTCCTAAAAAACTTCGGATAATAATAAACTAATGGATGTTTATAAAAGAATAGTTTTTCACTTAAAACTTAAAAACAGTAGTGGGGCAGTAACCAGATTGGAAGTGTACTTATGTGACTGAAAACAAAGTAAGAACTTCAGATTAATATGAAATATGGCAGGTATTGCATCATTTTATCGTGAGGGACATTTTTCCATATATGTTCTTACTGACTTACTGACTTTAGGAGATCAGTGGTATTATAAGTATTAATAGATTATGCAGGTCAAAGTGATTATGATGGATGTCTATCTTCACAGAAAGAAATCAGTAAGTAATTAAGAGTCACATTAAACTTAACCTTTGTATGTCCTTCAGGTTTTTATTGATGTTTCATCTCTCTACTTGGCAGTAGATATTTGATGCAATTTTGGTCCCTCGTTCACCTATAAACGTGAGGGGTTTTGTTTGTTTTTAGCAGAAGTCATGTCCTCAGTTGTCGTATCAACTACCATACTTGGTCTCTACAAACTGATAAAACATTTACGTGACTGGAAAAAGAAGAAACAAGCAAGTCCCTCATTAAACTAGTATGATATCAAAAAGAAAGCAGGAAACTGGAAACATTGCTGAAACAGACAGACTGTAAGTGGTCTAACTTGTCTACAGGACATAAACGTTCTATAACTGCCTAACAAAATTCTTTATTCTTTTTCTCTGTAGGCTTTTCACAGTAACATACATACATATATATATGTATATGATGTCATTGGAATCTTTTCATGATACAGCTAAATAGCTTAGGCACACCTAACAGTTCTGTTGGAGGCCCCTGGTGTTAGATAAAGCCTCTGCTCCACAGGGTCAGGAAGTTATGATTTTCTCAGATGCCACAGAAAACTGTCAGAAATCCTAAACTGTGCTGAAGCCGCAGGAAACTAAAATGATCAATGAAAAAGCTTATTGTTGAATTTACTGTAATGCTGATGTGATTTTATTGTGTTGCTAACGAAGTAGTGGTACACTTGGAACTGTGAATAGCTGTAGATCTATCACTTCTGATTTAAGTAAATAAAACCAAGTAAATGCAGGATTTAAACAGGCTGTAATTTCAGTGCCAGAAAAATCTACATTATTAATTATGTTTACTGTGGTAGTATGCAAAGAACTACTCACAAATACATGTCATTGTGCTAGGCACAGCAAAAATCAATGTAAAACTCAACCATTTGTATTATGGACTGAAAAGCAGACACAGGCAGAAGTAAGGCATACATAAGTAAATAATGTAGTATCAGCAAATATTGGTTCATTCTACAGCCATATATTAATTTGCTAGATTTAACTAGGTAGAGGCAAATTAACTGGGAAAAAAATGAAAAGGATAAAAGCAGATAACATGATGCAGGTGAGATGGTGGGAGTGGTGGAAACAGACAAATGATGGAAGGATGGTGGGAAAAGACAAATATTTTTGCAGAGCAGGAGTCAAGGCACGCAGAGATAGCAGAAGATTAATTAAGATATTCCACTACAGCCACAGTGCTGTAATATTCTCTGAACAGACACAGTTTCTTCCTTTGTTCAAGTTCCCAGCTGTTTTTGATAACTAGGATGGATTCAGTTCATCCTATCAGGAGTGGGGAAGGATACAGGTTTAAACATGAAAAGTAGGTATCTACACTTTGAGGTATTTGTGTAAGCTCCTAGGGTAGTCCTGGTCAGTACTGCCAATGGAATCTGTACAGGTATCCTGTCTAGCGAGTGTCAGTCTTGACTAGACCGTATTGTCTACAGTGGGCACTAAGTGTACAGTTTAGGTGTAGACATGTACAGTGTAAACACTAAAATTGAGGTGAATCATATTCTAGTTCTAGTGTCAGTGGTTAGTACCTTCCTCTATTAGACTGAAAGGGGAAAGACCACACATGTGTCAGTAATGCAGGTTGAGGCAGCTCAAGGAAGGGGAATGGACTCCAGACAAGTTTTCTATTGCATTTGTTTTCTACGACAATTTAGATAAAACAACATTGCCACTTTAAAGTAACTTTAAATAATAGATACTTTGAAAACAAAAGTTATAGAAGGCGATAACTACTTTCAGTCTTCATCTTTCAGGCATAACCTGGTTCACATACATAACATAGTGCAGTAACTGTAATCCCAAATGCTTTGGTTTTTCTAGAATTCTGATTAATTTCAGTTAATGTGAAGAATCAAATTAAATGCTTAAAAAGTACAAATTATTAGATAATATTTTTATGCACTGCTGTATGTTCCTTAAAGTAACTAACTTAACATTTTCTTTCAGTTTTCATAACTTATTATGATTCTACCATTAGCACTTCTTGCAGATTTTCATTTTCATGTTTGAAACAGCTACAGTGACAAGAAAATTCTTTGTCAAACTCAACTCCTGGTATTGTACCATGTTCTTTTTTCCTGTGCTACTATAGTTGAGAACTTCCCTTGAAAAATTAATAAGACATAAAGATGTATCTTCAAAATGCACAAATTTTGAGGGATACTTACTCTATGTAGAGAACTGAGATGTTCCAGATTATATTTTGTATATATGAATTGTAGTATCCTCTCCAGATTCCTTTACCAAGGCATCCAGGTGCCAAGGGACTGTCCATTCCCAGTAACTCACAGAGCATTTGCAAGGTGCTTTATAAAGAACTCGAAGATAAACTTTCTGACCGGAAAAGCTGTAACTCTTGAAAAAGTAACCCTTTCCTCTGAGTGGCAACAAAAACAGCTCTTAATTTTTTAAGCAACTATAGTTGCAACAGCGTCAGTCATAACATTTTAAAACGTATTTGTTAATATTTCACAGTTCTTTTACTTCCAACTTATTGATGGTTCTACTCCTACTATAAAGTAAATATGGCCTTGAATTTAACATTTTTTTATACATTACTTAAAATTATCCCCTAGTAAAATTATCACAGACTGCCCATAGAGATTTTTCATATGTTACTAACCCACAGCTGTATGGTATTTTTTAAACTATGCAAATCCCTGTGGTTTGAATAATTACTGGCTCCAAAAGTATATAACTGTATGTTGTACATGGCTATCTAATCTCTTTTCCCATTGGTTTCTTTACATGTTTGGCCCTACCTATTTTGCCTTTTACAGTAGCCTTTGCAATTGCCCCAGGCTTCTTGGGAAAGAAAAAAAAAAAAAAGGAACTTTGCAGACCATTATTTTTCCTATGAACTTCTCCTTCTACACTGTTTAAAATAACAGCACCACCTCACACTACTCAGACATTACTTGTAATTTTTAGAACAATTTGGAGTGGGAAATAGAAGTCAGAGGAGAGAATCATGCAAAGAAATGGAGTCAAGGATGTAATTGAGGGACAAAAGATGTGAGATAATACATCGGTCATTAGGAGACACAGGTTTGAGAGGAAAAATTGTAGGTAGTCCATGAAGAGAATGCATTTTAAAGTAAAGTCTAAGATTGTAATAAGTTAAAGAGGTAATAAGGAATTCTGTGCTGACATAAAGACAGGATGTTGCAGGGAATAGAATAAGACAAAAATAGCAGTGTTCTTAGCCTTATCTTAATATGTCTTTCTCTTGTCTGCTCCTGAGCTGGAAAGGTTTGAATCTCACCATGACTATGAAGAGTTGACTTTACAGGACCTATTCTTGAAATGTCACTTTCATATCTTTTATCTGTTTATTTCACAAAGTAATATAAGACCTTTAGGAGCAGAGAGAAATATCATCAGTTTGAAAACATCATCAATGTTTATCCTATGGTTTCCGTATGAAAACTTTTTACTATCAATCTTTCCTGCAGAACAGCTGTGTGTTTTATTTTCAGTTTTATCAGAGTAAGAAGAAGGTAGCAAGGGATAGGAACCATGAGCAAAATCCGTAAGTTGCAGAGATCAGAAAGTCTTCTCCTTTCTGCCACTACTAGCAGATGGCAATCAGCAGAGCCAAATCCTAACTGAAGCAACTTCCAAACTGTACAAACTCAAAAAAATGAGCAATGTTGGTTGACACTACCTACCCGAGTATATACAGGCTGTGGTAGGATGTCTTATCAATGTCAGAAATCGGCAGACAAATACTTCTTTCTGATCCCCAAGGATAAACCAAAGTTATTTTCATTAAATGATTCACAAAACTGGAAAATCCAATTTCCCAAAAATAGGAGGGTGGAAGGAAGCAGCTGGGAAGATACTATGGTATATTTTCTTAGGCAAATGGGAGATAGAGGTTTAATGTGAAGATATGAATAAACTAAATAAAGCAAAAAAACATTATTCATTTTTGGGTCCAGTCTATGTGCTGACTATGCAGAGATAGATGTATTTTCCTATATAAACAAAACAGATGGAATACCACAGTATATGTAGAACACACATAGGCCCAAATTAAACTACTGCTAACTATATTAAAAATTACATGAGATTACATTAAAAATGTATTCTGTTATAGTTTATTTCACTCGTGTATCACTGTAGTGGTTTTTTAGTCATCTAACAGTAAAGAGGAAAAACATGACTCATTGGACTGCCTGTAAGATATTGGATATGAAACCGCAAAGACTAAAGAAAAGCAGATACCTAGAATATTGAGGGTCCTATAATAAACATACTACGTACTCAGGCAATTCAGCTGTGTACACACACATGAACAAACCCCTATTTTACAGATGGACAGATCTCTAAAAAAGCCTGAGTTATTTTATTGAGTAGCACTGGAGACAGAGTATATGAAAAAGACATAGAGAGGTGAAACAGAATTCATTTAATATTTGCATGATAAATAACACTGTGTGGTACATATAAAACCTATACCATGACTGTGGCAGCACAAATAATTTCTGATAGTAAGTTGAGGATTTTTCTTGATGTTCTGCATGCATTTAATTTTTTTTTTTTTTTTAATTTTGGTAACTTAAATTTTACTTGTAATCCAACTGGGTATTGCACGAGATTAGCTCTGTGAATTGTGCATGCTTTCATGGGCATTATAAGCCCCGATTAATCAAGGGATATGAAGTAATGAGAGATCTACAGAGAAAGAAAACTTTAAAAATGAAAGCACTGAAGATGATCAGGGTAGTTTTGCGCGAAGGTCCAACCGCTGATGACAACTCCTGTGTGTACGCAGCAGGGGTGTGATTAGCCCATCGAAGAATAAAGTACTAGATCTCATAAATTTACCTTCATCTATAAATCAATACACCATTGCACAATACAAATTTCTATTTTTTTGTTTTTGTTATCATGTGTAAGCCTGTGACATTGTGAAATTGTTTTGCTGAAACCTTCTCAAGTGATTGTTCAGTTTCTTTCTATTACACTTACTCTTTTTCTGAAATTATGCATGTTACATTTCCTTGCTAATGATCTGTAAATCCATAATTTTTTATAAAGCTGATTGTCATTCTCATCTGTTTTGCATAGTTGATGATTGAAGACTAACCACTTAGCAAGGTCATTGCATGAAGAAAAATAAATGTATTTAAATATTGTTTATATCTAAATGATTTATGCCAAATGCAAAAATCAGAGAATCACAGAATCATTTTGTTTGGAAGAGACCTTTAGGATCATCAAGTCTGACCCTTCACCTTTCACTGCCAGGGTCCTAAACCATGTTGCTCAGCACCACATCTACACATCTTTTAAATACTTCCAGGGATGGGGACTCCCCCACTTCCCTGGGCAGCCTGTTCCAGTGCTTCACATCCCTTTCTGTAAAGAAACTTTTCATAATATCCAACCTAAATCTCCCCTGGCACAACTTGAGGCCATTTGCTCTTGTCCTATCCCTTGTTACTTAGGAGATGAGACCAACACCCACCTCACTACAACCTCTTTTCAGGTAGTTGTAGAGAGTGATAAGGTCTCTCCTGAGCCTCCTTTTCTCCAGGCTAAACAACCCCAGTTCCCTCAGCCACTCCTTATACGACCTGTGCTCTAGAACCTTCACCAGTTTCATTTTCGTTCTCTGGACATACTCCAGCATCTGAATTTCCTTCTTGTCTTGAGGGGCCTAAAACTGGACACAGCACTCAAGGTATGACCTCACCAGTGCCAAGTACAGGGGGACAATCCCTTCCCTACTCCTGCTGGCCATGCTATTTCTGATGTAAGCCAGGATGCCATTGGCATTCTTGGCCACCTGGGCACACTGCTGGCTCATATTCAATCAGCTGTCAACCAACAGCCCCAGGATCTTTTCTGATGGGCAGCTTTCCCGCCACTCTTTACCAAGCCTGTAGCGTTGCAGAGGGTTGTTGTGGCCCAAGTGCAGGACCAGGCACTTGGCCTTATTGAACTTCATACAGTTGGCCTCGTTGGCCCATTGATCCAGCCTGTCCAGATCCCTCTGTAGAGCCTCCCGACTTTCAAGAAGATCGACACACCCACCTGACTTGGTGTCATCTGCGAACTTACTGAAGGTGCACTCGATCCCCTCATCCAGATCATTGATAAAGGTATTAAACAGAACTAGCTCCAATACTGAGCCCTGGGGGACACTACTTGTGACTGGCCGCCAACTGGGTTGAACTCCATTCACCACCACTCTCTGGGCCCAGACACCTAGACAGCTATTTATCCAGCGAAGTGTACACTCATCCAGGAGAATGCTGTGGGAAACACTGTCAAAGGCTTTATTAAATTTGAGGTAGACAATGTGCTCAGCCTTTCCATCATCCATTAAGCAGGTCACCTTGTCATAGAAGGAGATCAAGTTGGTCAAACAGGACCTGCCTTTCCTAAATCCATGCTGACTGGGCCTGATCACCTGATTGTCCTGTATGTGCTGCACGATGGTACACAAGATAATCTGCTCCATAACCTCCCCCAGCATGGAGGTCAGACTGACAGGCCTGTAGTTCCCTTGGTCCTCCATCAGGCCCTTCTTTCAGATGGGCATTACATTTGCTAACCTCCAGTCAACTGGAACCTCTCTGGTTAGCCAGGACTGCTGATAAATGACGTAAAGTAGCTTGGTGAGCACTTCTGACAGTTCCCTCAGTACCCTTGGATGGATCCCTTCTGACCCCATAGACTTGTACACATCTAAGCAGTGCAATAGTTCACTGACTGTGGCCTCTTGGATTATGGGGCCTTCATTCTGTTCCCCATCTCTGTCTTCCAGTTCAAGGAGCTCTCGGAGAACAACTGGTCTTACTATTAAAGACTGAGGCAAAGGCGGCATTCAGTACCTCAGCCTTTTCCTCATCGCTGGTCACTATGTTTCCCCCTGTGTCCACCAAAGGATGGAGATTATCCTTAGCCCTTCTTTTGCTGTTAATGTATTTATAAAAACATTTTTTATTGTCTTTTATGGAGGTAGCCAGACTAAGGTCTACCTGGACTTTGCTCTTTCTAATTTTCACTCTGCACAGCCTTGCAAAATCCTTATAGACTTCCTGAGTGGCCTACCTCTTCTTCCATAGGCCACAGACTTTCCTTTTCTTCCTGAGTTCCAGCCAAAGCTCTCTGTTTAGACAGACTGGTCTTCTAACCCGCCAGCTTATCTTATGGCTCACCAGGACAGCTTGTTCCAGCACCTTAAATACTTCCCTCTTAAGGAATGTCCAGCCTTCCTGGACTGCTTTGCCCTTCAGGACTGCCCCTCCCTACTTCCTCTAGAATTGAGAACTCTATCATCTCATGATCACTATGGTCAAGACGGCCTCCAACCATCACATCACCTATAAGTCATTCTGTTTGTGAACAACAGGTCCGGGAGGGAGCCTTCTCTAGTTGGCTCACTCACCAGCTGTGTCAGGAAGTGGTCTTCTGTTCACTTGTGGCAGGTATAGAAACCCTGAGGGCTTGCACAAAGGCTGGGGCCTGCACAAGCACCTGATAAAGATCAGGTCGATGCCCCAGGGCTACCTGATGCCTCAGAGTCTACGGTCTGTTAGCTGGCCTCCTGTCTATGCTTACGAATTTAAATGACCACAGCCCACACTCGACCAGGGCATAAAAGGAACCTTGTTGGAGAACCCAGTTTGAGTCGGTCCTCCTTGGAGCAGCAGTAATGTAGCTGAGGACTCTCCTCTCAGATCAGGACGCTGTTCAAGGATACTTTCTGGGACTCCCCTCAGATTAGGACATTGTCCGAGCATATCTGCCAGGATTGAGCGACCCTTACTCCCCAGCTGGTGAGCGACCCTTTTGGTACCCTTAAGTGGGAGGTTTTCCCTTGTATCAGTGAGGGTGTACGCATTGTGGTTCATCTTCCTTAAAGAGTATGCTTTGGTATTCAGGAAACTGTTGTGTAGTAATAAGTTCCCAACTGACTTCTGATCCTGTAATTAGTTTGGGTCAGTTGGAGTGCTGGAAAAAATTTGATTGCAATAAATCCCCAGTTTTTGGACAGCTGCTGCTGTCTGTTTTGTGGATGCCTCTGTGACAATACTCCAGGAACCTCCTGGACTGTTTCCTCTCTCCTGTATTCTATTTCCAGCAGACATCTGGTAAGTCCCCCATAAGAACACGGGCTAGTGATCATAAGACTTCTCCCAGATGCTACTGATCATAAGACTTCTCCCAACAGCCTCTTCATCCTGATTGGGCAGTCTATAACAGACTCCCACCATGATATTTGCCCTGTTGGCCTTCTCCCTGATTTTTGCCCCTAAACACTCTACCCTATCACCACCATCTTCAAGCTCTAGACAACCAAAACACTCCCTAACATACAGGGCCACCCCCTCAACTCTTCTTCCCAGCCTATCCCTCCTGAAGTGTTTGATAATAATTGTTGTTAATAATTGTTTGTCGAGAGTAGATGCAAAATGATGACCTCGATCTAGTGATCTGCGACATTATGTCTTGAACTGAAAAGATAGTTACTGAAATGGAACGAATGTGATCTAAATAGGTTACTGATACAGATATCAAGCAGAATTTCTGGGTAAAGAAACAGCTATACAGAAAACAGGGTAGCAGTTAACTTCTTTTCTGTTTAGTTAGAGTGCAATAAATTCCTTTAAGCACTGCAAAATCCTGTAATTTATACACAATGGTTCTTACATTTTTTGAGTGAAAAAAATATTGAAATCAAAACGTCATAAAGATTTGCCATAAAGTGACATGAACAAATATCAGAAACCTTTGGGAATATTAAATTTTTCAATATGATCAGAATTCAAAGAAACTAATATAAGTTGTTTTCCCACTAATGTTTATATCTTAAAGAGTATCAGAAACAACAGTTTTTCAAAGTGATTTTAGGTAACACCTTTGGTGCTGGGTGTTCTGTTTTATAATATAGTGTTATATTTTATAACATAAACCATTCATGTTTTATGTTATGTTTGTAGCTAGTCTAAAACATAGAAAAATCCCTTTTATTAATGATTATTATGATGAAATATGCTGGTCTACCTATGCTCATCAACAAAACATATGCCTCTTCTTTAAAAGCAGTCTGTTCCCACTGGACTTGTGCAAATAAGTTGCTAACAATAAAAAGAGAAGTTCAAGAAGTGGACAGCAGCAAATGCTGGGGCAACTGCATCTCCTGCAGAAGTGTCCACCCTGTGGAGCTCCCACTGCTGGGGCGGAAATGGTGGTGAACTGCATGAACGGTGAGAGAGGGAGTGCATGTCTCTGTGTTTGTGTGTGTGTACATGAGTGACTGTGACTAGAACTTCTGGCGAATTGCTCAAGACGGTGTTCAGAAATTTGAAGAAGTTAATTCATACTTTGTAAGTGTCCAGTATTGCAATTTATCTACTGCATGACTGATCGTAAACACATCGTTCATCTGACTGCCAATTAATTATGTATTGTAAGTAAATCAATGAGCTGCTTTGATCATGATTTGGTTTAAACGATGTGAACTGAGCAGTCTGGCATTGAAACAGGGCCAATTTCCCATTATCCACAGCCTTCTTTTATTATTTATCATTATAGCTGTACAGATGCTCACCCACACTGCCTAGCTGTTGGCTCAGTTTCTAGGAGATTTGCTTTTGCTGTGGTTACCTCCCTCGAAGGTAAACCTGGTGTAAAAGATGCTATCCCTAACTTGCATGGATAGGAGACAGCTAATGCCCAGTATTAATTGGGCTCTGTATGGTGCCTTCTTTCATCCAAATAGATAAATGTGTTTGCTTATTTATTTTTCCAGTTCAGAGTGTTAAAAATAAGGTTAGAGCTGTACTGAAGCTTACTTGGATATTCTTATGCCTGAAACTACAACATTTTGGAGCATTTCCTAGAATTTGGCATGAAGATTTATGAGGTGGCTGAAGGTGTGAGACAGAGCTGGAGGACTGCACAGGGCAGGAGGTGCCAACATTTTTGAAGTCTTATCCAGACTAGCTGTTGAGGGTGGTACCAGCAGTTAACTGTCTTCAGAACAACATCCAGGATTTATGCCGGAAGAAATTATTTGGTTTACTCCAAAGCCAATCCCAGTAGCAACAACCCTTAATGAAACTTGGGTGATCAGGGAACATAAATTGGTTAATGTATGGGAAAAGCTGAGGTTTCTGAGAATACAGAGGTTCTCTAAATTGCCTAGCTGCCATACACGTATCTTGTCTAGATCACATACAAGGTTTCCTTTTTTTTTCTGTGTACTTTAATCAATGATAAAATATCTGCACTAGAAATGTCAGAAAATAGCGTAAGCAGCAGAGAAGTAATGAGCAGGGATACAGGGTGTTCTTAGAAACATAATCCCCCAAATACATCCATGAAGCCAGCAGCCTCTTGCACTGTTTGCTCGACCCCATAGGTTGTACCAACATAAATACCACAGCAACAGTTTGACAAGGTGGGGAGTTTGTGGGATGATGAAATCTATCTTCTGTGTGATAACTTTGGCTCTTCCTCATATTTGAAGCTGTGGAGGCTTCAGAACAGATAATTTCAGGTTATTCTCTTTATTTCAATCTGTAACTGAATCAGCAATTTCAGAAGTTAACTACACTGAAAAATGCCAGAAATTAAGTGGCATAAAAAAAAGTTCTGAAAAAGTACCAGATGGTGTAACAATCTGGACTTTTTCTATTCAGAAATGCATTGGTAAATCAAAGTACTGTAACTGAAAATTGGCCTATGAGGCTGAATGTTCTGGAACACACTGAAATTCACAGGAGTGAAAAGAAGCAAATAATAATGTTAATACTTATAAGAACTGGATGAGAAGAGAATTTTAGTACGATTTATAAATTTAATTATCTCATTAGTCACTAGACAGTGTATTTCATATTCCTCTGGTAAAGCAATTAACCAAGTTCTACATTTACAAGTGCGCTCTCATGTTACAGAATCACAGAACAGTTGAAGTTGGAAGGGACCTCTGGAGGCCATCTGGTTCAACCCTCCTGCTCAGACAGGGTTACCTACAGCTAGTTGCCCAGGATCTTGCCTCCTCCAAGGACCATAAGTGGCGTGCTTAGCCCTCCATTTATTCCCGTCTAGACCCTTAAGTAGTTGTTTTGTTTTCTCTTCCTGGAAGTGATAAAACTGTTCCCAGGGCTATAGTCGCCTTCCCTGGGTTCTAAAGGGCGACACAGCGTAGGATACCATTTACTTTCTACGTGGCAAGGACACACTTCTGGATGCTTTTCAACTTGGTGCCCACCAGGACCCACAGAAATCACAGGTTGAGGTTGGAAGGGACCCCTGGAGATCATCTTGTCCAAACCTCCTGCTCAAGCAGAGTGACCTACTTTTCTGTGCTCAAGCCCATGTCCTTAATTTACCAGTGCACAGGGAACCTTGGGAAGGTCCATTCTTCCATTTCCAGGGCCTGAATCACCCTTGCAGTTTCCAATCACCTGAAATATCTGAGATGCTGAGCAGTTTGTGGGTCTTGGCACATGAACTCAGTTCAGAGGGACAAGAAGGTTGGCTGGAATTGGTGAATCCTGCTTCGCTGGGAGTACATGGGATGTGCATAAACAGTTCTCCAAGGATGCCATTAAGTACTTCTAAATATCTCATGAAGATTGCATGCCTGAATGAGTACTGATGAGCATTCTAAAGGCACCTAAAGACCCTTGCAAACCTCTCCATAATAGAAGGTGTAATGAAATGCATGCAAGATAGCTTAAGGCCATGACCATCTTTGGGGGGGTTTCTGAAAAACCTGAAATTAAGTCAGACCTGTTAAAGGATTTACGAGTATTTCTGGTGAGATCTGACCAGACTGGGAAGATGTAAGCTTTTTGGTGACTAAAAAGATAAGGGATAGAGGGATCATTTCAAGCTCAATTGGAATAAAGATGTAAAACTGCACAATGAAAATCTGATAAAGAATAAACTATGGGTCCTGGGTCTTGTGTTTCAAGCCAGAATGAACCATTTTGATTACTATTTTGGCTCTCTGATAGCAGAATTTAAGAATTTGCTCCCAGAATATGTGAATACATGTCCTCTATATCTCTCACTCTGCAGAAGAGGCCAAGCATCACACAATGCCTCTGCAAACAGAAGTATTTTGCCCACCATTTTTCCTGACAACTACACAGGAAAAGACTATTTCCTTATTCATGATTTAGCCCCAGCCACAAAGAGATGCACTGCATTGTGCTAATAGGGAGATATGTAAAGTCACCTCACAAGCCATGGGGGAAATTCTCTGGGAACACCTCTACAGTGTGCACCAAGGCAAATCTTTCTCAGTGCCTTCAAGAGAAACCAAAAGCAAATGAAAATGTGGGACAATAATCCCACACATCTCCCTCTCCAAAGGCAGCAGATCCTTCAAAATTCACCAGGCAAGGTCAGTTGTGTAGAAGACAGTGGGATGGAGAGGGTGGCTGCTCTGTATGGCTTCCTCTGCTCCCTAGGCTTGCTACCAGGGATTGCATCTGCATGTGCAATTTTGGCACTTCCATATAACGGAACAATTGATGTGCAGATCTTTGGTACCAGGGGAAAAAGGATCCCAGGTCCTTTCTTTTCTGCCAAGTTGCCTTCCAGCTGGGTGGCCCTCAGCATGTACTGGTACCTGGGGTTGTTCCTGTCCAGGAGCAGGACTTTGCACTTCCCCATGCTAAACTTCATGAGGTTACTTAATGTTGTTTAATTAATTATGGTTTCTCTCTCCAGAATGTTGTGGTACCAACTAAATATAACATATATATATATATTTTGTAGGAATTGAAACAGTTCATTTCAGTTTGTGTTTATTATTGTGTGAATCAAACTAAAAATCATACTGTCTTTGCAGTTTCTCAAATGTATTTCCAATGATAAACTCTTGGAATACATTAAAGTGACTGAAAATATTAATTTCTGCAATAGACAAACTAAGGTTTCTAAAATCAGTTGTCTCATTTCCTGTTTTAAAAAGTAGTGTGGTTTTTTGTTTGGGTGGTTGTTTTCTTTTTTTTTACAAACAGCTAAATTCTGTCTGTTCCATTTAAACAATCCAAAATGAAAAGGAAGTTTTGATGCTTATTTGCGATATGGACACTGAAAAATTCAGTTATTTATTCTGCATAGCCTGCCTGCCTCTTACTTTGGTATTCTAATTTTCTTAAGAAAACCCACCATGATGACAGCATCATTACTATGCTAGTTTGATGACTCTGATGGCGGATACTTTTTGTTGTTGTTCCTGTTTATATGGTCCACTGTTGTTCTCCTGTTGTATCTTCCAAAAAGGGTAAAAGATGGAAAACAGAGATGGGAATTGGTACACAGTGTTGACCTAAAGCTAATGGAATATAACTTGTTTATTAGTGCATTTTACAATTAAGATACATTATGTTATAATTGTTTCCAATTGCTAGCTAGAGAATAGCTGGGAAAATACTGGATTATACCAACACATATTTTTATGTTTTTTAAAAAAAACCCTAAATGGTTCAATTTTTGAAAAAAAAAAATGGATTCAAGAAAATAAGAAAGAATGCTAAAATATATTACATGGAGCTGAGTAAACATCACATTAAAATCATCTATCTCAGTAAAATCACTCACTTATGATATTTGAAAACACTGGAATTGTGGGTCTGAGACAGAACAGTTACTTAAATAGAGCAGGCAAGACTTCAGAGGACAGCTGAATAGAAGTGGTAGGCAGAAAGCTGCTTGGAATGGCAGAGGCGTAATTTATTTTGGCTTATCATCCTCCTGAGGTACTTTAAGGCTAAGACTACATGATTCTTTAATTTAACATAACAAATGTCCTCATGGAAAACATATAGGTGAAAACAAACTGGCACTAAAGGCAGAAGAAACTCATACTACGAGCTAGAGAGGGAAGATACATGATGTTATCAATAAAAAGAGTAGGATTGCAAAACTGACAGTCCATTTCTCACTTTTCAGTTCATCTTTTGTGATCATCTACTTACTTCATGAATAATAACAGCATGCCTATGTTCCTGCTTCACGGTGGCTGCTCCTGGAGTCAGACCAGGGCTGTGGATGTCCTTGGGCTGTGGTGTCAGCTACTGGAAACAGCGGGGTCTTTAACTTCCAGCCACTGGGACCGTGTCACCTAAAAACAGCTACTGGAGGAAACCAGTGTGAGTGAGGAGGGCAGAAGGGCTGTGCCGGTGCTCAGGGATCTGTGAATGTGCGTGTGCTTGTGAATCTGGAGCAAGTGGTGTGTGTGCTGCGCTAGTGACCTTCTGCCTCTGCCAGACCAAGAGGAGGAGGGGACGTGGCTGGCTGTTCATGTGTCTGGTGTGAGTCCTAGGTGTGGATGCTGCTGGAAGTAGTGCCTTGAGTGTGACTGTCTGCATGACAGGCCATGGCCATGTCCTGTGTATATCTGTGAGTATCTGCGCCTGTCTCTGGGACACACACTTTGCCTCTGGTTGAACCTGCTAATGGGAAAATGGCAGAAGCATCCTTCAGCTTCAGCAAAGAACCCAGCGCCTTGGGAGCACCATGCTGGGCTCCAGTGGCTGGGCAGGAGGGTCCTGGGCTGCAGCAGCTGGAGCCAATGGCTGTTTCAACTTTCCTTAACTGTTTGTAAGCATGAGACTGTTTACTTGTATTCTAATATCTGAATAGGAATAAGAAAATGTACCAAGTTCTTATTAAAAAAAAAAAAAAAAGCTTAACAAAAATATATTAGTATGGTCTATCATTAAATGCAGAATGAATAGCCATGAATACATTTGCATGCTGGATTCAGGAACAGTTTAAGTAGAACAGATAGGGTGGGCTATTTTACCATGCTACAGATTCAAACATTAAAGAGAACACCTCAATAATTTATATTACTTACATCTATGAGTACATATACACATACATCTATGCGTACTTACAAACTATGCATATTTATATAAGCCTTTTCAAAAAGCACACCAGGGAGAAACATTCTGTGATATACACATTGGACATGTCTTTTTTCCTTTTTTTTTTAAATAAAATATTATAGCTTCTTAGGTGGCTTTGGCTGCTTGTGTATTACACAAATACAAGGACTATAAGCACTCACATTCTGAAAATTAAACTCCATTTCTGTACATTGTATATTTTGAATGAAAATGCAAGTAACATGAAGGTAAGACATTTTCTCAAGGTAGTTACCTACATCAAATGAATAGATAATGAATGCTGTCAAATGTTTTATGTATGTGAAGACAAAGTCATTTGTAGTGATTTCCACACCTTGCAAAATACCACAAAACAATCTTGATGGATTTTACTTTTTTTTTTAATGAGTTCCCTCTAAATGGAAGATGAAAGAGGCAGATAGATTTTCAAGTTATAGACATCTCAGACACATATCTTTAAAAGCAAGAAGAATTATCGAGGAGGAAAAACATGATTTTCCCAATTTTTGCCTTTATTTACAGTATTTACAATAGGTTGTCCAATATTTCTTTTAGTATTTAAAAAGTATGTCTATATGAAAATGAAAAATATAGAATTAAAATAAATAAGGTTTAAGTGAAGTGTGCTGTGAGAAATGTCTTGCTAGAAACTAAGAAAAAAAGAAAGCTCAAAACCCATGGACATCTTTAAAGTTCACCAGAGCAAAAGAGTAACTTCATGTAGTTATGTTAGATAAATTCCTGTGAAATAATGATATATGATATAAACCACAGTTGTAAAGAAAAATGGATTATTACAAATGATTAAAAACCATTAAAGAAAAGGTAAAATACACAACATAGAAGCTTAAGGATCAATGACTGGAGACCTCACAATTTCACATTTCAAAAAGTTAATTATTTAATATATCTGTGGTAATATAGAGGATCTTTCTGAAAAATATCTAAATAATAATGAAAGGACTTTTAATATTGCTTGATATAGACTAATGATGCACCCCACTTACTTTCCATTAGAGCAATTTTTGTGATAGGTTTTGTATCTAGTCACAAGAATAATGAAGAACACACATTTAATATCAATGTTTCAGTAAATCAACTGTTTCACCTCTTTGTTAATGACCTGTCACATCTTTATGGAAGAGTTTCTTGCTCGTGTAATTTTTCATTTCTTTTTCTCTTGTATTTACTTAAAGACTGTGATTCTAAAAATAATGAACTAATCTAGGACTAATCCTAAAGTAATATCACCATCATGGCTTGGCTTCGCGGACGAAGATTTGGGAAGGGCTTTAAACGTGAGTACACCCTTCAAGCCTGCGCGGTGGATTTTTTAGGTGAGGCGCAGCGTGCGCGAGACTGGCCCCACCCTTTACACCTGAGGTTCATCTGCCAGGGCCTAGCGAGCTTGGACGGTGACAGCCAAGTCCTCAGGTCGTAGGTTTGGTTAGAGTATCCTTCTCTTAGATGGATGGCCTTACAGGGCTAAACGAGCTCCATCTGCCCGCGTTTGGAGTTAGAGTTGTCCTTCTCCTAGGATGGTTGCCCGAAGGCTAGTGAGCCCATCCTGCCCGTGGACACACTTTGTCTGACCCTTCAGTTGAGACCTGTCTGGCTTGGGAGACCCTACCGGAGGCATATGCCACCACCAGCATAGCTCTCAACTTCGCAAGGGCACGCAAGCTCTTTCCCCACGGCAAGGGGGTGCCCGTGAAGGAGTAAAGTAATATATACCAGTGTTTTTGGATCATGGTTACCCTGACACTTTTGTTTTCTTTTGTTTTCTTTTTCTGGAGATTTTCCTTGTCCTTTATTATTCTACCTGATAGGTAGTGAGATAGGTTATAATACCTTATGAGAGATAAATCAGTATTCTGCCATCAGTATAACACGGCTCAATTACTTATACCAACCTCCTCTTGCTGTGCAAGTATATTTTCCTCAGCTTAACATAGACCATATACATCATATTCTATCACATTGCTTTTGTTCTGCATTTGGGATTCCAAGATGGTTGCATTCCAAGATAGCTCTTGCCCATTTTTTTTTTTTTTTATATGCTAGCTAAGAAATTGCTAATTTCTTAGCTCATCTAGCTCTAATATGTAACTGTTTCGTACCTGGTAGCAAACACCAGGAGGCATTAAAAATACATCATGAATCACAATCATCCATGTCAGAATTTCAGTAGAGAAAGTTATGGAAAAAATTTAAATAATAATTATTGAGGAGAAATATAACGGTGTCATCTCACAGCAACCAGCACTCAGGTCTCCTGAACTGATGTGTGGCAGCAAGACTCACTGGGTATAAAAACTAGGGAAGGACCCAGCGGCATCACAAGAGGGATGAGCCAAGCAGATGCAAGTCGAGGCCGCATGGCTGCGGATCCTGAGTTATTGGGAAAATATGCTACATCAGCTGTAACAAAGGCTCCTACTACGCAGATGCTGCTCTGACGTACCAGGCCCCCCCTCAAAGCAGTTTTTATCTCCTGTAAATGTATATAAGCCCTGGTACGTCTGTTTGCAGTCAGAGTTTGCATCGACAGAGGGCTGAACCTCCATCATGCTGCGTCCTCTCCTGCTGCTGCAGAAATAAACCTCTTCTGCCTCACTTGAATCTGCAAAGTAGGCTGTGTGTTGATGCTTCAATGCTGCTATGCTCTGTGCTGTGTTCCTAAATATTTATATATTTTGATTTGCTATAAAAATGAGGAACACATCTGTATAATAAGCTAGAACAAATACAGCCATCCTAAATTGATTTTAGGGTCATTTCCACTATCTAAACACTTAAAGTGTTTGTTATCATTTGTCCTAAGTAAGAGAAAAATTGTATTTCATGTATTTTATGATCCAAATGCAATGTTCTGTGCAAATCCATGCCTAACATTTAGCTACACAAACATTTATAAATGTTAAAAGGACAAAGATAATCTGCTGCTATAATAAGAAGATATACGTATTCGTTCTTTCCTCAATGATTTCTTACTCTCAACATCTCTTTTTCACACAAACACAGATGTCATATATCTTTCTCATTAGTGTAACTTTATGGGAAAAACATGCAATGTCCTTTTGCAGATGATATTGCCACATATTCTTCAGTCTAAATATGAACATGAAAATGTAAAATACTTTGAAATTGTTAGTGAATTTCAAGGAAAAAAAAAAAAGCCTGTCTAAGTATATAGGCTTATAACACAGACAGCTTTCAGTTCAAATATTTTGTAGCTTTTAGTTCAAATACTTTATTTCATTTCATTCAAGCTATCAGTGGATTAGACTTTTTACCAGAAATGAAAGGACTTCATCATAATTCTTATACCCAACAAATAACAACAAAATACTTTAATAAAATTTCCACTGCTTACTACTTTTCTTGACAGTAAGATGGGAATAATTTCACCTTCCTTTAGCTGTTGACAAAGTAGTAATCTAGTTTAAGCTACTTGTCTAGGTTTTTTCTCTGGAAGACTGATAAAATTCTGTATTCGAAGACCGTGATTCATGCATAATATTTTAGACAACTACTTAAGGAAGGAATGCACTGCATATCAAACTGTCTTTTTTCATGAATTAGAAAAGGTGTGTACTTTTTTACTTATTTATCAATGAAACATAATTTCTAGAAAGCCAGAACTAAGGTAAATTAATGTCACTCTAGATTTTTTGTTAAAATACTTTCTGGAAATTCTAATGATTTTGAACAAAGAATACACTCAAAACTCAGTTGCTTTTCTCTAACAGTATCATACTTTTCCTTAAATATCATTAGATTTCCATTGGACCAAAAGTCCTGGCAGCATTTCTTGACTGATTTAGACACTCCCACCCCAATCTTGAAACAAAAGTAATTTCACTATTTTCTGATAAAGAAAATGCAAAATACAACTTTTTAAAAGTAACAAATATATTCTAATACCTTTGTTGTTATCCATTCCTCCAACAGCATAAAGTGTCCCAACTGTAGATTTTCTGGGTTTAGTTCTTGGACTTTGCATGAGAGTTCTTCTCTCTGGTAGAAGATGGTATTTCATGGCTTCCAGGATAAGCTTCTGGCATTCTAAGTCATCCTTAAAAAGTGCATGGTTTTCTAGGTCAGCCAATATCTGTGAATGACATGATTATGAATCAATAATGCTAGAAATTCCTAGAAAAACAATGCTATGCAATGAGAGAAGGTCACAAAATAGATGGCATATGTATAGCACTTCATTGTAGAATACAGGGTTTTGCAGGGCTATTTTGCTTGGAGGAGGGACAAGTAAATATTTTGTTGATTTTTAAATTACTCTAGGCAACTTTTAGATCACTATTTCACCATTCCTTAAGACTACAATCTAACTACTCTCTTACTGAAGACATTGAAGAAAATTAAGTGTTCCCTTGTAGGCTAGAAACTAACTTATATTTAATGGTTTCCAACATAACACTGTAATGATTCAGAAGGCATCTCTTTGCAAGCATCTTGAATGTGCAATCACATAACAAAATTCTGCAGTAATTTATGTTATACCTTCCAGGAACATCTTTTATTTCTAAAATCAAAAACAAACAGACAAAAAAACCCCTTAACAACAACCAAAAAACCAACAAAAATCAAAACAGCAACAAAAATAACAAACAAAATAACTTGCTTGTGCAAGTTTTGTATCTATTGTTTTGCTGTATTATATGCAAATTTGAGGAATTATAATTCTCATAATGTAAATATCCTTATAATTGACATAAAAACTATAATCAGTAGTTACCAAAACAGATACTCAAAGCATACAGCTGAAAGAACATACTATTACGCTTCCAAGACAGAAGGCTACACGTTGTAAATGTTAAGGGTTTGATTCACTTTCCTGTAGCTTTTGAGATGTTGTAAATCACCCTGTAAGTTTTCAAGATCCCATTGGACTAAGCAACTTGGTCTAACCTCATAGTTGACCTATCTTTGAGCAAGGAGGTGGACTAGAGACCTCTGAGTTCTACCTGAGTGATTCTGTGATCTCACTGATGTCAGGCAAGAGGAGTACAACGCTTATGCAGATTTTGTGCTGTACCTGCTAGCCCCATGTAGACATCTCAGATACCCTAATGCATCAGAATTTGACCAATCTCTCAGTGGTTATGTTTAGGCAATTGAGTATTAACTCTAGATGCTGATCCCTATATTCTGCTATCAAATTAGAGCAGGTTTTAAGTGTATATGGCAGCATATCAGTACAGCCTCATTTCTAGATCTCATGGAACATCTATGTGGGGAACGAAATCATTTTCAGAGAAGCAGCTGAAGGCCAGAAAGAAGGAAAATTTAGTTCCCAGAGTCTGTGAGGAGTTATCTCCCTCACAGGCACATACATGCAAACATATGCAAACTGCTTTGCAGTTGCCTAAACACAGGCAGCTAGATTCCTTCTAAGGACTCAGCTATTTCCTCTGGACTTCAATGACTACTGAAAAATGCATGAATATCATTTGTCAATCTGTCAACCTTTTGCAGATAACATATGTGTTCTGTGACATCTAAAATATTAGTAGCTTGTACATATAGACAGCAGTCCTGCTTTGATTTTAGGTGTCACTCATGAAATGCATCTCTTCAGGTCCAAAGAAAGGAATTAGACACTGCAGTATCTCAACTGGTGATCCAGAACTCTTAAGTTACGTGGCTGATGACCTAACATGCAACAGACCGCTTATTAAAAGAAGTGAATAGGGATGTTCATCTATTCTAGATAAAAAATGTCTCTGACTGTGGTCATATGTCAATGTCTAGGGAGCAAGCCGTAAGACTATTTGCAAGTCATACATCTTCATATTCCCCCAAAGCCCAACTTTCAGATCACAGATGTTCTGAAGGTGGATGTCTTTTCCATGCATTTTGTAATTTTCAGGGGCCTTATCTTCCATTAACTAGCTCAATCTTCCTTTGAACTCACATTTTCATGACAAATTCAGCCTATCACTCGGTGCATATGAAGGTTTACCTCCCTCTGTTTCAAACCCGGGTCTGGTTGCTTCATTTGCTTTCACTCAATTTGTTTCATTAATTTATTTCTTTCAGTGGCCCCTAGTTCTTCTATTGAAAGAGAAAATGAAAAACTGAGCCTAGCCATATCAAGTTCCTTACATTATTCTAGACTTCAGTCATATTCTCCATTCTACAGATGTTGAAGCTGACTTTTCTAGAAATTTATATTTCACAGACACGAAATTTCACTCCTGAATGGAAGTGGCTAACCCAGAACCTAAGATTTTAAATTTGAAGTTAAGGACTGGCAACCTATTCTGTTCTGTTCTGTTCTATTCTATTCTATTCTATTCTATTCTATTCTATTCTATTCTATTCTATTCTATTCTATTCTATTCTATTCTATAATCTTGCAGAGGGAACAGGTAATACAAAGGAAACAATGGGATTTATGAGTTTGCACAAGGACAGCATAAATAATAAACTTACAATATCTTCAATGTAGTAATCCTAATATTCATGTGTTCTCCTTAAGATGTCAAAGTAAATGCTATAATGAATATATCACAGATGTACCATTAGAAGGTTAAACCAAATTTAAAACTTTTTTTTTTGGTCACTAAATCTATGGACTAAACACAATGGTGGTGTTATATCACTTAAGATGCAAGAAAGTTAAAGGAATGAAAATATGAAAGGAAAAAGACAGCTATGTTCCTTGATGACAATGCTTTCAGGAAAAGTCACTGAATGTGTTACAGGTTAATGGTTTTACTTAAATACTTGTAAATATTGCAAATGAAGGGTCAAGGTCTGAAGTTTTTCCTCTCAATCAGTAACTAATGGCTCGTATGCTTTCTTTCATGTAGGCAGACAGGTTTTTGAAAATTGTCGTATCAACTTTCTATGTCTGGTGGGAAAAGCACTTTTCTCATCTTACATGGAAAATGAGTCCCTCCCTATATTTGCTTTCCAAAATTATATTCAGTATTATTTTCTAATAAAACAATAGTATCTATCACATTCATTTTTATAAATGTGTATGATTAGTGTATTAAGAAACTACTAAAACAACTTTGCAGCAGCATAATAATAAATCACTGACTGGAAAAACAATAAAAAGTATTGAGATTGGATAATATTAATTCAGTTTCAGAGAAATGTTACAGAAAAAATTTGAAATGAAATCTGCTGCTCTTAAATTTGTCACAAACTCCCATTCTGGCATCTCTCTAGCATAAATGTATCTTTTAAACTGATTAGTTTCTACTGCTCTACATACTCCAAGGCTGTATTTCTTTGACCACAGAAATTCATTAAGAGGGAGCCAGTATCATATACATAATTATCTTATATTGAAACATACTTGCCTGTGTCTAGACTTCAGATAATTTTAACAAGAAAAAGCCTCTTTTGGAAAAACCAGTTCACTAAACAGGCATTAATACACTGGTCAGCTTAAAACAACGTATACTTACATCTATAATATACGCGCTTTGTGTGGCTGAAGGCTCAAGATGCTGGGTTGTCAAGAGTCTCACTAAAATAGTATGAGGCACAGGCAGAGCAGAAATAGACACATGCAAAAAATGGCAGAGACATTTGTGTACCTTGATGGCAGTATTTTTAAACAGGGGCACTATACATGGCGGAGGTTAATAGCTTGAATATAAATGCTTGCAAATAAATTGCACATGAAATAAATTATACTTGAAAATATTCTTAAACTTAGATATTGACTTTTTTTTTTTTTCCCCAGAAAAATGGCCAGCTCCCAAAGTCTGCTACTTTCAGTCAAAAAGGCAGCCTCTTAAAATTTTATCAGGAAGTGCATTAAAATGTATACTTCTCTGACATATTTGTTGAACTGTATTATGTTCTAACATATACTGCCTTCACACCTAACCTCATTAATTTAAATATCAAGATTTGATCCTCTTCCCTCATAGCTGGTGGGTGTTTTCACATTGATTGTAATGGTATTAGGTAAAATACAGCTTGTCAAGATGCTTTCACATTTAGCATTAATAAGCCAGGGTCAGTACAGGAATAGAAGAATAATCACTGGATTTTTCACTGTATTTCTTAATCTAAGTTGAGCACCACGAAAACAAAGTCTATGGTTAGAGTCTAGTTAGTTTTCAAATTTATTTACCATCCATGGTGTGTAGAGGAAAACACAGTTCTCAGGAAGGTATTTAAGTGAATATTTTTAATAACTTTCCAAAGAGCATATCCTTATAATCTTAGCACCCACAATAGCAATGGAAGGTCTCAGAAAATTCATATTATCAAGAAATTAAAAGAAAACATTTGGTATGCCAGATATAATAAGGATTTGTGTGTGTGTGTGTGTTCTGATCTTGGTTATTATGTGATTAATGTTGCTAAGTAAGAATAGTGAAGTGTGCTAATAAGCATATTTTATAACACTATGATAATTTATATTTCATAATATTAAGATTTTTAATATATCCTTTTTGTGATTTTTTTTTCCCTTTGAAGTGCTCAGCATGATACTCAGTAGATTGAAAATCAAAGATCTGAAGACAAATAATGCTTAGAGTTTAGGCAGGATGATGTATTCTTCTGCAAAATGATTAAATGTTCATTTAGGACTACTGAACAAAAAGAGGTACTCTGTCAACAATTTCACAAAATACAGATACAAGAAAGCTAAGGAATCAAATTATCAGTTTCTCCTTGCACAAACTTGAGGTGATATATTATCTATAATTTTTAATGCGTAATTAGTGGCATTGATGACAAGGTTTGTTATAGCAAGCTTATTATATCAGTAAGGATCAAAGTCCAGCAATCATATTCGGTGACTTCCTATCAGACAGCTACTTCTTTAGTCTGATGCTCCAATCTGTGCCTAGGCTCTTAAAGCAAACATTTATTGCTATGACATCTTCCCATTGAGTTGCCAGGTGTTTCAAATAAAGAGGGAAAAATCAGTGAACATTCTCCTGTCCCAAAATTCTGAGATTTCATGCACCAATCACAAATAGAGGCTGAATCTTTTTCTCTTTCCAATTAGCAATTCATCCTAGAAATAAAAAAAACCACCCACATTTATAAATAAAACTTTAAAAGCTGACAGAAACCTGTGATAATTTCCCTCAAAAAAAATTACTTAATGACCAAATAATAACAATTTTTATCAAAAAACCCCCAGTTAACTAAAAAAGTAGCAGTAAAAGTAAAAAAACAAACCTAAGCAAAACAAAAAACCTTATGGGGTAAAATATATAATTCCAAGGCCTTTTCTCAACTGTAAAGATATAGGAAAAATAATTTTGAGAAAACTATTCATTCCTCCCTCCTATCCACTTATTTTAGCACATGTGCTGACTTGTGATAAACACTGTCTTTCTGAAAAACCTAATGGATAAACCCTGTGAATGAGGGAAAAAATTGTTTAAAACAAAGCTACAGTTTGGAAACCGAAAGTCATATAAAGTCATATAACTGTTTCATGTTGTCTAAATTTCAATAATTTGCTTCGATGTTATTCTACTCCATGGTTATCTTTCCTTATTACATCAAATTAATCTCTCTATTTTTATTAAATCAGGATGCACTTGATCAGGAAATTCACTTAATAAGGATGTTTCCCTGGAAACGATATTATGTCCAGTTTGATCTTCAATGGCTGTGACATATTTAATTAAGAAAGAATTGTATCTACCATTAAATTAAGATTTCTGGGTTTTGTATTACATGGAAACTCACTGAGCTGTTGCTTCTCAGAAGACCCATGTCAGTGCTACTTCAATATAGTTAATTCTAGCATTGCTAGAACTTCTCAGACTAGAAATATAATGAGAATTTTAATAATGTTGTGTCATTATGATTCTCATTTTTCACAGTTAAAACCCCTACCGAGTCCTTTCTCAGCTGAACTTCTAAAATTCTTTCAACACAATGGTGCAGAGAGCAGGCATGCCTCAACTCAGTGAAGAACATTCAATTTGAGCTCTGGAGTGAAAAGTACTCAAGTACTGCCAAAAAGAAAGTCAAGTCTAATGAGCAGAAAAGGAGTTTGATACTGGTACAGTGACTGACAGTGGGTGCACCATGAGACTGAGCCTTTATTTCTGCCTGCCTTGCTGTCACCCTCAGCTTCCACCATCCTTCTTTAGAGAGCATCTCTACTACTGCTGCTCCCTGACAGATTTCCTCCAGCCTCTCTTTTATCCTATTTATTTGCAGCTATGATCCAAGTAACAGTATTAGTGATTTGATTAGTTGATTTGAATTAGTTGATTCACATATTCTACATAAATGATCATCTGAGATACAGGATGGGTCCCATTCTCCCCTGCTGAATGATTGGCATCTAGGATGAAATTCAACCACTACTAGGGAGAAAGAGGATGTTGTCTGCCTGGGAAGTAAAAAATCACCCTCTTCTTTCCTGCATGCACTTTTTGGAAGAGACTACAAGACAATGGAAGAAGCAGATAACTGACTTACAAAAACCTTCATGGTATCTTTCTGAAGAGGCAGAGAACATGGCCTTGTTATTTAGGTAGAGCTTCCTACCTTGTGGATAATAGAATCATTGAATCAGAATCATTTTGGTTGGAAGAGACCTTTAAGACCATCGAGCCGAACCATCACTGCGTGAACTTGTGAAAAGTGTAAGATGTAACAATGTTCACTCAGTCAGGGTGAATTAAAACTCAAATTCCACCACTTTGTTATGTGCCTCAGATACAGTAATTACCCAAAAGGGGAGATGAGGAAACACCATAGGATTCCTACCATTAAAAAGAATGGCTTGGGTATTTCCTCCAGGACAGGCATCAGGGCTATAAACCTGAACAAAGTGAGAAAGTGTTCTCCGTGTGACAAAATAAGATACTAAGCATGTGCAAAATTTTTTATCTTCTCTTTTTTCAAGTGATAGTTGCTGCAGTAATTGGTACATCATCATTCAAAACTATGCTTTATGTGGTCTCTCTCTGCCCATGTCTATTTACTGTGATTTAGAATCTTGAATAGTCCTTAACAACACATAATTGTTCTATACCCTGAATAGTACTACATTTCAAACCGAAACGCATTAATTTTATCGTAGACAGAAAGCAAATTCCAGTTCTCTAAAAATTATCCCAGTGTCTAGATGCATTCTGCCTGTGAAAACCTTAAGAGTCCTGGGCCCGCAGATACCTACATGCCAATCTTATGCAGAACACAGGATTAGCCTTATCTTAATAGTATTAATAATCATAACAGAAGAACAAAAAGCTTAAAATCTTTTAAATGAACTGTGAATAAATTAAATGTGGATTTTTATGGTACATTTTGTTTAACAAAGCCCATGAGTCTCTTTCTTGATCCAAAATGTATCAGAAGTCACTTGATAACCTTGAGTCAGAGAAATACATTACCATATGAAACAAAAATCTGAAGAAGGAATGACCTAAAGTTTGCATATTGAATGGTTTTCAAGAGAGATATTTGATTACCCATCATTGTCCTTTTATGTCTTCTTCCATGTACAGATTTGTTACGGCTCGTTATTGTTGATGATCATAGTAATGCAGCTACCAAGAAAGAATAGAAGCTTCTTGAAATTTAAGGTCATGATTTTTCTTTGTACAGAGTAACATAAAAAACAAATAAAGAGTTTGTATGAATTCCTGGAAAGTATAAAAATACTGTTTTAAAAATTCCTTTAAGAAAAGATCTCAGTCCACTTTCAAAGTCTTATTATGATTATGCTTTTCTAGCTGTTTGGAAACATTGTGTATCTGCGGACAAAAGTCCAATTAGAAGAATTTTTTTTGTCTGTCTAAAGTCGGTAGAAGAAGTCATTATTCCTATATCCTTGTATTGGTATTTGAATCAAAGTATTTCAGTTGCCTAATGAGGTGAAAAGAATAAATTGGTTGACACTTTGTTTTCTGTCTGTAAGACAACAGCAAGAAATGCCTGCAAATACTATCACAACTGCAGACTTCAACTTAAATAATTGTTATTCTGATTAAAACTATATACACACTTTTTACAAAATATCAGATAGACTATTTATGCTCCACTGCAAACATGAATGAAAGAAAAAGTCCCCCACAAAGTGGTACTGCTTTTTCACAAAACCAATAATCTCTGAGCTACTTCTGTTGGATACAAACACTCTTGTTATAAAGACTAATTGTTTAGTAATGTTTAAACTTCATATCCTTATTTAAAAGCTTTTGAACCTAGGTAATAAACAAAATAGTGAGATAATTACTTTGTTTCTCTTGTTTCATCTTAAGAGTTTGCTGAAATGCTCTATTTTCAGAAAACTGCAGTCTTCCTTGAGAGAGCTGAACATACATTCTGCAACTGGCAACTGATCAGAGATCGTCATTGACATTTTTGATAGGTAAATTGATCTTGGAGACAACGGGTCTTTCAGAACAATTCCGCAATGATTATAAATAGTTTTGTTATTTCTTTTTCCAAGAATAGCCTGATGTTAAACTTAATTATTTCCACTTAAACTAGTGCTCATAGGTGGAAACAACAGTACACGTAGCTAATATTATTAAGAGCATACCAAATGGATCTACTTCTCTATGAATGCATTTGGTCGTACATCAAGTAATTCAAGATTCTGCCTGAAGAAAAATATCCCTGTCTTCTCTGGGATTAAAATGATGGTTGATATGAATGAGACCTTTGGTTTAGTTTACAGGTATTGAATAGACATCAGCCATTATCAAAATCTTAAATAAAATTGATGACAGATAATTGAAATGCCAAGCTTGTTAAGAAGGTTTAAATCAGGACTAATAGGATTTCACTTAAATTTGGATTTTATATTATAAAAATTAGCTAGAAAACAGTGAATGCTGCTTTTCATGATCTAGGTAATAGAGCACTTTAACAAACTTCCTTTCCTAAAAGTGATGGAAATTTAATTTTTTTTTTTTTTTTTTTTAATTAAAAGTCTAACAAGGTTGAGAAATGAAACAGCATACCAAAGGTCCTACCTTTCTTCTGGAAGGCATGATAGGCTTTGCTCAAATCAATTTGATCTTCTAATGCAGAGTTCTAATTTTTAATCTAGTTTAATACATTCCAGATGATTCCCAAACCTCACTATATTAAGTTTTATCATCAATCATTTTACCTACTTAGTGTCACAAAGTATAGTAGGAAAATTATACTGAAAATTCTGAAAATTAATATAATATGGACAGAGAAAACTCAGACTTAGCACTTACTACCAGGAAGTATGATGCGACAGGTAATTTTTAGTTAACCAGTCACCAATCATTCTGCACAAACAGGCATTTCTTAAGAAGCAATGTAAGTTTTTCACATTTATGATGATTATCTACAAAGCATTACAAGGGGATTCAATTTAATTATTTAACTCCCTGACTTATAGCCAAGAATAAAAGTGCACATGCAAACACTCTTTGTGGGACTCAAAAAGATGCATGAGTAGGCTTTCAATGACAAGAGACACATAAAAATTTATCAAACTCTGCCTGCCTAGTTTCCCTTGTATATCAAAATAATATATGCTATTTTCCTTTTTTTACAATCTCTTTCATAGGCAAAGCCACATAGTCCAGAAAACACATACATAATACTCTATATATTACAAAAAGGAAAGAGAAATAATAGTGAAATTTTTTCTTTTCCAAGACAGACAGCATTTTCCATGAAAAAACAAAACTTTCAAATTAACAGTTTTGGAATAATATCTTCAGTATCAAAAACTTTTTACAAAGCATGGGGTTTTTTTTATTCTTTAGAAAATACATAATTTATAATTTTTCCTACTTCTCCCATGTCAATGGCAAGTTTACTGCCCATTTTCTGACCAGCTTCTTCAATCTCAAATATCCTTACTGCATAATTTTTGTAGGAAGGTGCTTCCGTGCTTGAAAAAGTGGATAAAAGCGTCTCAGAATCAAGAATTCTCCAATACTATGGGTTAGTTCTAAAATAATTTTCTTCCTTTGTCTAAGGTAAAAATGAAAGTTAATTATGAAATTAATTACAGAAAGGTCCTGGGGAATAGAATTAATGTATGGCTTTCTTCTTTCAATTTCACTTTAATTTTTGCTCTGGCAACATTAAGTGAATTTCCTGCTTAACATCTACACTTGAAAAGAACAGGTTTAAGTAAGAGGGAATTAGGCCTCTCTTCACAATGCAAGATATTCATTTAAATGCCTGCATTAGAACTTTAATTTTTTTCTGCCAATAATATTATTAAATATTCTCAAATAAAATGAGCAAGATATTTCAGCCATTGGTAATATTTTCTAATAAAGAAAAATATACAACAGATTTTATTTTTATACATAACAAATTAGTTATTCATTAAAAAAACCCCCTAAGACCACAGGAATGAGAACAGCAGCATGTTTGCACTGTTTTCATGAGAAACTACAAGTTTTTGGGCTATTGATTAAGCATGCATTATTATCATGTTTAAGTATTATATTCAGAGAAAAACAACATAATAAAAAACCCCTTTAAAATTTAGATTAAAATTTAGAATAGTGCTTAGAAAAAGACATCAGAAATGACATATTAATTTGAAAATTGGACCAGGTTTGTACATAAACAATTCACTGAATTTTGCATAACAGAAGGTACAATTTCAGGAATCATATAATATAATGTTACCTTCTTTTAACTCTTATTTT
The DNA here is from genome assembly GCA_009769605.1 of Bucorvus abyssinicus. Lineage (NCBI taxonomy): Eukaryota > Metazoa > Chordata > Aves > Bucerotiformes > Bucorvidae > Bucorvus > Bucorvus abyssinicus. The sequence goes on along the minus strand of CM020024.1, from coordinate 73,175,329 downwards.
TAAATTTCTGTATTTTGAAAAGAAAATTAAAAAGTATTGCAGTCATAAAATTATTTTTCACCACTTTTTGTGTTTTGAGCTTATGCTAAGGTATTATCAACCATTCTTTATCCAGATCCTGATTTGCAAACAGGTTTTAACTAAAGTAGATTAAAACACTTCAATATTCCCTCACTATCTCCTTTAAGTCTTTTAAAAAATAAGAACATTATTATCTTTTCTGGACTTCTAAATGTAGAGAACACAAAGTCACAAACTGATCATGTATGGAGCTGAAGTTTAAACTCCATTTCTCCATTTTATCCAACTGAACTTCAGCGATGTTACTTAAAGACCTTTTTGTTTTGCTAGAAATTGAATGAATTGAGCTAAATCCAACATAATCGTCTGCTTTACCTCACTTGACTGTTTTGTAATTAGGGGCCTTAAACTGACATTTAAAAAAAAGCTTATATCTAATTTCTTTTTCAGTTTTTCCTTGTTTTTAGAACAACCATTTCAGAATATTGTCTTAGAAGTAAAATAATAAAATATACTTGCAGTTAATAATTTCTCTAGTTTAGGATGTCTCATTTTGTTTTTTACCAATTTTTTTCAGCTCATCAAACCTTATGGATCTGTTTGGCATTCTCACTTATTCATGTTTAATTAATTATTTCAGTAAACCTGTTTTAGTTCTGAGATTATTTCTGAGCATTTTTCTGTAGTAACACAAATATTCAGTACATGAAATTCAATATTTGTGTCGCTCATGGACTAAATTATTCATAATGTGTGAGTTATTCAAGCCACCTGCTCAACCAACTCACAAAGAAAGACTATTCTAAATCTCTCAGATTTCTGTATTCTCAGAGAAAGCTTATTTTCTCCTCAGCAATAAGATGCAGCAGACTTAAGGATCTCTAAGAAAGTCTAGACCAGTTCTTTCTTGAAACGTATGGTTAATAATGTCTATTACTAATAATCTACATTAAGATTTACTGCTTAGACACAACAGACTTCATTAGTCTGACTGTAAGTCTGTGATCTGTGTATGGAACCAGGTGATAATACATTGCCAAGAGATCAATCACATAGCAATAATAGTGAACAGTCTTGGACTGGAATTTTGGAAAGAAATCTAATTGTTCTTCCTGTCTAACAACCGAACTCTGGTATCTACTAAGCTGTTTTTTCTGGTGATCACATTCACTAGTGGAGGAAATGTGTTCAGTGTTTAATTGATATGTAATTCCAACTTTTCCCCCACACATTAAAAATAATTTCAGATTCAGAAGACACTTTAAACTGCCTTTTTACCCTTCAGTTAAAATCCTGAGTCCTCCCTATTGTTCCCCCACATCAGGGTATGAAACCCAAAAAGAATACAGCATAGCTGAAGTTTGTTTTCCTTAACCTTACCTTACCAAAATAAGTATATTAGATAAACAAACAATCATGCAAACACACATTCTCTGAGGCTCTACATTTGATATAAATATGAAGGAACTTATTTTTTTTTCCCCATTCTCTTGAATAAACTGAGTTATGGGATTGGAACATTCATTGGTAGCATCTGTGATAAGTAATTACACTGTGGGTTGAAACCACTTTTACAACATTAACACTCCCAATGCTTGTGATTTAATGAGCCCATTTATTAAAATCTTTAATATTATTTTCCGTAACCAGTCCCTTGTTATCTTTTATCACACTGTTCTGACTTTAATTTTAACTTAATTTGTAAATACGTCCACGCTTTTTTGGCACACATACTGACTTTCATTGGACTACTAGTACTACTGGGTCTATCTTTGAAACCGGTACTAAATTTACAAATTTACTTATCACCCTGATGTGTTACTGATTCAAATGTTAGTCAGTTTAGGAAAACACTGCAAAAATAGGGACTTAACATTAGGGAAGGGAAGTCCAATCCATCTCTTAGACCTTTCATCACCCTTTTTCCATGAAGTCCATTCAAGATATCCACTTGTACAAGTTCAAACATTTGCAATCCCATTTTCCTTCTTTCTATAGCTAAAAGTGTCAGATTTCAAATTATGTCAAGAGCAATAAAGGCTTCTGCTTTAAAACTACCTGTTGTTAACAGTTGCAGAGAGTAGTGATTGATATTTGCCGTCACTACTTTCAATGAATTATGCTTGTATGACCCCTGGAGGCATGTTCTATGGAACACCAACAGAGTTCAAAAACTTGCCGCAGAGAAGGAGAGTTTAATCTTTTCTAGGGTGAACTCTTCCACTGTTACTAACCGGATAAGCTAGTTACTCTAAAATTAGCTTGGATACCTCTACACTAATCTACAGAAATCACTACTGATTTGGATGATGGGGCAGAGTATATATTCAGCAAGTTTGCTGATGGCACCAAACTGGGAGGAGCGGCTAACAGTGACTGGAAGGGTTGTGCTGGCATCCAAGGGAACCTCACAGGCTGGAGAAAGAGCCTAAGGGGAACCTCATGAAGTTCAACAAGGACAAGGGTACAGTCCTGCACCTAGGGAGGAACAACCTTAAACACCCCACCTGGGGTCTTCATGGACAATAAGTTGAACAGGAGCCAGCATTGCCACAATGAAGGCTAACAGTGTCATGGGCTGCTGTATTGCCAGCAGGTTGAGGGAGGTGATCCTTCCTCTCCACTCAGCATTGGTGGGGCTACACCTGGAGCGCTGTGTCCAGTTCTAGGCTCCCCAGTATAAGAGAGATAAGGGGAATAAGGGAGATTAGAGAGCCCAGACAAGGGCAGCTTAGTTGGCTAAGGTATTGCAGCATCTCACTCCTGTGAGGAAAGGCTGAGAGAGCTGGGACAGTTCAGCATAGAGAAGAGGGCAATCTTACTAGTCTGGGTCTTCTCAGTGGTGCCCAGTGACAGGACCAGAGGAAATGGGCATGAACTGAAACAAGGAGTTTCCATCTGAACATGAATAAATACTTTTTTACTGTGAGAGTCATTGAACAATGGCACAGGTTGCCTAGGGATGTTGTCGAGCCTCCCTCCTTGGAGATATTCAAAAGCTGTCTGGATATGGTGCTGGGCAACTGCCTCTGGGTGGCCCTGCTTAAGCACAGGGGTTGGACCAGATAAACTCCAGAGGTCCACTCCTAACTGAACCATCCCATGATTCTGTGATTGCAAGTAGAAAATAAGCACAGCTTGCATTAGATAGGTACAGAAATGTTATCCGTTATAACAGGGTAAACTTGGACATTTGGATTTGACTCAGACAGTCAAGTTTTCAAGGTAATTAGGTGTGCAATTTAAACTGTGCCTTCCAGGGACTGTACAGCACACTATTCTCCAGGTAATTACAACATAGATCCTGAGCAGACAGGTTGAATCTACTCAACTGATAGACTTGAATGTCTTTCTGGTTTGGGGGTACTTGTGGCCCACATCAAAAGGTCTTGTTGTCTTTTTTAGATCCCAACAGAACTATGAAGTCAGTGGAAAGGTTGTTTTTCTCCTATGGAAAAACCTCTCTTCAACTTCATCTTTGCTCTCATTAATCAAAATAGAGCCCTCTAGCACATACATGCTAGTAGTCAGCCCAGGGGGATGAATGAATAGCCACACTTACACTGCGCACTGTCTGCAGCCATCTGATATAATCTACAATCCGACAGTCACTAAGATAGAAAAAGGTGCCCAGTAATGGCTATAAATAATATGACCTTGTAAAAACATAAACAACAGGCAAAACATCTTTTCAAAAATTAAGACATGATTTTATAAAAATAAATCTGCGTTAAACATTTAGGTATGCACTGAAAATAGTGCTGTTTTGAAGGCAAAGGAAGGATATGGTCTTATTTATACGGCCAGAGCTCATACTTGATTTTGACATTTAATGTGCTCTAATGTATCAATAAATATGTGTTTTCACATGGACACACTCTATACATTCTAATGTAAAAATTCATGAGAATAAATGTTTCACATAGTAGAAGTAGAATATTGTTATCAAAATATTGTTCTGAGCCTTTGGCAATGCAGAATTAATATAAAGAGAGGCAAAGTTTGTATTTTGTATTCATCATTGTCATTCCCCAATAACTTTATGATCATGTGCAAAAGTGATTTGCCTAGTGAAGATCCACTCTTTCACTAAATAAACATATCCCAGCGTATTTAGTAGCAAACTATATGCTCAATATATTATGAGACACTGAATAAAAAGTCAGCTAAGTTGCCTGTACGTAGGATAAAGAAATAGTATTATAGCATTATGTAGAACAGCATCTCATGACACCTTCAAAGAATTTATGGATTCTTTATGGATATTTACTAGTATTTACAGATAGAAAACTGTATTTGGAAAGGAATGTCACACATAACTCTGTTGAATGGTAAAAATTTTCACGGTTTACAAATTTTCACGCTGTCACTTTTTTGCACAAGAAATGCCAGCCATATTGACAGGACTTTTAGACAGTATTAGAATTAGATTTAAAAAGATTTAGCACCATTTGAGATATCACATGCTGTCTAAGAATCCACAGAACCTAGAACTCTAGTCAAATGTGAATTCGTATCATCTGCACTTTTTTTTAGCGAAGCTAGAGATATTTGGAGAACTGAAAAAGATTATCAATCACTTCATGTTTTCAATCACACTACTCTGAAGGGCAGACATGATTGACATAGAGAGATACCCTCCATTTTTGCTAAGCAAAGGATCTTCCAATCGTTTCATCTGGCCCAATATATATTGAAAAGGCCAGAACTTGATGAAGTTCAGCCTGATGACTGTCTGGTTAATTAATTTTTCAGCAGTACTGAGAAATAACTCTTTGCCAAATGCCAACTGAGCTGTGGAAGGAATTTACAAGTTTGCTTCACAACGTCAATTATCCAAGCTAGGATTTAAAGGTTTTCTACATGATTATTATATGCAAATTCACATATACTTTTAAAATCATGTACAGCCAGATGTAAAGTGTGCATTCTGAGGGGATTCAGAGGCTTAGAATTTCCTTCAGGTTCCCTACAACACCTCTGTATAAATAAGAACAGAACCTAGGTGGATCAGTTTGCTTGCTCCCCAGTGACTTACAGGGTATTTAAGTACTTCATTTTATAAGGACTGGATTGCTTCTGCCTCTGGGCAAGAAACTCAATTTAGATGCCTCCATTAGTTTTGCTGGATCTGAGCCACAGCATGTTTAATGCTCAAAGAATACACATTATCCTACTGATGTGATTTGCAAGCCTCTGAAAAGTAATATTATTAAAAATGTTGAAGAGAGAAATGCAATAATATCCATGCTTTATCCTATAATATTTTTTAGCTTTCATAGTTAACCAATGATCTACTACTACAAGCAGCTGCAAAAAACACCCATTATAAACGGAGCACACTGGTGGAGTACAAGTTACCTTTAACTTAACCATTTCTGCAGGTAAATATTCGTGTTCTTTTCATCAAGCACATCTTTGCTGAGAAACATTAAAACATAACATCCTCATTTTTTCACTAATCGTGCTATTGTTGGCACTCAGTATCATATGTAAACTCCCAATTCTTGCTTGTAAATTCCTTCAGCAACCCAACTGTCATGAGCTCTCACATTCTTAAGAACCACCATAAGAATGTTTTGCCCGATAGCTGCATGCATTCTTGCTCATGCTGTACCCTCAGCTTTATAAGATACATTATGCTGTGTAGAGACCATCAACAAAACCAAGCTTTTCTTCTTAGTAAATGTGATTACATCACCAGTAACAACATAGGGCTAGGCAAAGGCTCAAATATGCTGATGAATTACACTGAATGTTTCCAGGTATAGCTTGAGACAAGGAATAGGAGATACAAGCATAGAGGAAACCATTATGTTTTGGGAAAGGAGAAGAGAAAGATAAGGAGAATTCAGTGATGTAGCCATAAATTCTTCTATACTGTTTGCCTTCAGGGTCAGAAGTTAATGTTTTAGCTTCAGCCACAGACAACGTTAGACTTTTTCCTATGTAGAGTTAGTGAGGATTCAGATGCTCAGGGAGGAAATCACTACATCACACATGATGGGGAAGGTAATCATTAGATGATGGGTCAGGGCAGTCATCAGGGAACTAGGTCAGAACACCTTTAGTTATTCTAGCTGGACCTTGATGGGCATATCCTTCCACAACCACAGATTTTCACCTCTAACTAAAAGGTTCACAAGAACAGTGATTCTGGGCTGCATTAGATGAAGTATCGTCAGTAGGTTAAGAGGGGTGATCCTTCCCATCTGCTCAGCACTGGTGAGGTCAAACCTCATTGTGCTGTGTCCAATTCTAGGTTCCTCAGTACAAAACAGACATGCACATACTGAAGAGAATTCAATGAAGGATCATGGAAGATGATGACAGGACTGGAGCACCTCTCTTATGAGGAAAGGCCAAGAGAGATGGGTCAGTTCAGCCCGGAGAAGAGAAAGCTCAAGGGTTTCTTACTAATGTGCATAAATACCTGAAAGGAAGGTGCAAAGAGGACAGAGCCAGGCTCTTCAGTGGTTCCCAGGGAAAGGACCAGAGGCATTGTGCACAAACTGAAACACAGGAGGCTCTGTCTGAATTTCAGGAAACACTTTGATACTGTGAGGGTGACTGGCCCCTGGCATAGTCCTTGGAGGTATCCAAAAGTCATTTGGATGTTGTCCTGAAAATGGCTTTAGGTGTCCCTGCTTGAGCAGAGGTGTTGGACCAGATAACTGCAGAGGTCACTTCCAACTTCAGCCATCCTGTGATTATGTGTATTTTTATCATATCATGTCTAAAAGCCATATCCACAAAGTGTCTTTAGTGATTTTGCTTTGTTTTACATGTACTAATTTTGTTTGTTCTTTAAAAAGATAAAATCATTTTAATTAAATTTCATTTAAAAATACTGCTGAAAATTGAGGGCAACAGTGATATCTTTTAGTTACAAAAAGTAGCTTCTTAGAGCTTTTGAACAACTGATAAAATGCCAGCTTACAATTTTTTTGTTTGTTTGTTAATGTCAGTAAAGAATGCTATTAAAAATTACAGGGAAAAATGTTTGTAAGCTTGTAAATGAACAATTCAAGTAAATAATCTAAAATACTTCAGTATTAACAAGGTTTAAAGCTTTCACCAAGTTTTTACTCTCCCTGAATCCTTTAAGAGTGAAAATAAACATAAATTAAGATATATTTTCTATACAGAGCAACACAAAATATTTGGAACACCTATTGAAAGGAAATAACTAAATCTTGTCTATTATAATGTGAAATATTTTCTTATATTGGTCAAACCACCAATCTTTCTAGTTTGATTTGAATGAATTAGAACTGTTTTAGCTTAGTAGATGGCTTCAGGCAAATCAAAGGAGCAAAATTAAACTATTATTTCATTTTCAGCTTCATAATACTTTCTTTTTAATTAATACCAATTGGCTTCTCCCAAATTCTTCTTTTGAATTTTGAATGAGATTGTTTGATATCCTATTACTCAAATCTTACTACATTGCCAATATAATTACTGCATCTTGAGAGTCAAATGAGGTATTATAAAAACTCAGGCTGTAAAACGAAACAATAAAAGTGATGAAGATCTGGTGTTCGAGGTCTCTCTCTGTTTTTCTTTTTATTTTGCAGTTTCATATACCTGATATGATGTAACCTCAGAATGTAATTTGAGAATTCCAGTATTAATATTCACTTGATTTTTAAGCAGATTTAAACTTGGATTTCTTTATTTTGGCCAATCGAGTCATTGTGAAAGGTTAATATCCAGAATAGCAACTAGGATTCACAAGAAAAAGTATTTGTCATTGACATATTAATTTTGTCTTTTTTTTCTTTTATGGTCAGAAGGAACTAAATTTTGCAGACTCAAACAGAGAAGAAATAGCTCAACAATATCTTTTGCTGTATCAGTGACTCCTTTGATCATTCATTGGACCCTCAGCTCAGGCTTTGATCTCCAACTAACAGTAAATATGCTCAAATGAATACAAAGAGATTTATATACATGAGAACATTGTCTCTGGCTTTCTGTGTAGAAATAACTCCTGTAGACATTGATATAATCTGATATAACTGCTAGTAGAAGTATAGAATTATCTAAAAGTCACCATCAAAAAGCAAGAATGAAGTGGCAGCTGATTCTGACCTTCCTCACTGCCAAATTCTCAGTGTTATGACCATAATCAGTCCTTTTTGGTTCCCTACAGGGAACCACCCAACGGGAGGTGCCAAAAAGGGCTGTGATGGGTTGATCCTGGCCAGCAGCCAAACACATACTCTGCCTCTCACTCACTCCCCTCTCCTGTGGAATAGGGAGAAAATAAAAGGAAGGTGAGAAGATGTATGGTTTGAGATAAAGAGAGTTTAACTGGGAAAACAAAATCTGTGCACACGAGTGAAAAAAAGAAAAAAAGAGGAATTAATTCACTGCGTCCCATCAGGAAGCAGATGTCCATCCATGTCCCGGTAAACAGGGTCTCAGTACGTGTAACAGTTGCTTGAAAAGACAAACACCATAGCCACCATTGTCCTCCCCCTTCCTGCTCCTTTCACAGAGCTTTTTATTTCTGAGCATGATGTTACACAGTACGGAATATTGTGGAGTGCAAAACTAGAAACAATATTCCAGGTGCAGCTTTAGCAGCACCAGGTATTATGGGAATAATAACTTCACACGGCCTGCTGACAGAATTTTTGCTGATGTAGACGAATATGCAATTTTCCTCATTCATGCTATTGGCTCATACTCAGCCCAGTATCTGTCATAATACCCAGTTGCTTTTTTTTTCCTTTTTCTGAGAATATTTACTGTTCTGCCTGTCTTTCTCAGCATGTTACAGTATCTGTGGTTACTCCTCTCCAGTTTCACAACTCTGCACTTGTTGGGTATCTGTTGGCCCAATCCTCAGTTTTATTGATGGCACTCTGGATGAAGGGCAGCCATTCATTTTTATTAATTTTGAACAGTTTTGCTTTTAAACACCCAGAGTATTCAGCAGTTGCAGATTATAATCACAATAACAGTAATATTATTGTTGGTATTCTTGTTATTACTATTATTAAATAATAATAATTTAAAAATACCTGAGGTGGAAGCAGTGGTAATCTGATATAAGCAAGTAGCATACTTAGGTCACTGCATCGCCTCTGCATATCATACTTCACCCACATCATTAAGGCATGGAAAATGGTCTCTTCATCAGGAACATTCACATCATCACTAGCAAGAAGTTTATGGAGTTCTTCAGCCGGTAGAAGTAAAAATTCTTGATTTCGTATGACTTCCATTATATTCTCCTGAGAAGAAAGTATTTCAGATTCAGTAATATTGGAAGAAAATAAAAGCAGCTGTTAAAGATAATACACTCATAGGATTAATCAATATCTGCCATACCTGGCCATCTTACAGCTCATGGGAAAAACAAAGCAAACATGATTAGAATTCAACAGCTATAGTTGTAATTCATATATGAATATATTCAGAAGACAATAGGAAGATTATATGGTAATACTGTAATTAAAAATTGTCAGAATTAGTAAAGGATAGGGCTGATCTGCATATTGTTTGAAAATTTTATAAACTCAGTTGTAATTGAGCACATTCAATATATTGTAAATCTTTACATGCACATACTAAGTTTTCCTTTATTTTTTCACTATTTATCTGATTTATTTCTTAAATAACTTGTCAGTCATATAAGGTTAGATTGTCAATATCCAGATGACGGCTATCTATACATACGACAAGGAAGAGAGGAAGATCAACACCATGAATTTAGCATTATTTCTTGAATTTGTTTAAAATAGATTGTTAACATTCAGCTAACATGCAAATGATATACAGCAATTAAAATCCTACAGTATTGAAATTTATAAAACATACAGGAATTAACTGTAAAAAATTAAACAAAAACTATACAAACTATGTAAACATACAGATATAAATTAAACAAACTAAACAAAAATGTTTCATTTAGTTGACTGAATCCTGAGGACTGAATTAAGTGCTCTCTGAACTACCTACTCTACATTAACAGGACACAACATAAGCACAGTTCTGCAGGGTATCTTTCTCCAAATATTTCTTTTAGGGTGCTTGATCTACCTGGAGAGATAGTAAATGTGTTCTCATATTCTTGATTCATAGACAATTGTAAGAAGAAAGTGAAGTAGGTATAGACTAGAGGCACAGGACCCTCCTCCTAAAAAATAATAATTAAAAAAAATCTAATTTTTGACATAAAAAAGTAAAGGTGTTGGAGGGAGAAGTAAGTAACAATATTGGATATATAAAAGATAATTGTGCCTTTATCATATATTTTGGATAGACTTTGTGAGAGTAAGATGAGAAGAAGGGAAGGAATGACAAAGCATCAGTCAAGTACTTAAGTGTAAGAACATAAAAATTGTGGGAATTGAATAATTCCACTGCTACACCCACTCAATTCAGTTCTTAGCATATCAAAATTCAAATTAATGCTGTCTATAATTGCTTGTTTGGGTCTGGGCCAGGGGAAAGACTGACTGGTCATGAGGAACTGAAATAGAAGTAACAGAGTACTACTGAGACAATATAACTTAAACTGGAAAAAAGGTGTAAGACTTAAAACATCAGAATTATACTCTGGCTCTCGTAAGTCACATGTTGTCCTCCCCCCGCCTCATGAAATGCAAGGAAATTATTATTTTCATTTTCCAACATCATATTTTTTGAAAGTTACTGCTGAAAACAGTCCATTAAAAATTAACTGTATTTTATTTTATTTTATATAAGGTAGCAGAGATGAATAACACAGACATAGGTATGACAAAATCATGCTAGGCAGAAATTCACTGAAATGTGTAATGCAATAACACATCAAATACATATGTGCAAATAGAACTAATCAGCTAAAACTAAAAGTGATGCTTATTATTATGAATGTGAACACTTTTACATGTAAAACTTAACTTTCTACAAGTAACTTTTTAACTCTACATATATACCCAAAATGGGATGCCAACACAACAATCATACGGTCATGGTCTGTATCAGCCGTGCTGTTATCTTTACATAACTGATAATTAGATCAAAACATGACTCAGTTCTTTTGTTAAATTACTTGATTAAATGTCAATAGGTACCTAAAACAATACAAATTTATGACCTAAGGTTTTAATCCATTGACTCCCAATAAAGTTTAAATTGTGTGACTAGAACATTGTATAATAGCTTGGAAATGTAAGGGAACTAGTTTGCAGGCACTTAACCACAAGTTGGTCTAATTTTAATGAAAGAGCCATAAAACTCAGAAAATTTTATTACATTTTGAACAAAAAAAATTTATGAGACAATGTTTAATTAAGGCTGGTTAAACTGACATGAAAAGCCATTATGAAAAAAATATAACTCTACTTAAGAGGAACTAACATCAAACTTCGCAATAGTGTATTAATCCAAAGACCTAATATTATTGAGAAACATTTGTGATGGTGGAGTACATTTTATGAACTCGTAGAACTTAATTAATTTTGAATATCACTCAGAGCAGGGGCTCTCAGAATAATAATCCTAGGTTTTTATAATTTTTAATCGTCTTTTCATTTGGATATATGCTTAAGGAGAACTTATTCCAGCCTCTGTACTGATTTACCGTGGACAAAAAGTAGAATCTAACAAAATTTTCAGAAAAATATACAAGCTTAAATCTGTTCTTCTAAACATCTGAACTTATACTAATTTCATGTTATTCAGGGCTCAGTATTGTATAGAAAATGCTAGTTAATAACAATTCTTAATATAACTGTGACTTCTGTGTATAAATATTTATTTATATGGTATATTTATATATATTTTATATATATAAAACAGCAATAAAATCCAGGTTCTTGAACTTCAGAGCTAAAAAATTCTCTCCTTTAAGTATTTAGCACTTCCTAAATCAAGTGTTTAGAACTTTCCAGATCACATTTTAATTTCTCGAGATTCATTTCATTTGGAGCAGTAAAGCATATTTCAATGGCTCGCTTTTTTATGTTAACAGAAATAATTTATATATGTTTACCGTGGAAAAATATCTGCCATTTTTATTAAAATACAGTTGGTCTTCCTTTTTGCACGTTAGGAAACATGATACAAAAGATGTCTGCGATCTATGGATTAAAATTTTAAGGATAAATGAGAAACATTTTAACTTCTCCTGAAATTATGGTGCAAGGTATGAATGGAGCTACTCAGTCCTGCTCTAGTGAAATGTTTTCAAGAATGCTTAGGTCCTCACGGCCTGAGAAACCATTTTGAGAATAAGGGTACTCAGTGTTTAAGCACATCCAAGGTTATGTGACAGAGGTGTATGAGTTTTCAGGACCTCTAACTTTTGACTCTAATACTTAAGAAGCCTTCTAGATCTGGTCTCCACTGTTACATAAATCTCATAAGATCAACTGGGCTGTGACTAATGCCTCTACTGCATGGGTCATTCACTTACCCTTTCCCTTCAGCAAGAATTGCAATATTTTAATTAAGTAGTGGATTTTGCTTTTAAATTAGAAGAGGTAACTTACAGTAGAAAGTATGAAAGTCTCTGAATCCACTTGGAGAAAGCTATGGCTCACTTGGTTGCCCTTCCGCTTTCTCAAAATGATCGTGCAATAACTATTGCTGTGGGGTCATAGCATTTTCACAGCAGAACTATTTCATTTTTAAACTTTTTCAGCAGCACACAGGAGTAGAATAAATGATCATAAAGTATTAGCAGAGTAGAGTCACATAAACAAAACATATCTGTATTTAAAGGTAGATAAGCAAGCACTTGAATATCTGAGCTAACAAATTGTGCATCATAGGAACATAAATGCTCTAATGAAATTAGACTGTTACCAAATGTAATCTAATAAAAATAAATTCTACTACATATATATTTATAATGATGTTAGCAATAGAAGTGAATTTGTTGGTTTTTGGTTTTTTTTTTTTTTAAAATCAAGACCTGTAATGATCATTATTTCACATGGAATAAAATTATCTTGCAAAGGTTAGTTCCAATTGCTGTTTATGTCACTGATTTCACTAATCAGTTGTGGGGAAAAACCTGAGAACAATTTCTTCAGTATTATAAAAAATAGGAAATAATTTCATACCTTGACAAAGAATGTAATGTTCCGAGAGTGCTATTTAGAACTCGTTATATCAGAGTTGCCATGGCAGTGAAATGTTTTGCTGTTTTTTGGGTTTTGGATGCAAGGGGTTTATTTAAGATGTTTTACTTTTTATTAATTTTGATGCTGTGGCCTTTCCAATAGGAAAATGAGAAATGCATAAAATAGTGTTGAAAAAAAGGTATAGGTACACTGGCGTTTCACTTAAATAGTACATCACTAGCATCAATGAATATTTTAAGCCCATGCTGCTTTTAGTTTAGAACCTAAGTTTTCATGAGAACATTTAAAAAAAGGAATAAATAGTGCATCTGATTTCCATATTAAATCATATAGTATAATTTCTGAAGAGCTAAAGACCTGAAAGCCAATTTTGATTTTGGTCAAGCCCTACGCTATTTCATGTAATTCTGGAATTATTGCTGCTGAGCAACACTGAATTCAGCATTCTTGATTTGTAGACCCAGTTTTCCCAAACAACTGTGTATCATACAGACCATTTGCAAAACTGTCCTCTTGTGTATCTTCTTTCCAAAGAGGAATAGGCTTTTCAGGTTCCCAAATTTCCATTAGACAAAGGACCAGTACTTATTAATATGCTTATGGTCTGGTTCTCCAGCCAAATCCCAGATTTTATCTGAGAGTGAGTTGCATCTGCCCTATGTAATCCAAAGAAATACATGATGTTTCCAATGCCAGATGCCAGCCTGATATCACTATTATGAAAGGAACATGAAGGCTGGGGCATTCAAAGGATTGATAGCTAGTGAGAAGAAATCATGTAGGTGTATACTCCTTTGAACTTTGTCAGTGAGAACAGAGAACATCAGGGGCTGCTTTTTGGGGAGAGCAAACAGCTGGTTGAGGATAGAATAGTCTGTGACTATGGATACCAGCTCACCTAGCATACTGAAATCTTAACAGAGACTTTTATGTGACAAAGTTAGTCTACCACAGTCTAAATATTTTTCTTTTTTACTTGCAACTTTTAATATTTTTTTCAATAGTTTTGGGTTTTAGAATATGAGTCTGCAGAATTAGCCAGATTATAGTCTAATTCATCATCAATATCATGAGGCATTCTCAGATTTCACAATCTAACTGTAGCTCAAAACCACTCAGGCATAGACGTCAGCGGATATGCCAGTTCATCACAATAAACCGGCTGAAACTTTCAAGCTACAGGTCTTTAATCTTGCATGTTTAATCTTGCAACTGCATCTGTAATCTTGCAACTGGTCCATAATCTTGCAACTGTGTAAGAATGGTTAATGTTTATTTCCTGTTTTGCTGAAAGATCTTGGATCACACATGCTGCACATATTCTTCTCATCTAAGAAGATCCAAGAAGCCTAAACCTGTACACAAAACAAACATGACTTGCTAAATGGATGAGGACATCTATACGTCTTGCTCTCCCTGTCTGAAACAGTCTTCCAACACTGTTTTGGAAGGTCCTGTATCTCGTAAACACTGGGCCTTCTGAGTGCTAAGCCCCAGTGTGTGCATAACCTGTTCCTCCTAGCATGGTATCTAAGAAAAAACAGAACTCTAGCATCTAGTAAACCAGTTCTCTTGTTATTCATCAGTCCTTCCACCACCACCACCACCACTACCACCACCACCCCCACCACCACCACCCCCTTTTTAGGGTCTTTTTTAGTTAGCTTACCTTCACATACATTGGTCGCTTGAGACTGACCCGGGAGATGACAGTCTCGTTCGGCAGCATCCTGAATGACCAAGCAGCCTTTTTCAAGGAGAGCACTGCTTGCTCCACAGGGAGAGGGGCCTAGAAAAGGTGGCCTAACCAAAGCTCATCTCCCCTTCCAATCCGGTTGGCTAGCCGCGGCCAACAGGCATCTTCTGTTGCGGTCAACCAAAGACAAAGAGACAAAGGCATACACCTGCCTCCAAAGGTGTGTCCAGATTGACACTCGCATGTTGGAACATCAGAACCATGCTCGATACAGCAGACAGTGGGCGTCCTGAACGCCGTTCTGCTATAATTGCTCACGAACTGTCACGACTCAACATCGACATTGCTGCTCTCAGTGAAGTTCGCCTTCATGAGGAAGGCAGAACATGGTGCCGGCTACACACTGTATTGGTCAGGCAAACCCAAAACCGAAAGTCATCATTCCGGAGTTGGCTTCATGATTAAAAACTCCATCGCCTCTAAACTTGAAAATTTGCCAACAGGTCATTCCGATCGCATTATCTCCTTACGCCTCCCGCTACACAACAAGCAACATGTTGTTCTCTTCAGCATATATGCCCCAACTCTCCAAGCTGACCCTACAGAAAAAGACAAATTCTACACCGATCTGCGCCGCCTTACTCAAAAGGTTCCTGCGGATGATAAGATCATAATCCTTGGTGACTTCAACGCCCGAGTAGGTAAGAACTCTGAAGCCTGGAAAGGAGTACTAGGCAAGCATGGAGTTGGAAACTGCAATGACAACGGTCGCCTCTTGCTAGAGTTTTGTGCTGAGCAGCAGCTTACCATCACCAATACTATCTTCCAGCAGAAAGACAGCCTGAAGACAACCTGGATGCATCCTCGATCAAAACACTGGCACCTCATTGACTATATCTTAGTGCGCCAGAGAAACGTTCGCGATGTCTGTCACACCCGAGTGATGCCTAGTGCAGAATGTCAAACAGACCACCGCCTTGTGCGCTGCAAACTTAACCTCCATTTTAAGCCCAAACCTAAGAGGGGCGGCATTCTGAGGAGGAGGCTCCAAGTTAACAATCTTCAAACAGCTGCAGTGAGAGACAGCTTCCAGGCAAACCTTCAAACTAGGCTTGAAGACTGTCCCATAGACTCTTCTCCTGAAGCGCTTTGGCAACATATTAAAAATAGCATCCTGCAGTCCTCCGAAGAATCCTTAGGGTTCTCCTCAAAGAAAAACAAAGACTGGTTTGATGAAAACAATCCAGAGATCCAGGAATTGCTGGCAAAGAAGAGATCTGCTCACCAAGCACACCTCGCTCAGCCATCTTGCCGTGGAAGAAAAGCAGCCTTTCGTCTTGCATGCAGTAAACTCCAACAGAAACTTTGAGACATCCAGAACAAGTGGTGGCTCAACCTAGCAAAAAAGACTCAACTATGCGCAGACTTGGGTGACCACAGAGGATTCTATGAGGCTCTGAAAGCAGTGTACGGACCCACACACCAAGTTCAAAGCCCCCTACTCAGCGCAGATGGCCAAACGCTTCTCACAGATAAAACCTCCATCCTGAATCGATGGTCTGAACACTTTCAAACTCTCTTCAGTGCCAACCGTGTAGTCCAAGACTCAGGAATCCAGCTCATCCCAAAACAAACGGTGAAAAATGAATTGGATATAGCCCCTACTATGGGAGAGACCCTTAAAGCCATACAGCAGATGAAAACCGGCAAGGCAGCTGGGGTTGACGGAATCCCGCCTGAAATCTGGAAACATGGAGGCCAAACGCTCCATGCTAAATTTCACGAGCTAGTTGTGCGCTGTTGGGAACAAGGCGAACTACCACCAGATCTCCGTGATGCAATCATCATCACCCTGTACAAGAAAAAAGGAGTAAAGTCAGACTACTCAAACTACCGAGGCATAACTCTGCTCTCCATTGCTGGAAAAATCCTCGCAAGAATACTATTGAACAGATTGGTACCCGCTATCGCAGAAGAACTTCTACCTGAAAGTCAGTGTGGTTTCAGAGCCAACAGAAGTACCACAGACATGGTATTCGTTCTTAGACAACTGCAAGAGAAGTGTAGGGAACAGAACAAGGGTCTCTATGTAACTTTCGTTGATCTCACCAAAGCCTTTGACACTGTGAGCAGAAAAGGTCTGTGGCAGATCTTGGAACGATTAGGATATCCCCCCAAGTTCCTCAAAATGATTATCCTGTTACATGAGGGGCAGCGCGGCCAAGTCAGATATGGCGATGCACTCTCTGAGCCCTTCCCAATAGCCAATGGTGTGAAACAAGGTTGCGTTCTCGCACCCACTTTATTCACAGTTTTCTTCAGCATGATGCTCCAAAGGGCCACGGCAGACCTCGATGAACAAGACGGCATTTATATCCGATATCGTACCGATGGGAGCCTTTTCAACCTAAGGCGACTGAAGGCCCACACCAAGACCCTGAATCACCTTGTCCGCGAGCTGCTTTTTGCTGACGATGCCGCCCTTGTTGCCCACACAGAAGCAGCTCTGCAGCGCTTAACATCCTGCTTTGCAGAGGCGGCTGAGCTTTTTGGGCTGGAAGTCAGCTTGAAGAAGACAGTAGTTCTCTACCAACCAGCACCACAAGATGATTACCATCATCCCCACATCACCATTGGCGAGTCAGAGCTTCAGCCAGTCCAGCAGTTCAGCTATCTGGGTAGCATCATCTCCTCAGATGCCACGATCGACAAAGAGATAGACAACAGAATAGCAAAGGCAAACAGAGCTTTCGGAAAACTCCATAAAAGAGTCTGGTGCAATAAACACCTGAAGAAAAGTACAAAGATCAGTGTCTACAGAGCCGTGGTACTGCCTACTCTTCTGTACGGGTCTGAATCATGGGTCATCTACCGCCACCATCTGCGACTCCTCGAACGCTTCCATCAGCGCTGCCTCCGCACAGTCCTAAACATCAACTGGACTGACTACGTGACTAACGTTGCTGTCCTTGAACAGGCAGACGTCACCAGTATTGAGGCCATGTTGCTGAAAACGCAGCTGCGTTGGGCAGGGCACGTCTCCAGGATGGCGGATCACCGCCTCCCTAAGATCGTGTTCTATGGTGAACTTGCCACCGGCTGCCGCAAGAGAAGAGCTCCAAAGAGGAGATAGAAGGACTCCCTGAAACAACACCTCAGCCTAGGCCATATTGACCACCATCAGTGGTCCACCCTGGCCTCCAATCGGGAGATTTGGAGACACACCATACATAACGCTGCTGTCTCCTTTGAGAGCACGCGTAGAATCAGTCTCGAGGAGAAAAGACAGCGCAGAAGGAACCGTGCCTCGACTATACCACCCAAGGAGTCCCTCCGGTGTGCTCTTTGCAACCGGTCTTGCCTATCCCGCATTGGCCTTTTCAGCCATCAACGCGCTTGCAATAAGCGTGGGCAAAGCCCTTCCCAAATCTTCGTCCGCGAAGCCAAGCCATGACCTTCACATAGTAAAGTTAATACAAACAGGGAGCACATTTTGGGGACCTAAAAAACTGGAATGTTTATGTTCTGAGACCTGAACTGGCCCAAATTGCTATATTTGTCATTTGAAGGGTTCTCAGCACAATTTCAAGAAAATAGCAAAAGAGATCAGCACTGTGAATCATCCAGAGGTCGTTATTTTGGACTGAGCAGGCTAAAAGTGGCAAAAATAGAGACACACAGTGCAAACCATCACACTGGTACAATATTGTAAAGTTTGGATACACACTTGTACTGACTCTGGTGACTGCCTTGTTTTGCTTTTACTTGTATAAGATGTACCGTTAGCACTCCCCAAACACAGAAAATACGAGCTGCCCCAACTTTTTAAATTGTGCTGTTTGCACAGCAGGAATGCAACCCTTCGAACCTAGATAACAGAATGACAATTTACTGCTTTTAAACTGTAACTCTTCAGGGAAGTATTCATCATAACACTTTTGCTTTCTTAGTCTCCTAGCATGACTTTTCTTTCTTCCCTACCGTGCTCCTGTAATTATGCTATGGTAGAAGCTTGCTGCCCCAGACTAGCTCATCTAATTTACATTCTGGCCACAGTGGCTTCCCTAACCTGTGCATCACAGAATCACAGAATTATTTAGATTGGAGAGAGCTCTTGAGATCATCTAGTCTAACACTCTTGTTCAAGCAGGGTCAGATAGAGCACATTATCCAAGACTGTGTCTAGTTAGGTTTTGAGCATCTCCACAGAAGGTCACTCCATAGTCTCTCTTCGCAATATATTCCAGAGTTTGAACACCCTCACAGTAAAAAAGTGTTTTTTGTGTTCTGATGGAATTTCATGGTTTTTAATTTGTGTCTATTCTCTCTTGTCCTGTCACTGGGCACTACTGAGAGGAGTCTCTGCCCCTCATCTTCAATCCCCATTTATACACATTGACAAGATTCTCCTTGACCTTTTGCTTCTCCAGGCTGAAGAGTCCCAACACTCTCACTCTCTCTTTATATAAAAAAAATGCTCAAGCAGTCATTGGAATAACCACTGGAGATAAACCACTCTATAACTAGTATGCCCTTGGAAGGAGGAACAGAACCATTTTATAGGATAGGGAGACATGAGGACCATCACTTACAATGTCATGCAAGGCAGGATAATACCAGGGTAAAATAATGAGCTTAGGGAGAGGGATGTCTTCAAGTAAGAATCCATCAACACTTCCCACAGCTTCTGGTCATTGCTGGAATACTCTATCCATGGATAGATTAAGACTCCTTCCATATGGAAACATACATGCATACACATTCTGCAGCAGGCAGAGTAAGTGCTAACCCCTATTGATCAAATCAGCCCCGGTAGCACACTCTATTGGAGCACTCATGACTGCGGCCAAGAGTTTGAACTGCAGCTTATGGCATCTTAAGCAAGGTGAGTAAAGACAAAATTAGTGTTACAGAACTCTCAGAAGCAGCACTGTTAGGCATTGGGTTCCTCAGCAAAGGTTACTAGAGTGTCTCAAGACCTGATGTAAGTTGCTGTGCATGACTGTGGTGTATGCTACAGCCGAGGCCTGTGGATTAATTAAACCAGTAATTCTTTCAGCCCCTGTGCCATAGTTTACTCCACTCATTATGCAGAATCCACAACTAGGGAGGTTGTTGGTACTCAGTTACAGAGATGTGTGGCCATCTGTACAATCCAGCCTTTGAATCATATCACAAACCAAGCTTTGATGCAGAAAAACACAAGTATAACCTTTCAATGTTCCTGTCAAGGTAAGCATATATCTTTATGTTCTACTGGAGCCCCTGTCTTGTTTACTATGATTACAGGCATAGAAAAGGAAAACAAGGAAATGGAGGGCAACAAGTCTAACAGGAATGTCACCTAAATAAAATCTGATTAAAAGAAAGATGAAAATTAGGAAAAAAAAATATTTCTTGCTGTTAAAGCATCAAGTTCTAGAACAGCTTTCCAGTGTAATAACTTAGGATGCAGTTTACAAAAGGATTACCTGAGGTGGCTTCCTCAGATAGCAGGGAACTGCCTTGGAATCCCTTTCAGTTTTGTTTTAACCCAGTTACCCTTCTGTTGAACCTGATCCACTGAAGATTACTTGCTACAAAGGCATCATCTCAAAGACATCTGGAGATGGATAATTTGCCATTTTTGCAGTAGCTTTCAGAAGTAATCATCCTCAACATTAAAATGGGTGTTTAATTTCCCATTTGAACTCCTCTGTCTTCCACTCATACATACCAGTTTTTATTATGAATTTCTCACTCTGATTAATGACCCCATTAGCACCAAAACTTAAAGAACTCAAAATAATCTCTTGGGTCTTTAATAACTCAAAAGGAGTTGAGTGGTTACGGCCTTGCTTTTATAATTCATTCACAGTACTGTGTCCTGTAACACAGTCTTGTAATGTTCAGGAGTGAAAACAAGATACTTAGTCATTAACACTGATTCTTCTGGTAGCACCTACAGATTCACTGGTAATCTCATAATCATTCACTGACCCATCCTGACCCTACTTAGCCTGTGAAATGTGATGGAATACAGCACAAAGCAAATGCTGAAGGCATATGCAAGATCACGTCTATAAAAAAGCTTCTACTTTCACAAATTATTAATAAATACTGTAATTAAGGTAATATTCCAAAATGCAATTGAAACTCCAGTCAGAGCATAAGAGCGAAATCTTATCTCATAATCCTGTACTCCAAACTTGAATTTTAAAAAAGTAGCCATTAAAATGAAAACTCATCTAACGAATCATATGGAATTGCATGATCATAGAGGGAAAATGCCTTGTTCTGTTTCTCTCCACACTATAAAGATTTGCAACAACAGTGTTTCTTCTGTCTTCATTAGCTATCTCAAAGCATATGTGTTCTGTGTCACATGTGCTACATGTTGTTGCTGGAGGATGTTTTAGTTACAGTTTTGTTTGAGGAGTGAAATGTTTAAGCATGGTAGTTTATGTTAATGTTTCAGATTCAGTAGTCATTTTAACCTAAACCAAATATTTAAACAATCACACCAGAGACATACGAAAACTTTAGCATTTCTGATTAATTTATAACAAATCACTGTACTGAAAAAGTGTAAAACTTCCAAGAGCATTCTAGAAAACAAATAGCCCATCACACAGAAAATATAAAGTTCAGGAAATACCTAAATCACGTGCCTGAATAATTACACATTTTGTTTTCCATCATCAAACTCAAATCTACCTTTCAACTAACATCCAGTAGAATGTAAAGCATTTCTGAGAGTCTTAATTAGTGTGATAAAAGACAATGTATTCTAAGTTAGAAAAACATCAGAACACAAAAATGATTCTGAGAGAGAACAACCTATCTATGTAAAGGGGGCTTCCAAAGATTCCACCTCATAAGCAGGTTCGAAGAAAGACATATGATAATTACTTTCTAACAGCATTTACAGCCTTCAAGCACATTATTAAATCCAGATTAATTCTAAAGACACAGTGCTATGGTACAAAGTTAATAAAAATAGCCACACATACCTCTCCCTTAGATAACAGAAACTTTTTGCCCTCCATAGTATTTCAGAAAATAGAATAATTCATACACAGGTGTCTGATTATTAACAATGGTGATTTCCATACTCTTTCCAACAAAACAATGGTAGATATTATAATGTGAAATAACCACTGCATTTAGATCTTAAGTGGTTGTCAAGATACAAGGCTGCTGAAAACATGTCTCATTAAGTTGTTGTCTTTGACAGAACACTTAGAACACCTGTGAAATGAAGGATGAAAATACATTAACCTATTGCGTGAATCCCAAAAGACAAAATTTCAGACTGAAGCGAAATTGTAAAACATTTGTCATCCTGCCCACAATATTGATTTAACTGACAGTTACTCTTGTTTTATTGGTGCTTTGGAAATTACAGATTTGGGAGGGGTAAACATTACAATTCATTCTTTCCAAGACTTCATGTTTCCATCAAATAATCTCATGCTGTCAACTAATTATAATATGCAGTAATTTCTTACCATCAGTTCTTTGTTGGGAAAGGAGAAGAGGTTAAGAGAGCTTTACAGCTGGGTCTCGCTGTTGGTAGTTTTGTTTTGTTTTGTTTTGTTTTGTTTATTAGCTTGTGTTCAAGTTTCCACATGATTAAATACCATTCTATACCTTTTAAAATCCACCTCTCTATAAAAAGAATGATCTGGGCAAACTGCAGCTGAACTCTACTTCCCAAGCTATTTACTACAAAGCCAGTGGTTCCTTACATAATTAAACATTTCCTATAACATACAAAAAAAGGATGTCTTTTTAATTATCAATGCAAATAAACAGATAATTTCTTCTGGAAATAAACAGAACACTACTAGATGAGATTTACACCTGAAATCATGCTGCCTAACACAGCTGACTTTAAAGCAGAACAGAGGTATAAACATTCTTTAAGATAAAGAATTTAAAATAACATGGTGATTTCTAAATTTTTAGGATTTCATCTCCTAATACCCTAGTACTTTAGAAGGTACTCATTACATTAAAAAATACATTATTTATTCAGATAAGTTTATTGACAGCTGATACAGCCTTGCAGAGAATTTAGGTACCTAGATGTTAATTAGTGTTTAAGTGCTCATGGAACATAAGAAGAGCTGTGCAGGTTTAGAGCAAGCAAAGGTCCATTTGTGACCAGTGACCAGATGTAATTTTGACAATGAGTAGAAGGCAGTTTAAAAGGTAAAACTTACATCCTCTCTGGGTGTCATAGATTTTGGAAATTCGTGATTTTAGGGATTTCCTGTATGAGATGTTTAGAAAAACTTTATGGGCTTCTATTTAATAGCACATTCAATCTATTTAGGTGTTGTCTCCATAAAATCCCTCGCAGTCAACCACACAACTTAAGCACATTCCTGTAAAATGCAGGTATTTCCTTTTGTTTGCTTTTAATTCTGTTGCTCAAATAGATTTGATGAAGCTCAATTCCTGAACTGAGGGAAATAATATCCCATTCTCTCTTTCCATGCCATTTATGTCTAATTGTCTATTACATCCTCTCCAGCAGTCATATCTTCTGCATTGCCAAAAAACCCCCAAAATCACCATGACCACCAAAACACCCTTCTTGTGAAGATATGGGGCTTTCCCACATTTTCAATTTTTATTCCTTTATTATTCTTAGAAACAACTAAACAGAGTGTCCTTGGAATGGCAATGTCATTCAAAGATGACTTTACTCCAGATGATCCAAGGAGAGAGAGGACTACCAGCAAGTCTCACCTCGCATGCTTCTTCCCATCAAAAGGAAACAAACGTAAGCTGCTGGATCTATATTTGATCAGGACAGCAGAGGATTCAGACTTCAGATCACTCTGTAGCACATACTCACAGGTCTGCTTAGATAGAATCATCACTGACCCTTTTTTTAGTGCTTTTTAGTTTTCATATATTCTTTATGAGATTAGATAACCAGAGCTATAAGCTTTATTAAAGGTACAAACAAACACTGTATAGTACATACAGACTATAATGTCATTTTATTTCATTATTTACTCTTTTTCCATACAATTTATGACAATGTTTGAGTAATTATAAAATACCAAAATACAATAATACCAAATAATGCCAAAATTTCTGTTACTCTTTCCCATTTTTTTTAATCCATCTTTCTGCCTATTCTCATTTATGAAGATTTAACCAACTTATACAGAAATCAAGCTAATTGATGTCTGGCTTTTTGTGGGACTTTCTTTTTTTCTGTCTGCTCTTTCACTGCTGTCACATTTATCAGCTTCCATTTCTCTCTTACCAAGGACAACTTAGATGTTAGGTTAAATATCATAGCTAACATTTTCTTCAGAATACTTGGGTCAATACCAAATGGTATTAGTGATATGTCAGCATTCATATAATTTTTGAGATAATTATTCTGACTTATCTACTGGGGGCGGAAAAAAAAAAGGTTAATTTGTGGTATAAGACCCTCGTAGGAAATATGATTGTAAACAATTCCTTTAAATTTCTGTGTCTTGTCTTATCTACCTCGAACATTCATATTAAATTCGTTTTATCTCAGCCTTACACATTCTTGGTTTTAATGTTTTTGAGAAGAATAGATTCCAAAAGCCAGAAGGTTGCTCAGGCTCCCTATGCAGTGCATGAGCAAAGTCAGCCACTAAACAGAAACAGTCATTAAACAGTAAAGAGGATGCTACTTTGAACTTGCCAAAAGGAAACAGGGTTTCTACTGGCATTTTTAAAATCCCATTCTTTAAATCTGCCGTGAAGATACTCAGATTATGGAGTACCAATCCTCCTGGCAAGGTACAACATCTTCACAAAGTATTTGGTACCAGTAGTATGATGTCTATGTTTCAGTTTAGTAATTCAAATATCTATCATCTGAGAAATTGTAGGGCATAAGACAAGCCTCACCCTGAATGAATCCATTTCATCAGCTCTCAAGAAAATATTCTAAGAATTCATGAACAAGATATTGTTCAGGGCACTACCACTGAAGCTTATTTTGAACATATTTCTGTGCATCATCATTTTTACCATATAGATACTGGGCTGACTATTAAATCAAGACAATTGATGAGATATTAAAATTTTCAAATCTTAAATTAGTCATCTTAATTGGACTTAGAACCCTATCTAACGCTAGTTCTTTGGGATACAGTTTCTTAGGAGGAGCCTCTATCATTCCAGCGATATTAGGTCAAGGAAAAAAAAATATCAAGAAAGGTTTAACTGCCTTAATTCTGAATGGACAGAAGACAGCAGACTAAACTGGGTCTGCTCAATGAACTAAATGTGGTACATTTGCGCTAAATGGCTTTGAGTTCTGTGCTTCCCCATCTTCACATCACAGACTAATCCCTCCTCCAAGCAACTCTGGAGTATTTACATTTCAACTTAAATTTGCTGATTTGTCTCAGCACAGGAACACAGGGTATACACATAGCATAACCTAACTGCACATTTTATCCTGTGAACAACACCAAGAAAAAAAAATATCTCTGAACTAGGACATGAGGCTCCAGCTTGGACAAATCATGCATTTCAGCTAACATTCAATTTTACTGAAAAGCCGAAGATGATGACAAACTCGAGCTGCTCTTGTCTCTTCTCAATTTTAATTAAACATAAGACTAGACAGTAGTAGATATTATTCTGCATTTCTGCTTCATCATACAGCAATATCCAGAATGAAAAAGAATCAAAGTAACTATATTTTCATATATTAACTTTTTCCAGCAGTTATTTTACAAAAATCTTTAAGAGGTAATGAGTTAGGTAATTCATTTCCAAAATATATTCGATACGTCCTATCACTTCTAAAAGGGAAGAGGTTTTTACCAACTCTATGATAAGTCAGTTGCAATACATCTCAGGTCCTGATGGATACAGCAGATTAAGAATGTTAACAACTAAGATTATTCAAACATAGGTAATTCATATGCAGTTTAACTACAAAAAAAAAAAAAAAGAGTTGATTTTAATTCAGGAATTTATTCTAAGAAATTCATTCATCTATGATGATATGTTTGAAATTTGTAAGAAGCAAAACACACAAGCAAAATCCTTTCTGTGGCAGCATGTCGTGATAACAACTTTTATGAGAAAGTTATGGCAATAAATTTCTAAGATTCACTGCAAATAGGAAAACAACCAGATGTACTTTGGAATAACTTATGGAATTATACCTTTCAAAAATTATAATCAAATCCTAATTAATATGAAGGTTTAACCACCTGTAGGAATTTCACAACTCTATCTATCTCAGATTTTATCTAAACCTAAGCAAAGCAATAACAACCATCAGAATGAACTTTGAGTAGGTTTTACAGCTGAATTAAATTAGCTTAAAGAAAAAGGTTGGATGTCTCTAAAATACTGATCCTCAGAATACTAGCAGAGAAGTTTGGCATTTTTAGTGCTTGCTCTGTGTCAGCACATGGCTCATGTCTTTAGAATCAAAACGATCAGTGTGTTCAGTGTTTATGAAAAGCACTAGACTGATGGAAGTTTGATTGGTTTTGGATACAATCTTGTCAGAGGTCCAATTCGGAGTAGAAGTTAAAGTTTCATTATAGCTAGTGATTTCCACAGTTTTGACAGTCTTCCCTTATGTGGAGAGATTATATGTACAAGTTGTTATCTTCTAAATATGTAGCTTAATTTTGTGTGCTACTCTACTTACTAACTCCACAGTTTGCCCATTATAGAACTGCACTTTAGTAATACATTACAATTTACAGTTACACTGTACACTGCGGGTTGGCTTTTTAACCAATAGATTAAAAAAAAAAGTTTCCTTTCATATTTCTCTGAATATAAATTTACCTGCAGAATGTGCTTAGTAGCCTAGCAGCTACTACTTAGCCATAGCTTACAAGAATTACTGCATTTTTTTGAAATCATCTTCATTTCAATGACATGAAGAGCAAATACAAAATTATTGGTATTATTGATTAAACTGTGGGTTTTTTCGTAATTGGAGCTTGGTCAGTAAGATTGCAAAGGTATATATATATACACATACAAGTAAATGGGTATATGTGCATATATATATATATGCATATACATACACACCCATGCTAAAGACATTCCACTGTAGGGTTTTGATTCTGACCTTAATCATAGCTCTAATCTCATGAAAATAAACAGCAAAATAAAGATCACTACTGGTGGAATAAATTCTGCTGAAAGTTGAAAACTACAGAATGTCAAGAAGAATTACATCTAATTGTTTTGGGAATATTACATTTTTCCTTGATTGGACAGCAATGAAATGTAGTAAATTTAGACTTAATGCATCAGGTTGACTCTTCTGAAAGAGAATCATAAAATAATTCAGGTAGAAAGAAACCTCTGGAGGTCATCTAGTCCAACCCTTGCTCAAACCAAGGCTAATTTCAAACATAGTTGAGTCTAGCTTGGAATATTTCCAAGCACAGAGATTGCACAGAGGTTACAGAGCCTCCTTTACAAAACTGCTACAATGAGTACTACTATCACTGTGAAGAAGTGTTTTGCACTTGGAAATTGTATCTTGGGACTGTTGCCCAATGTTGCCCAATGTCCTCTCATTGTGCACCTTCAAGAAGAGAATGATCTTATCTTTTTTATAACCCCTGATATGTAGCTGAAAATACTGAGTTCCCCTTAGCTTTCATCTCTTCATTAATGTCCCCTCAGGTTTTCTTGACGTATTATTATGTACTTCCTGCTTCAGCTGCATAGATGGTTCAATTTGTTCTTGAAATGCCACCAGCTGGAAAATGCATTCCAGTTAAAGCATCATCAGTCTTGAGTAGAGGGGACTAAAAATTTCTTTCAACCTGTTGGCTAATGCAACCAAGTATATTGTCAGTTTTTGTACAGATGCAGCACAAAATTTCATCAGAAGAAGAATTCTGAATAGATTCAGTAGTGAGCCTATAGAATTAAAAACTGATAATGTTGACTAGAGCTGCATGTCATTCAGATGATCTGTCTTATTTTCCTTTTTTTCTATTCTATTAATGTGAACAATATCACTAAATTATCTTTTGGCTTTTCTGCTATCCACATGAAAACAAGTCTCTTTAAAACAAAACATAAACTGGTAAACCAGCTTAAGCAGCAAAAAATTGTAAAGAAAAAGTTTCTTGTGATATTTCCCATGTATTTAATTCCTTTTTCCTATTTTTATTTTTTTTTCCTAACGTCTTATATCTTCACATATTCATATAAGGAAACCAAAATAAAAAAACTAAAAAAATAACCTGAACACTTAATGAAACATAGTTGAAACTATTAATTCTCTTAAACCTTTGTATTTTGGGGACAGCAATTGCCTTACCCATCTGGCTGCAATAGCAGCATCATAAGGTTCTTCTCTGTTTTGTTTAAGCCTACTGCAAACAGCAGCTACTCTGACTAGACATAATTCTGCTGAAAGGGGTTGAAGAGTGAGATATTTCTTTTATTAATGTTAGCAGTGCACAGCACTTCACCTTCTGAACAATTATATTGCTGTCAAGCACAAAACATAGGTCTTACAATGATAAAAAAAAATTCTGACAGGTCTAGACCTACTGAAGACTTTGCACTAAGCTATACTAACCCATCACCAACGCTGGCACAATTTGGTTTTTTCTTTGAAACTGCAGTTCTAAACAAACACATTCAGCTAATTTTTATAACTTAAATTTCTTTTTTTAATAAGTTAACTAACACAAACAGAAGTCACATCTCAACTTGTTAATTGCAATCAGAAGTGACATATTAGTATTGTATAATATCACTTAGTTTCATAAATGGAAAAGAGTCTCTGCAATTCTATGAATCTACCCAGTTCTGAAACCACTTTGGAACATAGCCCTGCCTTGCTGCACCCTCCCAGAGAGTATAAAAGGAATTCCCTGACACTCCAAAATGCAAACAAGGACAGCAGTACTTATGCCAGAAGTTACAGTATGCCTGTGAAACCTCTTGCATTTAGGAATAACAACTTGAATTATCAGAAGTATAAAATAACATGTCAGGATTAGCAGGACCTCAAATTAATATGAATAAAGCAGAGGAAAAATCTGAGGTTTTTTTTAAGTATCTGTGTCTTCCCAGTAGAATCTATTTTGTAAATCATGTTAGATTAATTTATTGAGCAGCCTTGTCAAGGCAACTTATTGTAAACAGGGAAGACTAGAAAATTCTACTGCAGATGTCAGAAAATAAAACACAGCAGACATTGATGGAAACACACTGCTCAGAGAAGGTTCAGAAAGATGAGTTGAGTTTGATACACATTTTCACTATTAACTTTGCAAAACTGTACAGACTTAATTGTTGATCTGAAATAAAAAAGGTAAATAAAAAATTCTTTTTGTGATCTCAAAAAGAGTACTTGTCAAAAATAATAATTTAATGAAGATGTATTCACAGAATAAGGAGGTAGAACTTAGAGTACTGTCCTATTTAATCTGAAGATGATGAAATATTCCAGTGGACACAAAAGCTTAAGGTCTGCACTAAGACTAGAGGTTGGATCCACAATAAAAAGAACTACTGAAATGAAAAAAATTGAACAGAATTTTTCTATTTACAAATTAACACCCTTAATCTTGTGCAGAATACTCCACAAATCTGATTAAATTAAAATTCTATCTAATGTCAATTCAGAAATGAGAATTAAATAAACACCGGGCAATGTAAAATAAAAGGTTTTGGTAGTGCAATCATATTGAAGCAGCACCCCCTAGTACAGATCACAGTCTAAAAGATAAGAAAGTTATGAAAATGAACAACTAGGAAATAAATTCTTGTTTACATTTATCTGTTTTACATTAATATGAAGTAATGCAGAATGCTTTGTCTCTTGCATTCATTAGTTAAATAAACCTGTAAGCCTCCTTCCCAAAGCTTCCTCATCTTAAGAATCTCTGATGTCAGCATGCTAGAAAGCTGCTAGATAAATTTTGTATAATTATAAACCATATAACATTGACATACTGAAAAAAGAACACTTGTTAATAAGAAGAAAAGAAAAATAAAATAGTGCATTTTTCACATTTACTGTATTCTAGGTATTGGCTAACAATTGTGTTTATTTAGAGTATGTTGTATAGAGATACATAAAGGAAATGAAAAGGTTTTTTTTGGTCTACACGCAGCCGTTGACAACTAAAAATGTATTATACACGACAGTGTTTATACCTCACTTTTCTTAAATCAATCCACAAGAGCTTTTCTATTATAATAGAAATGAGTGAGTGAAATTGTAACCCACTCCTTTACAAAACAAATAGCTCTGCTGAATAAATATTGTTACAAGAGCAAATAAACAATTGCTGCTTACTCAACTAATGAAAATGGAGTAACTATCCTTGTTTACGTAGAACTATATGCACCACTAGAATGTAAAGTCTTTGTTTCAAAGAATGACCTTTTCCACTGAAATCTGAAACCACTCAAAAGAACTTTGGTACTTTGACAACTTCTTAAATATCTGGGCCCTGGAGCCCAATCCAGAAGCCTGTGTTTGATGCTTAGGATTTCTACATGTACAAAGCAATCTCAACACTGACATACAAACAGGTTGTAGTGATGGGGCTATATTTGGTTAGGGACTGGTCACCAGCCGTGTTCCTCAGGGCTCAATTCTAGGGCCAGGTCTGTTAAAGAATTTTAACAACCTTCTGGATGCAGGAGTTGAATGACCGTTAGCAAGAATGTTACCCTTTGAATGGAACAACCATTGCTCACTCTTTTCCACAAATAAGGATGTGGAAGCTAACTTTTATATAATCATTAGAGTATTCATTGATGATCTTGGAGGCTCAATGTTAATTGCGCTTTCACATCCACATCTACCATATTCTACAACTACACCCAAGGCAGCTGAAGAAAACTAGCAAAACTCCAAACATACTCGATGTGGCTTGGCATTTGAAGATTTTGCCTAAATGCTTAAGATATGCAAAATAAAATGCAGAACATTATATTTTCCTTAAGTGCTTAAAATAATTGTGTAATCCAAGATTTATTTTCACTTGTGTGTGCTCATTTTCTGGTACTATGGCTATGTATTGCTATCACATTTCATAATAAAAACCCCAACCCTTAAATAAGCAATCACATCCGGTGTTTCTGTATGGATAATGATCAATAAACAACAACCTGTTTAATATTGTGTTTTATTCCTATTGTGAAACACATTTCTCCAAGCAAAATTTATTCCAAGCTAAGCAATTACTAGAAACAAATTTAATCAGTTACCTAACTGACTTTTCTGTGGTGCAATCCATCCGTGTATGAGTATTTCACCAATTTTTTTCTTCACACTTTCTCTTAGAAAATAAGCAGTTCTATTATCCTCATTGTATAAATCAGAAAAAGAAACACTGAGAACATACAGAGGCAAAAAGGCTACAACTTTCCAAAAAGCCCACTTTGAAAAGCTTGGGACTACATTGCTTAAAGCACTACAAACACTTCCAGTATCCCAAAATAAAGGCTCTTACATTTCCCGTATAATGATTTCTCATCCAAGGTAACTACAATGCAAAAAATATTATTTTAGTGAACTTTTACAGAAAAAGTGTAGTTTAAATTATTTAATATTACACAGAAGAAATGTGATTAAAAAGTAGTGTATCTAAATAAAGGTAATATGCAGTTTCCATAAGCACCACATACCTACAAATTGCTTATTAGGAATGGGATGAGAGTCCTTTGCTTCTATTTACCTTGCATGTAGAAAGCAAAAGAATATTTTCATGGAAAATATTATGTATGTCTGTAATTAAAGATTGCATCATAATGTACATGTGTAAGTACTCCAAGTTAAGGCTGCACATGCAGCTTTGATTCTGGCATCTGAATACTTGATTCTGTATTACAGCATTTTTGATCATACTATCTTACATATTTATATGTAAATCGCCTTTTCAAAAAATTAGCAAAAAGAAATTCCCTGTATTTAATCTTAGAAATACCTGAACTATTTTTTATTGACAGGTCTACAGGAAAAGAAAAAAAAAAAACCCAAACAAAACCATTGTACACAGGACAGATACCTGGCTTGGAAGATATTATGACTAGCGGTATTTTCCAAAACTTTTGTACGTGAAAACAGAAACAGCTTGATGAGTTTGGGGTAAGTTAATTAAAAATGTGAATTGATGAGTGCACTTTATGTATTAAACATGAAGCAGAAATGTTCCATATCTAATCTCTGAATAGTTATTGTCCAGAGATTGAAGACAGATGGCATTTAAATGTCCTTTGGAGAAGCTTCTATTTCTCCACTGATGACAGAGGAGGCCTGGACACCAAGCTTAGACTAGGAAACTAACATTGATATGAAAATGTCATGCAAGATAACTCTTGCTCTTTAATTATACTCTGAATCTTGAAAGGTGAATATGAAGTTTTCAGTGGTTTAAGTATGAATTAATGGATGAATTTACATTTATTATATTGGGAGAAAGCTATTTATTACTGATGATGATGTTTGTAATGAAAATTGAAAAATAGATGTAGGCTGTATGGATTTTTTTTAACGCTAATTTTTTTATTTAAACATATTAAAAATAGCAGTAAATTTTGCTAGTCAAATGTTATATCATTTTTTACAGTGGTTTTCAGTTCCAGATAGACAATTCTAAAGCCATTAATAGAAGCAGAACACAAAAAAAGCATCATTATTGTTTCTACTAGTATAATGATGAACTAAATCTACCATCTGAATTCTGCAACAGGATTGAAATTCTGTTTAAATGGTGCTGCATATTTTACATATATTACATGGCTGTAATGATGGAAAAGATACAATTCGGATGGAAGGATAAATTCCCAAGAATGCAAGAAAAGAGGAAGTTTCAGGCTTTGCATTTTCTTGTATACATATACCTTAGAAACATTTTAGCTTTAAACAAACCTTACAACTCTTTCTTTAGTGAAAAGGAAACTGTTCTTTATTATCACTGTGGTATAATGGCAGCAGCTAGAAGTACTCCATCTCAGGTAAATTACTGAGGTAAACCTGAATTTAAACTTGGATAGTGTTTAATATGTAACATCTAAGTAGTTCTTTTCTCCAGTATCAGAAATACTGAGATTTTACATACTTCTCTACAGAAGGTATTTATTCCATGTATTAAAATATTCTTCAAACTAAATAAGGCTACATAAGATACATGTGTCATACTTTCATGGTACTGAAGTCTTGGCAATCAGGGCTTCAAAAGAATGGTTAGCTATAAGGCTACAGAATCCATGGAGAATTGAATTATATTCCTTGCATCTTTCCCTTTGTAAGCACACCAAAACAAACTATCCTCCTGTCATCTGAACTGCAATATACTCCTGTGTTGCAACAAATTCTACATATCTCCTATGAGAAAAAAGTATTTTGTCCATTGCCTCTAAGTTTTGGCTGTCCATCTGCTGCCAACTCCGCTAAGGAAGTTCCTATCCTCTCTAACACTGTCGATTCCTCATTTAGCAAAAACTCTCTAATGACACCCTGAACTCCAAAATGTTCCCTCTGCTGAGCTACTTGTTAAGGAGAATTTGGCCTGCATGCCACACAATTCCACTTTATTCAGTTTTCAGTATTTATGACTAACAAAAAGGCAGCCTGCTTCTCTGTTGTACCTTTTTAAAAGGACGCAAGATATATCAAGCATTAATGAGGAAACAAATAGATTAGCATGTCACAGATATTTAGAATTAAAGCCAAGAATATCGGTTAGATCATTAATCTAATTTCTTGTATATCAAATATATTCACATACAGTTCATTAATTACCCTGGGACTAAGAATAATTTCTTCTTTGACTAGATTTTATTCAAATGCATTCAATCGTGAGATAACAATAACTAGAGATGGAGAATTCAACACTTTTCTCCCAGTTTATTCCAGTGTTTAAGCATTCTTCTTGATGGAAAAGTGCACTTTATTTCCAATCTGTCTAAACTGAATTGGCTCTTGCTAAGGTTTCTCAAATACATTAAAAAGCTCTTTAGTTCACACTTGTTTCTCCCGGAGGAGTTACATTATAATCAAGTACATTGTCTTTTCTTATTTTTCATAATCTGAAACAGCCTGAGCACTCTAAGACATTTATTGCAAGACATTTTGTTTTGTCCTGTAATCCTGTGCATCTCTTCACACCCTCCAAATGTCAAGAGCTATTTAAAAATAGCGACATGAGAACTACACAAAGTATTCTAAAATCCACGGTCACATCCAGAGATAAGCCCTTTATTTTTGCCAAAGTAATACACCGAGGCAAAAGGGGGTTCTTTATCTATTCCTGTATTCATCTTCTGCAGCTAAAATGTCCAGTTGTACGTATCGTCTTACTGAAAGGCAAATTTATTAGCTCCATTCTATTTCCTTTTCCTAAGAAATCTTAATCCTTTTATTAAAGAAAGATGTTGGATAAGTCTGACATGAGCTGTCTTTAGTAAACCTCATGCATTTGTACTTGTGTATATATATATGTTGGTATGTACAGAGGTATACACACACACATCAATATATGTATATGGTATGTGTGTGTATATATATATATACACACACAAAGACATGTACATACACATGTATCAGTAGCAGATATTTTTAACTCTGAGGTTTACCTTCATCTTCATTGTGGTAACTTTCCAGAACTTCAGTTTTTATTGAAGCACATCCTGCCTTGGTCTACATGTTTGAAATCAGTGTAATTATTAAAAGCAAGTTCAGGTTTCTATTAAGTTTCATAACATTTACTTAATTACTGCTAATCCATTAAAAAGAAATAATTCAAATATGCTTTTGGCGCTTCCCTCTTTATGTCCATATTTACTGGTTTTTACTTTTTCTGCACTGATTCTTTTTCTTATTACTTGCATTTTCTCAGCTCATTTCTATCTTTTTTTTTAAATGTTTTTGAGACAACTTTTTTTTTTTTTTTTTTTTTTCCCCCTGTAAGAACCCCTCTCTACAAGCTATTTCCTCTTTCTGGGAATACAAAATCCAGGCAGTTTTATATGACAGTCTATTTTATAACTGGTTTAAAGATCTAAATCTCCTCGAGATCTTAGTCCTTAATCTACTGGGTTTATTTTAATAACTTTTTTTTCCTTAATTTTCATTAAAATTTACTCATCATCACTTGAATTAATTCTATCTTCAACAACTAGTGTTTCAATGATATCATGAATTTGCTTTGGTTTATTAACTATTTGGTAAAGAAACTTCGTAGCTACTACAGCCAGAAATGCCTGGCCCCTACTTTTATTAGCAATATTTATTTCCTACATTTTGTGCATTAGTGAAGTTCAAATCTTCTGTAATGACAATCTCTAATAATCTCTCTCACTTTTACAACTTAATGACAACAGCATCCATTTACAAATCTAGTTCTGGTAGTCTCTTACAGACCCTTTTCTCTATTTTAATATCCTTCTCTTTTCAGTTTATCAGAATCTGTTTCGTATGTGCTATCTCTTATTAAATCCTTGCCTGTCACTCCATTTACCACTTTTACTTCTCATTGCCTTTCTTATTATGAATAAGCCATATTTTCTCATACCTGTAGAAGAAGTGCACAATAATAAAGCTGTCACCTGAATTAAATCTAGTTCCACACATGAACTAATAAAAGCTTTTCTAGTTAGCTGTTGTCTTAGCATTAGCACATAAATAATTACGTAGCACTTCACTTTGAGTTTCTTGCCCATTAGAATTCCCTGTGTTCTAGCTTTCTTCTCTTGGTCCTTCTTACCAACAGCTTCATCTTTGCTCTAGGGTATGTAACTCACTTGTGGGCACATTAAAAAATAATTTGTTACTGTTGAGTAATCAGTTCGGGCAGTTGTCCATGGTTGCTGTTTCTCACCATTATTTATTGCCCTACCAATCTCCTATATTCCATAAACTTTATCAGCAGTGATTTTAATTTTCGTCCGAATTACAGATGATGAAAACATTGACTAGAACAAAAATCATTATATTAATAACATAATACCATAGAATAATTAGACAGACTTTCAAGGAATTTAGAACTCTACTGACCTTAGAATCATTTAAAAATACCACAGACGGAAATAGTTTTTCCGTCAATGCTCTGCTATATGTCAAATCAGGTGAGAATGGAGACAGAACTTGTATGATGGGAAAAGGATAGAAAAAACCAGCAATTTGGCATAAAGGGTAAGCGTAACATTTGTTTATCTTAATTAAAACAAATTAGTTCTATCAGCATGAGATCCGCCTTCACCAAGCATTAAACATAGTCAAGGGTACTTCATACTTCAGTTTACTTTCAGGTTAGTAGAGTTAGACTATGCAGTTTATTAGAACTGGGTTTGTTTGTTTGTTTGTTTGTTTGTTTGTTTTTAAAATAAACTTTCCTTTGCATGGTAAAGCATATCAGCTTTACACATATGCAAAAAACCTCCAGATGTACTCTGAGAATTACTATCAAGGAAAATAATATATATAACTACTATCAAGATAAATAATATATATATATAATGCTAACTGAAATATTTTAGTATTTAAAGTCCTAAAAATTAGCCTCTAGAGTCATATTCTTTAGAGAGGTTTGTTGGTGGTTTTGTTTTTTTTTTTTTGGTTAAACAATAAACCATGTATGTTCATATTATACACAATCCACCAGAGGGAGTTCTATGAATAAAATAGAAATATTGACAACAAACATGAACCCTTGGAATAGGAGTTTAAATATGCAACTACCATAACTCACACTTTTTATTGACCACTAAAATTTTTGGTCAAGCTTATGTCAAGAAAATGAGAGTTTAGTAACTATGGATTCAACTTTCCAATTTCAAAATTCAAAGTTCAAATTTCCAGTGTTCCAAAACACTGGTATAGGAAAAGATGAAAACAGCTCTGTAATACTGACTCTAATCTTTGGTGGCATGAGTATTTTTGAGTAACTACTGAAGTAAATTAAATTTTACTAGAAAAGTCATCTGTCAGTTTTTTATCCTGGGCACTGAAGTTGTACAGAATATCCTTACAAGTCCTGGTTTTAGCATCATCAGTGCTAAGATTTTCCAAACATTTTCATCCCACAGAAAAGCCCTAAGAAATATCACCACAATGATCTACATTTTGCTTTTCATAATGATTTCCTTATGGAAAACACTCAAATTATACTAGTACATTCAGCACTGTAAAATATTAGCTAAACAGGTTAACACTAATTATGATGTTAATATGGCACCATTTTGAAGAAACAATTCTAGGGGTTACAAAAGAAAATAAAATATATGAGGAGTTATGAAGGAATATATAATACATTAAAAAAATGGAAATTATCTTAACAACAGAGTGATTCTGGAAGTACATAGTTGATTAACAGCTGGTATAAGCCAGCATAGCTCTAATTACTTTAATGAAATTATGCCAGTTTAAATTAGATGATTTTTTTGCTACTCTAATGAGTTTTTTTACTAGTCGTTGTAATAATGATCTCAAAATCAAGTAAGGCTATTTTCTACTAAGAAGCAAATGATCCTTCTTATTTTGAAACATGTTTTAATTTCTGAAG
The DNA here is from genome assembly GCA_009769605.1 of Bucorvus abyssinicus. Classification (NCBI taxonomy): domain Eukaryota; kingdom Metazoa; phylum Chordata; class Aves; order Bucerotiformes; family Bucorvidae; genus Bucorvus; species Bucorvus abyssinicus. The sequence goes on along the minus strand of CM020024.1, from coordinate 73,138,001 downwards.
TAATTCAGAAGCAGTCATTTTCAAACCGGCATTTGAAACTGCAATTCCAAGATTAGAAATTATTTAAAAGAATCACTTAAATAAAGATGGTATTTACTTCTTTCCTTCCTTCTTTTCTTTCCTATTTATTTTTTGAATCACTCATTTGTGCTATAGAACAGTTTATTTTTGCTAGGCTGTAAGTCCACTGGGTGTTACGAAAGTAGAGTGACATATAAAGGGTATCATAAAGTAATAAAAAAAGCCTGATCATGAAGAAAGACAAAGCACCTCCAGACAGGGGAGTAGGAATTAGATGTAATTATTTGTAAAAAGTGTTTTCTTTACCTGGGGGAATGTCAGCTGTCCCTAAGTGATAGAAATCAGGCACCCTCTAAAAAATATAAACCCTTGCAACAGAAATAATTACTCTTTCATTCCATGTCAGCATGGGTCAATATTTTCAGAAAATTCGAGAAACATTTTTATGAACGTTTTAAGTGATGACGTTAACCAGTTTCTCACATACATTTGGAAACTAACAGACTTCTTGGTTGCACTGGTTTTGGCAGGGATAGAGTTCATTTTCTTTGTAGTATCTAGTATGGGGCTAAGTTTTGAATTTGTGGTGAAAACAGTGTTCACAACACAGGGATGTTTTAGTTTTTCTGAGCAGTGCTTACACAAAGCCAAGATTTTTTTCTGCTCCTCATGCCACCCCACCAGCAAGTAGGCTGGAGGTGAACAAGAAGTTTGGAGGGCCCATAGTTGGGGCAGTTGACCCAAAAGACCACAGAGCCATCCCATAGTGTATGACAACATGCTCAGCAACAAAATATGGAGGAAGAAGGAAAAAAAGGGGGACGTTCAGAGTGATGGTGTTTGTCTTCCCAAGTAACCATTACGCATGATGAAGCCCTGCCTTTCTGGGCATGGCTGAACCCCTGCCTGTCAATGGGAAATAGTGAACAAATTCCTTGTTTTGTTCCGCTTGTGTGCACAACTTTTGCCTTACCTATTAAACTGTCTTTATCTCAACCCAAAAGTTTTCTCACTTTTATCCTTCTGATTCTCCCCTTCATCCTACCAGGGGTGTGTGAGCAAGTGGCTGTGTGGGGCTGAGCTGCTTACCAGGGCTAAACTAAACAAACCATCATTGCTATTGAGAGATATTTGAAAAAAACCCATTGATGTCATTTAGAGTCCTAATGAAATTGATGGAGGCAATGAAAACATACCATAAAAAGCAGCAGAAATGGAGAGGAGGCAATGAAGGAAGAGTATACCCAAACAGTGAAGCTTACATATGTTGATATTTCCAGTAATGCTTATTCGTTTCTCTGTATTTTCTGCCTTTCCAGCTAAATTTTTAAGGTTTAATTTACATAGTCTCTGTGACATACACAATTACTGAAGTTTGTTAAGTGACCAAGAGGGGAAACATCCATACAGGATGTATGCAACAACAGTGAAGATTGGGAACAAAAAAGGAGTTTCACGGTATTGTGAAACACAGAGAGAGGCAAAAAAAAAGAAATTATGTAATCCAGTAGATATAGCTACAATTCTTGGTCTACCCTTCTCAAGTATTTTACATGTTGATCATATAAAAATCACATCTTGATCTTATTGGTGCTATATACATTCATTGTTTCCTTTTCAGAACAGGTTGCATGATGAGAGCCGATTCACTGCACTTGATGAGCTTTTTAATAAAGACATAATTGCACATTTTTGATTTTAAAATAAAACTATGTGCTTCAGAATATTTCAAAACACTTTTTAAATATGGCCCTCTTTGTCGAAGGTATCATCAATTACAATATCCGTAAGACCTTAAGTCTAAATGAGTTATAGAAACATAACAGTATTACATGACATATTTTCATAAAGAAAAGAAAAAAAAAGGAAAGAAAGAAAAGGATTTATTTCTGGTAAGGAACATCTCCAGTCAAAATAAGACAATATGGTATTTCCTAGTGCCAAGAATAAAAGCATGATTACAGTTGTCAAGGGGGAGGGGACAGGGAGAAAGAGCACCAGACAGTGAGATGCTGCAAAGTTCAATTTAATAACTGAACCAAAGCAGCGGATAAGCCGTGTCAGGAAAAACATCGCACTCCCACACATACCACCCACATACAGTTCTTGTTACTGAAGCTGGCCCTAAATGTTACTTGGCACAGTGGAGCCTGGGGAAATGCAACACTTGCTCCAGCTCAGTGTTATATATCTGCACAATATCCCCCCGCCCCCTGCCCTTCTGGTCCCAGTCTCTATTACTGGGAAGGTGTCACACAGGCTGCCAATAAAATCAGTCCATAACGATATCATAAATCATCTTTTCAGCACTTTCAGGTTTTGTTCTCCTCTTGCTTCCTGACCCATTGTCTGTACCAAGGCTTATCACACTCTTCATTGTATTGTCAGCCATGGCTCATTATATTCAGTCACCCAACTCCTTATTAAGGCAAAGTTGTGATGCTCCCACAACAAAAGTTAAAACTCTCTGAAAGTTTGCAACATCACAAGAAATGTTCTAAATATAAATAAAATAAAATATTTTATGAACCAGCATTCACTACAACTTTAAGGACTAGGGTAGAGTAACATACCAATGAGATGGAAAGACACAGTCTTGTCTATCGATAATGAGTAATTTTTTGAATATATATTGAGTGAGAACCCACACCTTTCTGTTCCCCTAGCTCCAGTAAGGAAGAAATACTTGCAGATGTTTTCCCCAGTATGTTTGTGTTATGATTCTCTAACATCAGTCACTATTGTACTGAAGGGTACTTGTGCATTGACAGAACACTGTAAAGCTTCAGTTTCTGACACTGCTTCAGGGAAGAGCAGGGCTAACCTTTACTCTAAACTGCTTTCTTTTTTTCCCACTACTGAAAGCACCAAAAGAGGTACCATTCTTTGAGATTGTATTGTCTTTATTTTTGAATGACTGTAAATCTTCTGATTTAGTCAACAGAGAAACAAGCTGTCTGCCCTGCTTTGTACTGAAAACATTATTGCCAGACAAGGTCAGATTGAATAATCCATCACTCTCAAGTCTTTGCTATTATCACCAAAAATCAGTCATTTGGTATGCCTTACCCTTGGAAATGAGGAGCACCATCTCTGAGCCAGTAACTCAAGATGTCTTCTTGCTTTTGAAAGACAAATCACAGTCTCAACCTGACTGTCAACAAATACTTCTTAGTACACCATCCAGTGTTGTAAGTGTTGTATACCAAAGCATAACAAAAAATACTACTAAAACTAAGTTGTAATCTCTCAGGATGCACCACTTTAAGAATGCGAGTCACTGATGATTGCAAAAAGCAGAACAGTGACTAGCGACAAGAATCTTGGTGATGGAGTTTCTACAAAGTAAGATTTCTACTGGTCATATACTGTTCTGTTTATTTTCTCAATCACAGCCTAATGCCTTTTCTGTTGCGTTCCACTCCTATATCTTCTCTTCCTCTGTTTTTCCTACCAGAGCTCCCCATCTTAGTTGCAGTTCAATCATCCTGACCAATGATATTTCCTTGTCCCCTCCCACCAGCTACGTATTGCAGTTGGGCTATCTCCTCTTTTATCTGAGATACCCACAGACATCACTAGTGTTCTTCTTTCTACCCTGAAGGACCTCTTCTCAATCCTGAAGTATTGGGAATAGCAGAACAAAATGCACTTACTGGTTGTGTCATGCTTTCTTGATACTCCTGAATTGGAACTTCAACACAGACTACATTTTCAGACTCAACTTCTAATTTTCTACTATGCACACAACATAAAGTATTCTCGAGAGTTTTCATGTTTAGCCACCCTTGGATACCCTTCTGTGAAAACAAAGAATGTTTTATCTCCATTACTGAGACATATCCTTCAATCTTGCCAAAGACTTGTACACATCTCAGGTATTTGATTTTTACAATAGTTTGCAGACTCAAAAGCTTTGAATTTACAGCTACAAAATGCAGCTGTCTCAATCCTCACCTTCACTGCTTTCCATGAATGCCATGAAAATCCTCTTAAACTCACTGTCATTGGAGTGCATTTTTAGCACAATATTTGCAGTTCTCTATGTGCTGACACAGATTCATGCTAACTGATTTCAGGCACCCACCAAAGCTCCTTAGGTTAAGAGTCTGCTTGCCCAGAGCTACCACTATGGAAAGTTATTTATGCCTACAGTTCAGTGAGATGAAGCAGGATTTATAAATTAATATATTCTTCACTCAAGACATAAGAGATGTAGATCTGCTGACCTGACAGACAAACCATAACCAGACCCACAGAAGAAAGAAGAGACCTGTCAAGAGTAGCCTTAATATGAAATTATATTTCTGCTAGCACTCTGAAGCACCATAAATATTAGTCTTATGAGATACTACCATTGCTGCTGAATATTCAGGTTTCTGGAAGAAGAATAAACTTGAAAAAAAGAATAAAACCATAGGAACTGGTATAACGTAACAAGATAATTCAGATGAGAATGCTACTGTTCATAGCAGCACTCTATGAATAATCCACCATTCTGCCATACTAACCTTTTTAATGTGGCATTTAGGCAATAAAATTGAAGTTCCTGATGATAAAGAAGCTATCTAATTGTGATTAATGCACTATAGACTATTTGCTTAACTATTTTCCTGTAGATTTCACAGTATTTTACTACCAGCAGTTGTCTTCTCTATTTCATATTAATTATCTTCTTGTCCATATGCTAGTTCTTGAAATGCTCTTACTTTCCTCTTCTCCTACTGTGTCTTGATGGAGTGGTACTGTAACGTGCCATATCACAGCTGTACTAAGGAGAACTTATAAAAAAGCACCACACTGTGCTAAGTGCTGATTATTACTCTCAAACAAGAACATCACAAGTGTGAAAAGTGATCCATGAAGTATAATTTCTTCTCAAAGAAGCAAAAAACAAATTGGAAGCAAGAGTTACAATAATAGTCATAATAATAGTTTAATGTCATGATTAAAAATTTTAAAAAAAGATGGCTACTGTAATATTTTAAGAAACTCCTATTTTAAGGAAGTCATATCAAGAGAAATAAATTAGTCTAAGCTTAGTTTTGTAAGTAAAGATCAAATTTTGTGCTTCTGTTGAAAGTCACAAGTGTTTTGCGACTCCTGTTTGTGTTTGCACTGTTTCAGTCTTTCTCACTTCTGCTATTATGTCAGTATGTATTGCTCATATGACTTGAAAGTGGTAAAATGGAGTGACTTCCAGGTCAGGTGTAACTGATACACTGAGATCCAAAATATTCTTCTTTTTCATGTCTGCATCTCTGATTTTATTTTTTATTTCAATTGTTCTAGATTCTCTGGAATATTTTCAACTTAATTTTACTAGTCCAAAGGATTCTAGAGAGAGAAGGGTGTGGTGTTTTGTTTTGTTTTTTTTTTTAAAAAAAAAACACGGGTTGGAGTGTCAAAATGACAACTTTAAGAAACAGAATTTTCCTAAACAAGTGAAGGGATCTGATTTCTTTAATTAGCATTCTATGTAGATGTGGCAGGTTGAAGGAAAAAACCTGCTTGAAGGCTTTTGTTGTAAACTGACCAATTGAATTATTCCCTTCCATGCTACGATCGCAGCAATCTCATTGGATGAGAAGTTTTCTCGCGAGGGTACTGCCCCTTTAAGAAGCTGCGGGCTCGGGCGGCTTTGGGGGGCATTCGCGGTTTTCCCGGCTTTCGGGACTTCCTGGGCTGCTTTCCGGGCTTTCGGGGCATTCGCGGCTTTTCGCGGTTTCTCGGCTTCTCGGCTTTTCGCGTCTTTCTGCTCTCCGGACACTCCCGGCTCCGCGCTGCGGGAGGCACTGCAGGACCTCAGCTTCGCTCCGGGAAAGAGACTTCTTCAGACACTGCGGCTTGGCTCCGGGGACCTTACAGGCTGCCGGAGTGGGAAAGAGACTTTGCGCCGAGGCAGCCCCCGCCACGCCGCCTGGGACAGACTGCTCGCCCGGAGGCTGCTTTTCTCCTGCCGTAACACCGTATCGTCTTCTGCCTGCCAGCGTTTCTTGCCTCTCTGCTTCTACAGACTGCACAACGAGAATCCGGTAGGGACAGCGCTTTCTGCACATTGGAGCCCGGCGTTTGTAACAGCCGTGGTTTTCCTTTGTTCACCCCACGAAAGCGCACACGTGGCCGGTGCCATTTTTCCAGACTGCACGTGGCACCGTCCCCCTTTCTCGCTTTTCTCGCGTTTAGCCCTCGCCTTTCCATCCTGCACAGACTCTCAGATTTTGCATTGGTTTTTCCCTGTATGTTATATATATATATTGTTCTAGTTTTAATAAAGTTTGTTTCAGTTTTCCAAACGTTCAGAGGTCTCACAAAATCTTTTCTTTTCCTTTTCGTATCTCTGCTTTTTAACCCTTTTCTCTCCCGGAGGAGAGGGGTTCAGGGATAGGAAAGGACTCGTCCCCATGCTCGGCTTGCCTCAGCCGACCGGTGACAGTAGATCTAAGAAGCATCTCAAGTAGAGACACAGTTAAACTTTTTACTCCAAGCTAATGCATTCAAAAACAGCTCCTTTGAAAGGACAATATATAAGCAACTTTAATATAGAAAGCCATACTTTTCCATGTTTATATGTCAGTGTTGTGGTTTAGGATTTTGGCTCTAGGGCAAGGAGGGGAGCTTTTTCCCCCTCTCCCCTTGTTTGGGCCCTAAATGAGGTTTTGCCACCTTGGCTCCAATTCCGTGCCCGCCCCTGGAGCCAAGCCATGTCAATCAACACCTCTTTGAGTACCACTATAAAAAGCCACAAACACATTGCTTTTTTTGGCACACACTTTTCGGTTCAAAAGAAGAAGAACGAAAAGAGAGAACTCCTGAAGCAGCCACCTCAGCAACCGGGACAACAAAGATCTTTCACGCGCAGGCAGGTAGACTTGTCGCTTTGCGGATTACTGGCTGGTGTGGTACGAGGAAGGCATTGGGAGACAGGAAAAAAAACCTGGAAGCCCCCCCCAACTCTGCACTGCAAGTATCCACTGGCGAGGGAGGAGAAAAAGGGTCAAAGTGACCAGAATTAAGGCCCGGCTCGAATGTGGAGAGAGAGCCAGAACGTCCCCTGAGACCCAGCGACTCTTAGGTTTTGTAGGCAGGCCAAGTGCAGCACTGAAGGCATCAGCCCGATGGATGCACACCCCCGAGAGAGGCTTGGCGTTGCAGCGGAAGTTTGTCCCAAAAACTTCAACTTGGAACTTATATGCAAGAGGTTAAAAGGACTGCACTTTTTCCTTCCCCTCCAACTCCTCCATCGCTAACCGCACGTGAGGACTCATAGTAAGTGAGGAGGGGTAGTATGGAGGGAAAGGTATAGTATTTCTGTATTTAATATCACTGTTCTCTCTTTCTTTCTTTCTTTCTCTCCTACCCGAATTTAAGTGATGATTTGTGGTTCTCATTTTTTTTGAATTAAATTAATTTTTGTTCCCCCCCAGTCAATCCTGCTGCTTCTCTGCCCACGGCCGTAAGTGGCGTGTTAAGCCCCGCCCCCGCCCCCCATTCATTCCCAGCTCGAACACTTTAGTTCCTTTTGTTTACCTCTCGGAGGAGATAAACCTCCCCGAAAGAAAATTGTCACCTTTTGCTGCTTTTCAGTTCTTTCAAAGGGTGACAGTCAAAATTACAAGACACATGACATATTTTCCAGGGACACCCTGCCATGAATAAGGGAAGAATGAGACTTACTAATTTACAGAGAGTCCCAGAGTGTCAATAATCAGTGACATTTCAGCAAGGTTTTGGCACAGCATCTTCTGGCCTCTGTTGTACAGGAATAAATAGTAAGTTGTATATGTGTCCAAATATGAAAGTTTTAAATATCCTGTATAACCTTTTACAGTACATTATTTTTTTTATGCTCAATATACCGAATTTGTGATTAGATTCCACATGGTAAAAAGCATAAACCAAAGAAATTACAATTTTCCATAGTCTGGTTACAATCCTCTCTCCCCTTGAAAAATACATTTAATGGATTAGTATGACCATTTTAGTCATAGGTATATGGAACCCTTTTATGCTCCTAACTAAATGACACTGATTTTTGTCTTCAAGAATGTCCCAAGGTAATTGCTTGCACGTACTTAATTTATATTAAACTTGAGTAAAAAAACCTCAAAAAACCCTAAACGGTTCTTACCACACCAATTCATTTTTGCAAGTGCAGGCAATGTGCACTAAAACCAATGTTCTCATTACACTACAGTAACTGCAACATTTCCAGTTGAGTAAACAATAAATTGTTCCAAGTTAAGAAAAACAAATAAATACTGCTATGAATGAAAAGTCCCCTTTAAAAATTTTTTTCTTGAAGTATTTTCTTCAAACTACTCCTTTTTGATTTTCTCCAAGTGTTAAGAACATACTATATTGCCTTTTTAGACAAATAAATGTTTGGCAATATGAGTAACAATGTCACCTTCCAGTGTGCGCCAGTCTCTTCCACAGTTGCTTGAGTACTGTAACCTATCACAACATCCTCTTAGAACAAATGATTAAATAGTGCTTTTGAAGAAATAAAAATAAAACACAAAATAAAACAAATGAAAAAAGTTTTATTGCTGTCTGGAGTTACTCTGATTTTCTATGAACACTATCTATCCTAAGAAAAAACATCTTACAGATCACCCATTAAATGTGGAATGCCATAAAGTCTGAACACAGCCTGCATAGGTCTTCCTATGGATTTATATTTGCTATTTACAGTGCAAGTAGGACATTTTGTACAATAATATAATTTGGAAATGTATTCCTGATAGAGCATAAGAAACAAAAAAATTTGTGTGTTACTGCTAACTTGTTGCTAACATGCTACCAATAGCTTGTTGCTAATAAAAGTCAATTAAATGTTAGCTCTGGTAATTCCATCTGTTGCACATTGCTTATAAGATAAAAATAAAAAAAAAATATCTGAACTTTTGCTTCATGTTGTTCTTGGATTCACAGCTCATATCTAAGACCATTAAAAATATACAGGAGATACATTTAATAGCCTCATAGAATAATTTTGGTTCAAGGTGACCTCTAGAGGTCATCTAGTTAAACTCCCTGCTCAGTACACATCTTACAACAGCCTGGCACCATCGTCTCTGTATCCGTCAATCAGGTAGATGAGGAAAGCAGTAAGGTCTCCCTTAGCCCTCTCTTACCTAGTTTCAACAGGCCTATCCCCATTCCAGACTTTCCTCATACAGTGTGTGGTCCAGCATCCAAACAGCTTGGTGATCTCCACTGGATTCACTCCAGTATATCCATGTCTCTCTTGTACTGAGGAATACCAAAGTAGATGAGGCACTTAATATGTGGTCTTATGGCTGCCAAACAGAGAAGGACCACTTTCTTCAACTTGGTCACTCTTAATAATAATGCCTGGATGCTGTTGGCCTTCTTGCTAGCAGGGTACATTGCTGAGTTACATTCAACTTGGTGTTCTTCAGGACCCCCAGGTCTTTTTCTGCATAGCTGCTTCCTAAGCAGTTGCTCCCCAGCCTGTACTGGTGCCTGGGGTCACCTGTCTCCAGATTGCAGGACTTTGCATTTCCCTTTGCCTTCATGATGTTCCTGTCAGCCTGTTTCTCCACACTGCCCTCTAAATAGCAACTCTGTTCTCAAGCATATCAATCATCTTCCCCTCACTGTTTAGTGACATTTGTAAACTTGCTGAGAAAGAACTCCATCCTATCACCTAGATCATTAATAAAGTTGTTAAACAGTATTGGACCCAGAATTGATCTCTGAGGAGCATCAGTATTTACTGGTCACCAGCTAGACTTTTTACTACAGATCACAACTTTTAGAGCCTATCTGTCCAGTCAGCTTTCCACCCATCTCAATGTCTATTTACCCATATGTCACCAATATGGCGATAAGGAGCTCAAAGCGGTCAAAGCAAAGTATGATACGAAGTTAACAATGCTGTTACCTGGTCAATACCTATTGACAAGTATCTGGTCAGCTATCTTAAATCGTAGAAAGCCAGCTGTTGACCCTGTATATAAATCATGTTTAACAGCACATGGTAAAGAACTGTTAAATTACAGTACTAGATGTCTGAATGTACAACCACAACTCATTAATGACTGTCATCACCATCTATCAATATCTCAATAGTATTCTTCTTAATTTGAATATGGAATATTGTTACAATATTTAAATATGCTTCAGGATGAGCTGTTGTAAGTGGAACTGGATAGGAAAGGTTTTAAGTATCACTCCTTTACCATTCCACCCCACCAAGTTTTAACTGTGAAATTCTGTGGCTAAGATAATAAAAATAACTAATAACACGATCACTGACGCTCTTCACCGTGAAAGATCATTTAAAAAATTTGCATAAGGCACACACTTCACATAAATGGAATGGTTGCTCCATCTGCAGTATAAGCAGAATGTTCAGCACAATTAAAGGGTCTATATAGAGTAAGTACATGTCACTGGATTACTTACGTGCTTATAATTAAGTTTGAATAATGTTTTACTGTGCTAAGACTAATGACCCTTTCAGTGTGAAGCAAAGAACTGCATCTCTAAGGGACTAAACAACTTCTACCTCTTCTTCCAAAGGCACTTGCAAACATTCTGCATCTCCCAGGCCTGGAACTGTAACACTTGTTAGGGTCCTTTATATTGATAAAATTTTGACTGGGTTACAGACATATCAATCACTTTATGTTCTTCGGGTGATGGAAATTTTCCACCTATTCAGTGCATCAAAGTAATTTGAAGATTTTCCAAATTTATCTTTCGCAATTCATCTTGGTATATGATGAAATAAAAATGTGAAACAAGCTTTATCATCTCTACAGTCAAACTGCAGTTTCAAGATGCAAAATGATCACTGAAGTTTAAGAGAAGTTTCCTGAGAGGTAAAGCACTGACAGATTAAATAGTTGTGTCTATGAGGTATTCCAATTTTCCATTTGAAACAATCAGTCAAATGGCATGATATTGAGATAAAGACACTAGTAGCATAATTTGGAATGTCACACTAAATTTTTAAGCAATATCTGTACGCAATAACACAAGAAGAATCACATTCTTTACTGGGAGAGAGAAAGCAAACTACAGTTGTATTCAAAACCTTGCCAAGTACGAATACATTTTTTAAGAATTTCCTATGCTTTTAAACCAAACCATGACTACCTTTTTAAAGAAAAATATGACATACTTCTTGTCTCTTAATGTTTACTAATGTAAAAGGCAGTTGTTACGAGAAGGGCTAATGACACATCAAGGCCACAGAGTTCATTAAACTAGTATGGTCTATTACAAACTTTCAGCAAAAAACATATAATGGTTTAAAATAAAGCATATTTTAAAGTCATATATTCTAAAAAGAATTGCATTCCAGCAAGGTTGCCATCATAATTTTGAATTATTCTGTTTTTTAAAGAGACAGAAAAAACCATATACTATAACTCTAATTTCTGACAGTACAAGCTGAATAAATAGTTGATTTCAGAGGTTAACTTCCCTACATATGAAACCCCTTATAACTAGAAGAATAAAGAACTGTCACTAAAAATGCTTGTTAGAAGAACGCGTTACTTTAGCTTATTGATATGTTACATTTTGCAGCTTTTTTTTCTTAAAAAAAAAAATCGTGTTCATTTCACTGTACTATCATATATAACTCTGGCAATAAATTAGGAATTTAAAGTTATCAGACATATGGCTTTGCAGATTGAAAATTTACAGAAATTGACAAGCTACTAAAAACCCAGATTGTAATTAAGAAATACAGAAGTCTTGAATCAAGAGAGACATGGATAATTGTGCTGCCATTTAAATTAGCAGATTCATTTAACATCCCCCCAGAAAAAAAAAAAAAAAAGGCAACAAAATCCCCACTAAATCAAAAAAAAATATTGGCAGGAGAATTTCATACCTCGGTAACAAAATAACACACATTAAATCTGATCTTCCTAGAAAAAAGAAGCCAATGAAACTTTGCATTTACTCTTAGCTTTAATTACTTTTTTCTAATGCTTTAATTTAAAATGTTACTATATAAGTTCCATTTATAAAAAGTACAGGGAATGAAAACATAGAAATCTCTAACTTACATTGTTCAGTAACTTTTTCTGAAGTCTACCTTCCCCTCTTCGCCCACCAACTTCATAACTTGCTATTTGGCAAGTGTATTTTCTAAAGATTTTTCAGAAGTTCTCTGATTTTTTTTTTCCACTGCTTTTCCTATCTTCATTTCCTGACTGCCTCCCCTCTTTCATGCACATATTTTCTTTTCCTTAGAATTTTGCATTTTAAAAGAACATATTGATATTGAAACTGAAGATTAAATATCTCTATAAAAAACCCAGGGATATTATACCACTGCTCATGGAAAGGGATATATAACGGTATAGGTAATGAATTTTACTTCCATTAGAAGCTTTCTCCATGCTCAGCAATGAATGTGCATTTTGAAAAAAGTTTGACATTTTAATTAATTCTGGACACACCTGCGTCAACTACGCAAACAAAAACTTGCATTCCTGGTTTCCACAGATTTCATGGTTGAGGCACATTGAAGTTATTTAATGTGACAGAAAACATGTTAAAAATGACATGTCTCCTGAACTCAACAGGATTCTTAAAATCAGTGGTCTGCTCTTTAGCAGCTATTTCTTTCTCAATATAAAGAAATTTCCAAGCTCAAATGTCTTGCCCTCATAAGTTGTTATGTGAAAGCACAAAGGAAGTTGATTTTATATATAATTTTTTTAATAATTTATTTTTAATGAAAAGTGTAATTTAGACCTTGTAAAATATCAAGTCTGACATTAGGCAAGGATATTGCTTTCAAAAAATGAAGATTAGAACATTTATGGAGATGCAATGAAGTAAATCGTTATCATGAAAATATATTGATTTTCATTAAAATGCTATTGTGAAGAAAAATGGAATGATTTTCTAATTAAAACTAATTGGTGAAGGGAAGCTGTAAGAGATTTGCCAGGTACAATGCAGTCAGAGCTATCCTAAGGTTCCAGCACTTTGAATGAGTACCTCAACTGAGGGCATTTTAGTATTTTTTAGGAATCAATTACTATTTAACTTCATCTAAGCAATTAATTAAGAAGCAAAATTATTCCAAGATGAGAATTAACTTGAGTCATATCTCAAAATTATTAGACATTCTGTAGCATATGCCATCTCTATGGATCTATTTTTGCAAGATTATTTGCAAAACTTTGTCTTGCTTCCCATTCCCACAACCAGTGTAGAATTATTGTTCGTCTGAGTTTTTTATCTGTACCTCTCTATAACATTATGGTTAGTAGAATAAAAATTATTATTTTTGGTTTCGACAATACTTGGCTACAATATTTAGGAGACATGAAATGCGGTCAAAAAGAGTTTCTTGTGCTTAATGTAGAGTAGATATTTTTGTAGATGCAAAGAAGAAGAGGAAAGGTACACAATTTCAGCCATTACCCTCACTTTTTCTTTACTTTGGGGACATGTGTATCTATCTACTCCATTTAGCTTTGTTATTTGTACTCTATTTAAAAAAATGTTATGTCAATTAGCATTCTAGAACTGGCTATTAAGAGACTTAGCTATAATTCCTTATTCACTGAGCTGATATATTACTAAAATACTCTGGCACTATAATGCTAAATATTCAGAAAGAAACTCAGTATTTCTAAAGCTTTGAAAAAGTGTAGAAAGAAATCATAATATTATTCCACTCTTTCAAAGCTGTTAAACGTTCTCTCAAATGCTGTCAAAGTTTTCTCCCACCAAATTTTCTCCCAATAAGTGCTTTTTATGTATCAGAGAGGTTAATTTTTCTAAAAATGCCACTATTTATATGAGAAACTATTTAAGTAAATATTTAAGACAATAAGATACAGAAAATTCACTTTGCCTGTTTTATGTTTCACATTTCCGTGGAGAAAAATTGTTTTTCTTTAGAAAGGAGAAACATACAAACTTTGAAAGTTGTATTCACTAATCTGTTATTCTGAGTTAAGGAAGTACTATATTCTCCTATTCACAACAATCAAGCTTTTGCAATGACACCTTGGAAGAGGATCCACAGAGCCAGAATTTGAGATCCATCATTTCCATCTTTTAAATATAGCACCCTGAAAAGGTTTAACGGGGCTTGAAGTTCTCATGAAAGCATGAGAACTTTTCCAAAACAAGGCGTTTCCCCATCTTTGTTTTTTTAAGAGGGCTTCCTCTCACATCCTCTGCATAGGACAGGAGGAGTGTGTTAAGAAACTCCCTCTTGCCCTACCTCACATTTGCTCTCATTAAAGTCGATACTATTTCCCTGAGTCTGAAGGGAAAAATAATGCTTTCTGTCACCTTGGAGGCTATGCCTCTGCTCTTTGCTCAGCTCATCCTTTTCCTACCCTTTCCTCAGATTACAAGGTCTCTGTTTGCTGTTGCTCCATCAACACTCTCCAGGGTATCTTTCTTGGACTGCAAAAGCTTTTCCCTGGTTATACCTGTGTGTAGAAGAAATAATTTTTCTTTTGTGTAGATTCCCTCTGAACGAGAGTGTTTTAGTCAAGACAGTCAATAAGGCACCCTTCCCCCACTCACAACTGGCCATCCACACTCTCCAACACAAAACAGCAAATCAAATCGATGTGAGCTGCCTCACACCTAAATCCAATAACACAGTGCCTATGAAAATATCATGCACTATGAAGTTTAACTTTTAGGATTATGTTTTCATACTGGATCAGAAGTTTAATAACATACAGAAGAAATACTGTAATTGCATAACTGAGTAAATGTAATTATTTGTCTTTCTAGCAAAGAGAAAGTGTGAGTACAGTGCATGCTTGCAAATGTAATGGAGTTATATCAGAGCTTGCATATTAATGACAACAATGGCTTTCTTTTTGATTTGCCATCATTTCTTGGCGATTTTCCCATTACATATAACTCAGATTTTAGACCTGAGCTTTAAAAACAATATTAGATTATAAAATATGTCTAATACCTTAGAAATGGGCACAGATCTTTGTAAACTTTGTGATACATCAGATACGTATCAGTCACAAACCTTCAAATGTACTATAATGACTAATTTCATTGACACCAAAAATATTTCAATAAAGTGTTTTAAAGAATCATAAGAATTTTAAATTTTTTTTTTTCTCTATTAGGGTTTAAAAACTTTTTCTGTTGTTCATTATATTGCTTTTCACACACACAAACGTGAAAATACCAAAGTAATACATAAATCTAAAAAATGCATTGACAAAAAGGTTGAACTTTTTCAACCCATACCTGTTCAATTCTAATACAATTTCATTCTAAAGTAAATCAGGTTAATTCTGCTCTAACAGCTTATTTCTCTCCACTGACAGATGAAGGTTAAATTGACTAGCTTGGACCTGGGAAAACTACATTTTAGATGTCTAAATACAGAGAAAATTAAAACCAGCCACAGAACCAGCTCCATAAGTGTAAAATGGGTATAACTGCCTGAGCTGTAGTGGCAAGAAAAACACAGCTAATCCTGTGAATTACAATATGGTATTAGTTACAGGAAAGAATAAAAATAAGGACCTGACTTCTGGACAAGCAAAATAGATTCATTGAAACCTGCTCTATTACTTCAATAATAATTTCAGTATAGACCTTAAGGTACCATTATTTCTCAGGAATTATATGTAAGTTTAATTTAATGAGCCAGATGTTTTTAATTTTATTAAACTATGAAGAGTCAAAAGGCTATTGATATGATTTAGTTTCTAAATATGTAGCATATTTTTGCTGCATTGATTCTGATTATTTTTTAATATTAATGCCATACCTGTTCTGTCAGGTGTAAGTGGAAAATTTTAAAATATTTCCAGATAAAACTCTGTGTGTTTTCAATTTTCTGTCTTAATCTACTTCACAGATGAATAAAAGGAGGGATAATTCTTGGCAACAAAATCACCTAAAACTTCCCTTGATATTGTTCCCACACAGAACAAGGACAATTACAAAGCTTCCCTAAAGCTAAACAAATAGGAACAGTGATTAAAAAGAAATCTGAGAACATACAGATAATTTTTATTATTACCACCTGTATGTGAACATGCATCTAATTAACACATGTACTGTTCTGATTCAGCAAGACAATTCTCATAACTTTACTGAATCACCACTCCTGTGGTTTCAAAGGGGCTGCTTATGAAATAAAGTCCCATACAAGTACCGAATGATTTCAAGCCAAAACCTAACACGACATTTTCACTTACAGAAGATACAGAGGACTCACAAGATCACAATTCAGATATTCTAAAACTGTCTTACCATGGTGTAGTTGTGAGCCACCTGCATAAGCTCTGTGCATCCTTGCGCATCAGCAAATGCTCGTATTCCCAGACAGTTGGATGGGTGCAAAAGCTTCATTAGAAAATGGCAGCAAACCTCTACCACTTGTGGGAGCTGGAGGAGGCAGGCAGCTGCTAGAAGATTTTCAATGGTGTCTTCTTTCAGTTCCAGGCAGCCTGAAAAAAATGTTGATAACACACGCAAACTTACTTGGTATTTACAAAACATGCAGTATCAAAAGGTCTGTAATAAATAGTCCTAGCTCTATATAATTAAGTCCACAGAAAAAGTGAATAGAATGAGGATTAGTCTCTCTGACTGGGCATGTCAGGGACCTGAACTTTACTATTAGAAGTATTTCTTTTTACACTACTGTTAATTCAATTATATAACAAGGATACAAAGAGAGACTGTAAATTGTGGAAAGGAAGAGAAGACTTAGGAATACTGGCTTTATTTCTATAATTAGACTAAAATCTGAGTAAGCATCTGGATATCAACTCGGCTGTGATTCTTTTTTTTTAATTTAATTTACTCTTGTATTGAAATTTGTGACAAAACTTGAGTTATCTTCAGTGGTATGGAGCAAAACTCACAGTCATTTACCTCCCTGAAAAGAATGAAATAACTGCCTAACATAGTATGACTAAAACAATATAAATACCTTCAATACAGGGCTTAAAATCTTCAAACTTCCTGTTGTTTATTTGTAATGTGACTTGGGGATTAATTTTATGTGAATAACATATGGCAGATCTCTCATAGCATATAGTTCTTCTAAAAGACTTAATTCTGTAATTTCACAAGTTGTTATCTTTATCTTGCAGACTGATACACTTTGTAATAAATAAAAGGTAAAATAGAATAAAATAAACTTTAAAAATAATTTCTTTAAGTGAGGAGTGTCATTCTTGTCATCATGCTCCCTTCCCAGACATCATTTTTAAATGAAACATTTTTTATATTAGAATCTTTTATAAATCTTTCATTAATAACTTAAGAAACTATAAATTACAGATCACAAAGATATCTTGGAGAACTGGAAAAAAGAATATGAATTTAAAAAGGGTAAACCTAATACAAATGGTAAGAAACAGTTCCTATTTTATTTTCCTGTGCTTGGAAAAATAATTTCAAACTATAAGAGGATTAAGTGCATATTGATCTTTCCGTTCAAAGTAATAGAGATCGACAGTTAGATAGACTCACTCTTTTCCCCACACAAATGTCTTATTTGTTGTCACATAAAGAGAAATCTACAAATCTTAATAGTTCTATCACAGGGAGTTCTAAGATCTTCAACTTCACAACAGAATGCCATTGAAAAGAAAAGCTGCTTTATATTGCAATACCAAACCCAAAACACAACAACCATAATACTGAAGATCTGACCTTTTCTCCTTCTTTCCCTGTATCTGGAGCTTTTAATATAAGATGGAAACTGCTAAGTTGTGCTTTACTAGTTTTAGTTATAATACATCCTTTTGCAAAACTTAGAGCATCAGATCAAGTACACAGCGTAGTATCAGTGGTTTTCCTTTGCTTATTTTTATGCTTGTATTAATGTCACATGAGTTTATGTTATCTGATATTTCTCATCATTACTGCCCACCACACAGTTATGCAATGTGGACAGAAGGCACACTCAGCGGCTAATTCTTGACCAACTTATATATTTATCAATGACACTCCCACCTTGTGCTGCATGCTTGCAGGTACTGACTGGCTCAACACACTATTCATTATCTACAATATAGTCCCACTGTGTCATGTAGAAGCTATCAAAAGATACTTGTGTTCAGGTTAAAACTGATCATACCAGTAACAGAAGGAAGAAAAAAGTGTGCAAAACAGCTGTGAAAAGTAGATGAACTGAGAAATGTGCCGATGGAAACAAAATTAGAAAAAAGGAGTTTTAAATCTCCTGTTTTTACATGCTATTTATTTTTCAACGATCTTTTCAACAAAGTAGTCTCTGGCCCTCCCTACAAAGCTGATCCAGATAATGTTTGCAAAATGACATAAGGATTGAAAGAATCACCACCCTTCATGAGGAAAGGTAGCAGTGTCACAGTTTGGCTACTAAATGTAGCCTTAGGAGAAGAACCCAAAGGAAATAGTTGAAGGCACATCAAGCTATTTATTTTCATGTTTAAGACATTTTCTGTTAACTTTAAGGAAAACTAGTACTAGTAGGGCACTACTTGGGAACTAGCAGGATTAAAATAAGTTTAAGTCCATAAAAATCATCTGGTTTATAAGTTATGTATTTATTTATGTTACCAACATGACCATTTCAAAGGAGATCCTTCGCATTTTTATGGAAGAGCTTGAAGGAGTTTCTGCCTTACATATTAATTGAGGGAGTAAACATACAATGGCTTCTTACAATTATAGCTTGACTTATTTTTAAATAAATCCAGAAACACCAATTTAGCACTTAATACATCTAGGATGAAAGCTAGAAAATTACACTCAGCTTGAGTTGAAGGGGGGTTTACTGTGCTTCTTTCTTTCAATACTGCCTTATCCTGCAGTTTGTTATTTTTCTTCTTTCTGCACAAACATGATAAAAACTAAGAGAGGGCTCTCTAGGATCCTGTTTTTACAAAGCATTAGCTTCAATGATAAGTAAGCATCCAATCCATCTAAATGCTTTCCATATTTTACTTAGTCCGCTTTTAAACATCAAGATACCTTCGTAAATTTGGTCAGAAGGGAAAGTGTCTTTTTTGCAGAAAGTGACATGACATTTTAATGCAAATTCCACTGGGATATCATGTGTTTAGCATGGTCAGAGTTTCAAAAAAAATTTGTTAAGGCGCTCAGTATATACAATGTCAACTCTTTAGACAGTTTCATATAAAAAATTAGACGATCCAAGCATCAATTTCAAAATGTTTAATAGGATATTCAAAGGGGCTTGAATTACTGCTTCTTTAATTCACCTCCCCCTCACATTTTTATGCAATAAGGAGCTTGCGCAAGTACTTCAGTCTGAGCAAAACAAATTAACCAAAGCTTAAAATCTTATTTGGTATTACATTAATTAGAATGAAAAAAATATACAAGGAAAAAAACAATCAAAAGAACTTTAATGGATTCTAATTATTATTCTAAATTGTAGTGCTATTCGTGACAAATATTATGTGCATTGCTTATGCAGAAATTAAAATGCTTGTCTTTAGGATGCATCCTTATAATGAATATATAAATTTTATTACCTCATTACCAAATGTGAAGCAGAGAAAATAAATAAAAATACCTTGATATATTTATTCTTTTGCTAAATGTCATGGGAAGCACCAAAGAATTAGAAACAAAAGCTAGAACTCATTCCTTTTAATCAGGCGTTTATCTTTTTAACCTTTCTATTTCATGTGCCTTGATCTCTTGTGTTGCAATTTTGAAGAGTTTCTGAATGGAATGATTCCATAGGCTAACCAGTCATAGAACTCAGCTTTTCTATTAGGTCTCTATTTTTTTTTAAACAAAGGCACTCAATGATATCAAGCTAATATTTATTCAGATTTTTCCAGTAGATGAATTGCTTACAATTTTGGTTACAAGAAGAAATTGCTTTTTTGAAACAGCATCAAATTTCAGTGAAGACTGGGAAAAGCTTATAAAAAAGGTGCTATGCTTCGAACTGCTATAATAGACCTTTTTGGCATTGCTTATCATTAATCTTACCAAATCTTAGGTAACTGCCAGGTGTCTACCTGAGTTAACCACCTGAGATCTCCTCTTGCAGTCAGTGGAGAGAAATATGAGGTGTTAGAGATGTTTCCATTTGCCCTGTTTTAGCTTTCAGCTTGAGAATGAGATGAATCACTCCCTAGGAGCGTATATTTCTTGCTTTTAACTATAAAAGAAGCACCTTCTTTTGATTTACTGAGATATTGTAGATATTTATATTTGCTGATAGGAATTCAGTTCATCTGCTCCCAAAATACAGTACTGGAATCATCAGGTATCGAGTGATGAAATGTCCAGAAATGCTTTATGCCCTTTAAACACTCGTTAGGTCCAATTCTCTATTACTGCCAACTCCTGGTAATGACATAATGAAGAACACAACAAAAAGTATTTTCCCTGCAGCAGAACATGTTTTAGTCTCCACCTGATTTCTGAAGTGAATGTTAATTTTTTTTTTTATTTTGACCTATGCTTTGAAAGATAAATTCCACATTTTATTATCTGCCACACTTTTCATAGAAGTGAAGTTGTCTTCAGAAAAGAAAACTCGGCTGACAGTATAGTCAGGTTTCTCCTGATTAAACTCTTCATTTTCCCCTATTTGCTGCAGACCGTGGTCATTAGTTGCAAGCAAGGAAGACAGGCACTCCACGGCTGATCGTGTTTATTTCCTTACAGTTTGGCATTTAGCATTAGTGAAAATTCAGAAAGGCAGCTAATTTTTTTGCTGTAGATACGCAAATAAACAAATAAATATTACCCCAAAAGGGAGGAATCTCCTACACAAACAGTGCAATTTAAACTGGGGTAAAAACTTAGGATCTGACCATTTCATATTATCAGACTATTCATCGTAAATACTGGCAGCCAAAGCCTAAACTAAATACAAATTAACCCCAAAAGTACATATGACCCCAAAACGTATTTTCTTGAGGATGCCGAAGAATCACTTGATTTTTGGCTGCCATTTTGGTATCAGCCACCATATATAAAAAACATGTTAAACCACACAACTTAACTGGGAAAATTCTTTTTTTCCCCAGTGGAATTCTTTTTTTCCTAACAGAAAATTTTTCTTGTCCTGAACAACTTCAATCCCCAGCTCTAAACTAAACTGAGTCATCTGATCGGAACAGATTAATTTTCTGTTCATAAAACATCTCTTTTTTAATCCTTGTGGGTAAAATTAAACTCTTGAAAATGATAACTTATTTTAATTCTCACAGGGGAATTAAAATGCTTTTTAATAGTATTTTTAATTTACATTTCTATAAAATAATCTCTAAAAGAAATTTAAAGTTAAAATCAGGAAAGCATTTGCTTGATTCAGGTACACGGCTTTCAACTATGATACTGTCGCCGGTCGGCTGAGGCAAGCCAAGCACGGGGACGTGCCCTTTCCTATCCCTGAACCCCTCTCCTCCGGGAGAGAAAAGGGTTCAAAAGCAGAGATACGAAAAGGAAAAGAAAGATTTTGTGAGACCTCTGAACGTTTGGAAAACTGAAACAAACTTTATTAAAACTAGAACAATATATATATATATAACATGCAGGGAAAAACCAATGCAAAATCTGAGAGTCTGTGCAGGATGGAAAGGTGAGAGTTAAACGCGAGAAAAAGAGACAAAGGGGGACGGTGCCACGTGCAGTCCAGAAAATGGCACCGGCCACGTGTGCGCCCTCGTGGAGCGAACAAAGGAAACCGCGGCTGTTATGAACGCCGGGCTGCAATGTGGAAATCGCTGTCCCTACCGGATCCTCGTTGAAGCAGAGAAGCAAGAATGCGCTAGCAGGCAGAGACGATACGGTGTTACGGCAGGAGAAAAGCAGCCTCCAGGCGAGCCGTCTGTCCCAGGCGGCGTGGCGGGGGCTGCCCTGGTGCACGGTCTCCGGAGCCAAGCCGCGGTGTCTGGAGAAAAGCCTCTTCCCCGGAGCGAAACTGAGGTCCTGCAGTGCTCCGCGGAGCCGAGAGTGTCCGGAGAGCCGAGGAACCGCGAACAAGCCGCGAAAAGCCCCCGAAGCCGTCCGGGAAGCAGCCCAGCAAGTCCCGACTAGCCCAAGCCGCCCGAGCCCGCAGCTTCTTAAAGGGGCAGTACCCTCGCGAGAAAGTTTTCTCATCCAATGAGATGCTGCCAATTGTAACATGGAAGGGAATAATTCAATTGATCAGTTTACACCAAAAGCCTTCGGGCAGGTTTTTTTCCTTCAACCTGCTACAGATACTTAATTACATTGTCAGTTAATTCTGCTAGTTTTTGAACTCTTCACTACCAAACATGATTATAGGAATTTGTTATTTCAAATAACAATTTTTATATTAAATTTATATTTAAGTATTATGATGTATAAAAAATAATTTTGTAAATGATTTTGCAGCCATAAAATATGTAGCGTGCAAAAATTGAAAATGCCTCCATCGCAGTAAGATGACAATTCTTATCAATTAAATAGCTTTACTCTTTTAAAAAACTGTACGATTATTTACACCCTAATCACACTACATCTTTCTTTGAGTAAGTGGACTAAAGTGGCCTAATCACACGGTCGTTTGTGAGTACTGCCAAAGTCCACTGTATTTCAATGGTGCAGAAAATTACAACATTGCAGAGGGATAAGGAAATCCTCTAAACAAATTAAAATCCTCCCTGAGCAGGAACCTTCTTGCAAATGTCTGGCTACAGATCAGAAAAGGATATTAGCCAAAATATGCCATTAGGTGGTACCTTTTCACCTCCTGGTCTGAAAAATCCTACCCAAAATAGCTCTGCCATATAATCGAAATGCCATGTTTTTAAAGAGAATTTGTCTGCTGACTTCTAAATATCAGCTTTTTAAAGAGTGACATTAAGATGCTACTTTCTCCCTATGAAACAACTGCCATTCATGTGTCTTAGCTCACCTTAGGTATTTGCACTTAGTCACCTGTAAGATATACGTACAAGTAACAGGAGTAAAACAATAATTCTAGCTGTGAGTCTAATCTTCATAAAAACTTCTTATAAACTGTGAAGAAAGACACATTAGTGCTCTGAAACACACCTGAAGACATGTTTTTCTATTGGCTATAGAAAAATTGATAAAATATTAATTTAATTGTTGGGATTATTTGCTAAAGATTACTAGTTTTACTTGCATAGATGATCAATATATTAATAATTACATCACCACTAATTCAACTATTACGCAGTCATTATATTTGGAAATATTAAGCTTAGTTTCATATACAGATAAAAATCCCAAGATAAAAATTACCTCAAAAATACACAAATACAAACAGGATTTACTAATTAAATTTCCAACAGCACAAATCTTGCACTCATACACCAAACAGGGTGAGAGATGACAAGAATTATTGCCAAAAGCACATTTTTGATATAAGGCCTTAGTTTCCTTTACTTCTTTTTAGACAATATACTGCAACACTTAGATTTGCTTCCAGACTGTAGGTCCCGCTCATCACACTGCACACACTGAAAACCAGTCCAGGAACTTACATTTGTAACCAAAACCAAACTTCATTCCAAGGAGGGGGAGGAAGTCTTGTTCCAAAGGACTTGTACCAAATACTAGGTACATTTCAGGGAGGTTTTAGTCCAATGGTCACTTTCTATCAACGGTGTGAAGAGAAATGTATCACCTTTGGCTTCCAGCGCACTACCCAGGCTTCCAGAACTATCACAACCAACCTGCCTCACACAGGTCCCATTGCTACAATCAAACCCTGACTGCTGGGGGAAAAAAAAATAAAAAGAAAGAAAACAGAAAAAAAAAAAAAGAAAAATAAAAGGATAAAAGTCTCAAGGACAAAGGAGCTCAGCCTTCAGGTTTGAAGGAGCAATATTTTATTCTCCATATCTGAAGCTAGTTCAGAAGCAGGAATGCTCACCTCTGCCAGCATAAGCCTCTCAGGCAATGATTTGGTAGCTCGTGCTATGGTAGCACAGCGCAAAAACGTTACAGGGTTGGAGGCATCAATTGTCCACAAAAGATTTTTTAAGTCCATCTTACAGCCTGATGAAATCTGCTTTGCTTTGGGCTGGTTTGCATTGCTGGGAGAAGTGAATACCACAGTCACATCCTGTTCTGCGGGTACTTTTCAGCACAATCACTGTGTGATGGGCACAGAATAGAAATAGAGAATGAACGTACGGAGCAGAGAAAGGTGTGACAGGTGAGGACCTCTTTCACAAGCTGCCATCGTGATTTTCCTTTAATTTTTTGCTTTCTTTTGGAATGGTGGCTACACAGCTAGGCAGCTGAGCTCATCAGACATATGGATACATATCTCCACTGCAGGAACTCCAGAAAGAAGCACATTAAAGGGGCAGGTCATGCTACAGAAGCCTGTCTAATCACTTCATTGATGCTGTTTAGACAACAGCATGGCATGCATCAACACAGAGGGCTGTCACTCCACTCAAAGAACCCTTTCAGTTTTCAGGCATGTCCTGTTTTAATGTTCAGTGCTTGGTTCATTCTCTCTTCAGAGATGGAGAACTTTGAATGTAGCAAGAAACAGCTTTAAAAATGCACCTTGCAGTGAACTCAGTTAACTGTTCTGCCCCTGCATAGTCACTGCTTTCCTGAATTTACTGACTTCTCAGGAATAGGAGGTTCCACCACAGCACAGGGAGACAGCCACTATCTATCTCTCCCTAACAGTCTCAATCATTCTGAATACTCAGAATTTATGGATAACTGTTCAGAGCTCTTTTCTAAGCAATTCTCATATGCTGCACTTGTAGAATGAGAAAACAGCTAGTTGCTAATATATAATTGCAAATTCTGAACCTTAATGGAGTATCCTGGGTAAAAAGAGGAAAGGAACAGTAAGAGTTCATTTTATTGTATAATTCCTGAAATGAGCAAGGACTTAGTGTTCCAGTGACAGGGATGGAAAACATCTGTTCTGGCTGTACACAGGATCCTCAGAGCAGGTATTGCTCAAGTAAAAAAATAAAAAGAAATTAAAGGAGGCTATTTTTCTGCACTATCCATTACACAATAGATAACAAAGTCTTCCAGATTGATTCAATTACCTTAACTTGTCCTTTTATCACTCATCCCAGAGATCATGGAACAACTGATCTCCCATCTGAAGTGAATGGAAATTCAAAAGGGCTTATACTGTGAAAGTGCAAAGTCAACCTCCAAGTACACAACAGAGGAAATGCAGTGGGACAGTAGAAGGAAATAGTCTCCTGCAAAAAGTGCTTCATAGACATGGTCCGTGTTCAAAGGGGTATCTAAAATGATACCACAAACCAAACAACTCTTGAACTTACTCAGCAGAGCCACAGAGGTGAGAAGCAAAGACTTTCATATGCACAGTATCAGGGGTCACCCCAGTTCTCAATGCGATTAGTATATCCTAGAGAGGAGTAGTCTGAAACACTGAAAGAGGCTGCCATCACCTAAGAGCCAGGGATTGGTTTTCTGAGCCAATGCCTTTAATAACATACATACAGTCTTACATTCTATCTATTAAGTTAAGCTTGTTTGGGACTGCCTTCTAGCACTGAGACTAACTGGAGTGAAATGGCCTCAGTTATACCCTAAACTCGGTTGTCCTCCAAACCGCAGGAGTCACATTCAAACTGCACGTTGAAGAATGAACCCGTGGCTGTGATAACCCCTGGACTGTACGAACACTAAAAATGGGCACAGGCCAAAACTATACTAAGAATCATTTTCACTGTTTATTCATATAGACAGAGTTAAGGCAAGTAAAAAAAGACAAAAACAAAACCGAACACCCCCACCCCCGGTGCAAAAAATGAACCTCCCTTGGATATTTAATTAATAAATCTTCTGTTCTGAAGGAACCTAAGAGTCCTTGTGCTTAAAGGCAGTTTGTTTTTTGCTACATCCCTGCTGTCTGCCCTGTATGTGTTATTAGATATAACACTGACAGAGACGACACTTGACAGTGCTTTAATTAAAGAATCTCCCAAATAAAATCTAATTAAAATCTAATAGGGCTTGAACCTCTTCCATGTATGATCCACGCTTTTTTTTTTTTCCAGAAGAGCATAAATAAATCAAGGAATTTTTGTTTTTTAATAGTTAACTGATTTTTGCTTTTTCAGTTTCACTAATAGTATGACAGCACCAGCCTATTCCTCTGATCATTGCGGGGAACGCATACTAATTAGGTAGTCCGATGCAGTATGGGGAAATCTATCGTAACTTCACAGCTCTGTTCTAACTTCAAAGGAAGGCTCCCAGATTCACCAACACCAGTGAAATACCAGTAGCCCAATCTCTAGTTCCAGTCCTATCTAAAACATTTAAGCATAATTGCAAATAATGAAAACTCAAGTTTTAAGATCAAGAGAGAAGCATTACCTAAGAAAATAGGGTAAAGGAATATTCTTCTGTATTACTGCTTATCCTGAACTCTAAAAAGATCAAAGAATATGTATCCATGTATCCCAGGGCACTAGGATTTCTGTCCTAGGTTTTCTGCCATCAATCATCCTCCTGCTTGAAAAATGAAACATACTTTCTGTATAGCCTTTGCACATAAACGTTGGCTTCAGAGTTCCTCAGCTGGCTGACGTGAAACATTTCACAGACGTGCAAAAGAGGAAGCTTCGTTTGATCTTAATTTGTAGTTCTGTTATATCTCAGCCAAAACATACTTTATTTCAGTAAACCAATCAAATGCAGCAAAGTTTGGATAGATTAAACCTGTACATTGTATTGAAGTTGCATAATTTTTACCCGTCAAATATATCCTTCACAAAAAAACCTGTGGGAAAACCTTTGTGGTTCACCCTTGTGAATCTATGCAAACTACAAGCAGCACATAATTTTGATGCAGTGTATCTCATATATAAAATTTGAATTATAAAACTTGCAATTACATTATAATTTAGCTTACGTAATTAGAAAGATTTGTGCTTATTTCAGATAAAACAATAACCAGCCACTACCTTATTCATTTAATTACAAAATTAAATTCTTCATTTATAATCCTTATATATCTATTAAAAAAACATTTCCCAAAAAAACACCCCAAAGCCCATCTAACATAGAGTTCAGAGTACATATTTTAAGAGATCTCTATTTTTCAGCTTTAATCAAATTGTGTTTTAAAGGTACATCTATCACATTAACTTTATAATTAGTCATGTTGAATCTCCACAGCAACTCTAACACCTGTTATTATCTCTAAATCAGTATTTTTGGCAGTCTAATTTACTCTTTCTGTTGCTACTCTTAGATGGACAGCTGCCTTCACTTATGAGAAGCACTTATCAAGGCTGTACAGGACTTGACGCTCTGCTGGTCACCATGTAATTCTACCTTGCCAATTATTTAGAAGTCTATTTGCTTACACATGAATGAACACAATCCAGCTTCACCCTGTGTCATGACTTTGTCATTTACCTATGGAGGAGATATAGGCAGGACAATTTACCACTGTATAAAGACTTTCATAATGTAATTAAGTTCTGTGAATCTTTTATTTGACAGAGTTATATTTTATTGAAAAAGGAAAAAAAAAAAAAAAAGGAAAATGTCCAAAAGTACTGACTATTTTAAAAGAAGGGGGGGAAAAGGTAAAAAATTAAAAAGTAAACAAGCAAAAAAACCTAACATTGTATCTTACTTAAGCATTGGTCCAAATTTACTCATATACATAGCCTCAGAAATATGACTGGATTTATTTAACATGTTGATTTCTCATAGACGGCAAGTTCTTCCTGAAGTTGATTAGAGTTTAAAATGTTCATTTGCCTTTGCAAAGTATGTAATATCCTGACTGTACACAATTGGCAAAGAGACAATTCAGTTGGTTTTTGGTTTTTGGTGTTTTTTTTATGTGTGTGTGTGTGTGTTTGGTCTACATTAAATTCACTGGTGTTGGCACCTAGCAACTTCTTTCTTTGTCTCCCACTGAGATATTCTTTACTTATTTTTTTGTGTGGTAAGACTTTTTTAAAGGCTTAATATCTATACAAGAAATTGTTCTTGATAATAAGAGAACAAAACACCATCATGAAAGTGGGACATCTTGAAAATATATGTAGCCTTTAGTTTGTAGGGAAGCAAAGAAGTTTTATTGTAAATATATGCATATATATAATCTCTCCATATAATTTTTTTTCTTTCTATATCTATATATTTCACTTCTATATAGATAAATAAAATTATTTAGGACCTATTGTAACAGAAAACTTTTAAAATGATTAAATACAAAAGCAAATAAGGAGAAAAATGCTACTTTTTAATTAGTTCAAAGAAGATTCAACATTTTCCCTTAAAAAATGAAACCTGAAATGCAGTTTGTTTAAAAGATTTAAATCTAACAAATACATAACCAAGATTGATAGAAAGGCTTATGAAAGCTAATATGATGGTAACAAAATATCTTTAGCTCATGGGGTAAAGAAATTATTATTCTTTACTGGATCAGAATTAGTTTTCATCATAAATAACATTACACTCCATTATAAGTTAAAAAAAAAAAACCACCATAGGAAAATAGCCCAATTTTGAAATAAGTAAAATCTATTCACTTTCTTCTACATTTTTAGAAAAACAAATTTTTTAATGTATTTTAAAAGATTGAGACCTACAATCATGAACTAGTGTTCAATATTTCTTGATGGTTTTTCATTATTGAAAAGGGAAGCAGCTTTTGCAATCCATATTCTAAAATTCCTGGGAAAGTACATTTGTAGTCAGAAATTATATATGTAAAAGAGATTATAATAATAAAACCTAACACCTTTAGAAAAGCTTTAAAATGACATTTACACCAAAAATATACTTTTACCTTTATATTTCTCTTCCTTTATAAGTGGAACTAAAATATGAAAAATATGTTCTAAAATACAATGTTTACTTCCCTAATAATAATTAGGATGTTTCTGACCAGATTCCAAATGCATTGAGTTGCAGAACTGAAATTATAGAAATTCAGCTATCTTACTGATGGTTTAGTTTGGTTTTGTTTTTAGTTCTCACCGAAGGCTTAGAATAACAACAGGGTTGTCAATCAATATCAAAGGAGCTGTCAAGCAGTGACCAACCTTTCCGTGCTGGCCGAAATCAAGATCAATTACGCTTAAAAAAGTTTGAGAATTGCTTGTATATAGTAGTAATAAATGTAGATTTTGGAATGGATGAACATCACGCTCTGTGTTGGACAGTTCCTTTTCTTTTAACCCGTTAATGATATTAGGAAGTAATCAGCTAAGTTAAGGTTTTTTGTGTACAATAGTAACAGCTAAAGTAATGATTTGCACAAATGAGATGAAAAGGAATGATTATTTGTTATTTCTCACATAAGCAGAAGCTATGAGAAAACAAACAAGATTATCATACAGCAAATTTGGAAATACCAAAGGCAATAATATATCATACAGAGTTTAATTCACTACCACAGTATGCTGTAGAGGCTGAAATTATACATGCTTTCAAAAGGATTAGACAACTTCACATTTGATCACTGACTACCAGAGTAAATTAAATTATGTTCTATAAAACTGAAAGCTAGGAGGACATGCCAACCAAATGATGACTATTCCTATCATGCTACCAAATATCTACTATCAGATCTTATTACTGGGAAGTCTTTGAGTTTTAATGCTTTTATGATCTGGCCCAATACAGAGGCTTGTCTACCCACAGTTACAGAATGTGTATAGAAAGGGACAAAGAAAAAAAAAAAAAGAACATTTATTAATTATTTCTAAAAGTTGACAATATAATTTTGTTGTTTTTAACAAAATGGAGTTATCACCTATTTCAACAATTTAGAAGAAATAGCACTGTATACTGACTTCAGAAATTCTGTCCAGAAAAATCATGTCCTTTCGGAAGCATATAGATGTTTCTAGAAGCACAGATAAGAACTATTTTAATTAACAGGAGTTAAAAGAAAAAAACCGAAGATACACAAAGCAATGTATAACTAGTTACCGAACTAACATTATTCCCTTTTTTGTACTGATGGAGATAGCAGATGTTAACAACTCTTCTTTCAGATAAATTTACGTATCTTTCTTCAGATCTCTGATACACTGAACCTCCCTTTCGCTGATCTTTAAGTCTCATATTTTGGAACAGTATTTTATGTTATTGCTGGAACTGACTGGTATGGTATTGGTACAGGATATTTTTATCTATACTAATTCTTTTAATAGATATGCATATTTTACCCTTCTTGAACTACTATTTAATATGTATGATTCATAGTAAAAATGAAATAATTTCACTAGATTTCACCTGGCTGAATTGCAGTTAATATAATGTGGAAATGATTCCCTTTTTTAAATCACATCTAAAAGTATTTGCAGTGTAATACTCTGCTATACTTTTGCAAACAAGCCCATGTTCAGCTGTATTTTCCTGAAATGTTCAGTTGTCCCCAGGGAAAAACTTCTCTCTAACAGCAGCAACTATATGTGGGTTTGGTTTTTTTTTTTTTCCAATCTCCTTGAACTAAGAATGTAGTGACAGGAAAAATGAAATAGAATAAGACCGAATAACTGCCCATTTGTCAAAATGGTTTGCTGTTCCTGAGGTAAAAGATTAAAGAACTAAACTGGCCACAGACATGCATTCTTGAAAACTTTTTCACACAGTGTGCAGTGAGTAATTGGAATTTGTCAGCCAAATTCTCCAGATATTCAGCCTAGACTATGTATGCTACAGATGACAGATTAAAAGGCTGAATGGGAATTTCTGTGGTTGCTGCACTGCTGGATATCAGAAGATTGAAAATTTCCTTCATTTTTCAGTGTTCCCCTTGCCCATGTCCACACAGCAGAAAGGAGAAAGTGAAATGTCTTGAAGGAAAACAGTGTAAGAACCAGACTGGTGGTAAATAAGGAATCAGGCAAGAAAAGAGATAAGAAACTATGAACCTAGATAAATCATGAGAGATGGTGGAAATGAAAAGGAAGGGAAAAATAAAAGGTTTGACAAGAGAAGATTTGATCTGACAAAGAACATGGGAAAACAGAATGATTAACCAAGGAGCAAAGACTGTTTAATTTTAATAAACTGAGCAAAGTTTGGGATCATGTTCAAGCAATTCCTCGATCCTCCGTGAGTTATCACTGAATTGTCCATATAACTTTTGAATCCTGCCCTCTGTAAGAGGATGGTCACATTCAAGACAACCCTCATATCCAAGATACATTCAGGGGTTGTCAGAGAGATTGGTAGTTGGATTTGGCTAAAACTCCCATGATCTATACAGATATTTGTGTTCCAATGCCTGCAGATGTTCCCTAGCACTGTTTAATAGAGTAGCATAACTGTAGCTAGGAAATTTAGGAGTTTCATATGATACTGGTGCAGAGAAAGAAATAATCTAACATGAATTTCAAGAGAGAAGATCACAATCTGAGGATAAATCAGGATAAAGCAGAGTAAGTCAAGACAAAAATACCTGATGGAACAGAAAAGCAAGACAGAGTAATCAAAACCAGAATGGTCCATGGCATCCAATATGTGTTCTCTTTTAGAATGCAAAATGGACTCATGTTTCCTGAATCTCAGCACTCTTCTTGTCAGCAAGTATTTGTGAAATTTCCTTTTCAAGTGTAAACCTAAGATGCTTTTTAAGTAAGGCCTCCAAAATGGGTTAGAAATAAAGAAATAATGGTGTATTACCACTGCAAGTGAAAGAAAATAGACACTTTTGCTACCACCTTAAGTTTCTAATTCTTCAAGTTAACATTGTGATAGCATGTAATGTTGCCATTTTTAAGGTAGTTTGGGCAGTTTAAATAAAATAACATTACAGATGTAAATTCACGTGAGGCAAATTAGAAAACACTTGAATTATACTGCCTGTGGAGATTGGTCCTTATTTACCTAACACCAAGATGAAACCTCCAAGTTTTCCACCTCACTTAATAAACAGAGTACATACCGTGGTATAGACAAATCAAGGAACACAACACAGCTGAAAATCTCAATCTCTTGCAGGAAGTGGAAAGAGTTTGATTCTTTTAGTCTTCCATTACCCCATCCAGTCTCCAAAGTTCTCAGAGATAACCAATAAAGGTCTGAGATAGCTTCCTACATACTGAAAATGGTTAAGTATTCTTTTGCTTCCTTCTGCATCTCTTTCTTCTTTTAATCTACATTTATGTGCTATCTTCTGCTGTCAATATTAACTGTTCTGTGTGTTCATGTGATCTTTTACTGAAAACTGAGGCAAAAGAACCACACAGTCTTAAGTATTTCCAGAGTTTTGTCTCCAGGGGAACACCACTGTCCCTCATCTTCCTCTTACCTTCTCTTCCTTTTACCTTCCTCTTACACAATGATATAACTTTACCAGTAAGGTCTTTCGCTATTCTGCACCAAGGTGTTCTTGATTTTGTCCCGGTATTCCTAGGCCATTCATTTCACACTCAGACCTAGTATTCAGAGAGTATCATTCTCATGCTTGATGAAAACTACTTACATGCCCCTCATTTCACAGATCCCTAGCTTGAAACCCTCTGGCTGATGTACATTCCTGAATGGCAAAATCGCAACTGAAGGGAGGAGACACTACCCTATAAATATGTAGAGTACTATATAAATGGAGACGGCCTGACATTCCCAGAACCTGAATTTCTTAAACGTGATTCTCAAAAAGAGCTCATTTTTTAACTTAAATGATGTTTATTTGCAGTTTCTGTTTCCTATTAAGACGGTAAAGTAATTATGTCATAAAATAAACAGCACATATCCTAATTAAATATATCAAAGCAAACAGCAAGTTATTATTAAGTTAATATACTTTTATTTAGAAAGGATTAAAACTGCAAGGTATAGGCTATCCATCTACAATTTAAGCTAAAATCAAATATTCAATAGAAACATCACGATAAAATATTGTTAATTTAAACAATATGAGGTTGTCTTTTAGGAAACAAATAGAAAACAGTATGTATTTTATGCTTAGATGGTTCATAGGCAAGGGGAGACAAATTTAGACTACAAATCTTATTATTGGCATTTCCTCCTTTAATTACACTATTTTGTAACTTCAGTATTCTTTCATATTAATGCACTTCAGATACATTGTGATAACAGCTTGTTTAAGGAGGATAAAACCCAAATCCTTTGTGCATTAAAATGTAATAACTATTCAAAAGGAAGTTGTGTGTTATTAACTCTGAGTTATGAGTTATTTGTAAGTTTGCATTACACAACAAAGTACCAGCCTATAACAGGAAATGAAAGTTACAACATCCAGCTTATAACAAAATATTCTAAAAATATGTTATTATTTAAAATTTTTAAAGATCTATGTAATTAATTAAACTGAAATTTGACTACGACAGTAATAGAGGACTATTCTTCAAAAAGTACAGCTGTTCTTTCAATGATCTCATGTAATCTGAATCACGTGCATATGATGCACTCTTCTAAAGTATTTGAAAACAAAGAACAATATAAAATTTTCTAGACTGCCCTCTTGTACTCATCAAGGGTGATATATTTAACAATTTGGATTTAACTATCTGAATTGAGCCCTAGAAATGGTAAACAAGTGTTTTGTTTGATTGAGATTAAAAGGAAAAATATATTTTGAAAATAAATATGATTCATTGGCATGTAGCAAACAAAACTAACAACACCTTCCTCTATAGAAAATACAATGTATGCAGTACAACATACCTGTATATGCAAACTGAACAAGATCCCACAGTGCATTGGGGTCTATGCCTTCCATTTTGATCTCTTCTTGTTTGGCTTCACAAACGTCACTTGTAAACATAGCAGCAAAGTAGTCAGAGACAGAACTGAGGACAAGTCTGCAAGAAAGTTAGAAACTGGTATTAGAAATTTCATATATATATATATACAGAAAAGCTTTTAAAACCTCCATATTTTCATAGTAATTATAAATTACCAGGCGAAACATATTATTAATGCATGTAGGCAGCAAAATACAATATGACATTTAGTTCTAATTTGTTTTGCTTTCTGTGATACGGACCAAGTGGCACATTAGCATATGAGTATAAAAGAGCGTTCAGTCTGATAACTTTCCAATCATGCAGATGTCCCAATTGTTAACAAGATAACCTTTCAGTATCAAAGACTTATTTGTGAAACACATTTCATACTCTACACTATTCTTAAAGACCTATTTCTTATAAACATTACTAACAGCATGTGACTTTACACAATGTTTAAACTTTCCGTAAAACTCTTAGTAGCTTAACACTAATGTGTGCAATGCAATGTTTTAAGAACCTTTTCCAAAGGAAAATAATTCCAAAATACTTATAAAATGAGCATGGCTGGTTTAGGGATCTGATTTAGATAAATCAAAACCAGCACAAGCACCAGATATGATTGTCATTATTGGGGCCTTAAGCTAAGGCATTCTTCTAAATGCCATCTACAGTAATATTATGATTTTGTCAAGAGTGAATATCCACAGATGATCTTGAGCTAGAATTACGGTACAGCTATAAATTGTGTACTACATGCTTCCATAAAAGATGGTCACATTTCTGGCTTAATTTTAATATCAGCACATTGATAAAAGACACAGGAATCACAACTGGAGAACCTGGAAACCAAGAGAAAACATTTAGCCATTTGAATATTGTTACCTATTTTGTCAAAGAAAAAAAAAATACTGAAGAATAACAAGTTACTGCTTATCAGCCACTGTGGTAATTTATTGCTTTTGCTCTCTTAGCTCATCCCAATAGAAAAGTAAAATACAATAGTTTGAAATGGCTTCATAATTTACAGTGCTTTAAGCTAATATATTTTATCTGCAAGTAGGGCAGCTTGAGAACATATATATAATCTTTACATTGGCTCAAATGATGGGTAATGACTCATTAGGTGTAGTAGTTTCATCACTTCTCATGCTGTGTTCAATTCTAGCAATCATTAATTTTAGAATTCAGGATCCTAATTCATAAACAGTTCACATTTATATTTATGTAATTAATATAAAAAATACATGGCTATAAATGTTGAAATTAGAAATATACTCCCTTGTTACTACAAGAGTCCTAATTCACTACTTATTTACTGTATCATTATTAAATGAGGAACATTTACATATATGTTTGTTTATTATCTCAACTGAGTATCACAAGTGTATATTTAGTCAACCACGATAACTGGACAATTCTGGATAACTAAAAATCATATAGCCCTTCTTCAAACACTTTTTCTGACAACATATTTATGAGACTTGATTCACTGTTATGAGATGCTTGACTTAAAAAAAAAAAAAATCACAACAAAACCGAAAAAACATTTCAGAATTATGATTTTCTATGAAATACAATCTCTCACAGCTAGCAGAGATGTAATTTAGATCTGTGATTCAGATTTCCATTTAAGACCACTTTGCATTAGCCGTTGCTTCAGATTTATTAACCACCATTTAAATTCAGCTACAGGTCTTAAACTTGGTCACTTGCTAAAAGCAAAGCCAAAACCCTTTGCAGCATCAACACCAATGGACAAATTACTGACCAGAAATGTTAATACATCAGCTAATGATAAACTGAAATATTTTTAAACAGTAGTATGCTATATTTGTAATACATATCATTTATGTTCAGACTTCATGACATACTCCTATTGTCTATATATCCTCATCTCAAAGATGACAAAACAGAGGGAGGACAGAAAATAAGTAACAGAAGCATTACATCTCTTTCACAGACTTCTACAAAACCCTGTGATTTTCCACAATTTGTCTTACAGATTGCTCAGGGGTGAGGAAATTCGAAGAAGCTACCTAATGGATTCCAGCTGCAAATGAGCATTCAGTCTACAGGACCAGACAAGATCCAGACCAAAATGAAAAACGATGAAAAGTATATAATGCAGATGTTAGGTCCTTAGCACTACCCATTTACCTTACAACTTTATCCCTACTGGTTTGCACCACCTGTTAAAGAAGATGTTTTAAGTGAGCAGAAAGGTTCTGTGAAGGAGGAGCTCACCTAAACAAGGAAGACAAATTTTTGAACTGGGTGGTAAAGGGGTAAATAAGGGAGGTTTTTTTTCAGTCCCTTATTAATTAATAGTTGACAGAAATAATGAATCAGCTATTTCAACTTAATACAACCAAACAGTTAACTGATTTCTAGACACAAACTTTTACCTTGGGAAGTGCTTCACAAGCCTAATTGAAGTGAAACGAACTTGCTAATTGCTCTTAATTCTGACAGGTGACACCTTTTGTAAATCTTAATTGTGTTCCAGTGTCGAGGTAGAAAATGAAAAGTGAGAAATCAAAGGGATCAATTAATTTGTAATGATCTGCTGCTTTCTGTAGCTTAGAAGGCTCTAAACAGCTCTAAATCTTGGTTTAAAGGCACGTTGACCTACTTAGCCAGAAAGCTCAGGTGTCTCAGGATGGTCTCAGAGTTTTTTCAACTACTGATGTGGCAGTGAGAATACATAATAAACTCTTTCATCCTTGAGAACAGTAACAGGTAACTCATGGCTTAAAATGAGTTTGTGGACCCAGAAAGATTTTCTCCAGATTACTAAATTCAGCCAGATATATTTCTGGTTTCTTTTGCAATACAGAATATAACTGATCCCTGTTTATCTTATGATATCAAATTTTATTTTCTTTTGTTATAGAATACTTCCTTGCAATTTTGACACCTGTTTTCACACACAACTGTGATACAGAATTCCCTTGACATTGTTGGTGCATTTATTAATTAAAAGAAGCAAATAAACAAAATAAACAAACCTTGATCACTTATAACAATAATTTATTGCCGACTGAGTAGAATCTCACATTACTTGCTCTGAAAACTCATAGGCATGACACAACTATTTTGCACACTTATTATGCTAGTTCATAAAGGAGATGGACACTTACTGCCTTTAAATGTGATTTGTTGCTCTGTAGAGAACACCAGCTAACACTGGGTGTCTTTACCGATAGCGGTGTTCTACAGCTCTTTTTACAGCAGGCAAAGATTTACTGTACGTATACAGAGGGCTTCATGATTTCCTAAATTTAAAGGCTTGCAGAACATGCACTAAGGTATATCCATGCATGCACTTGAAAAAATACCAGGAATAAAGGAAGCAGACGCTGTCTGTCACTTCCAGAACAATTCTGGCAGTTCAGTCAAGACTTATCTTTTCTGAGTAAAACACACAAAGGAGCGAGCTATGGAACAGGTCAACTGTTTTGGATTACACCAGGTAGTGATTACCTTTCCTGATGACTGTGGTACTTCACCTCACCAGCTTACCAAATACAGAAAAAGCTATAACAGCCTTGCAAAAATATGGCTAACAGTAAATTTAATCTAGTGAACAGACTATTTCCTGCTTAGTAACCAAAGATCATTAGAAAAAATTATGTCCAGACATCAACTTTTTCTTTTCTTTTTCTTTTTTTTTTTTTGAGACCAAATATTGCCCACCAACTGTAAATTGGTGTCTCCTATCTGTGGCTAATTGAGATCACACACTTATATATTATCCATAATTCAGCATCAGATATGCCATGTCTTCCCCTTTTTTTAAGCAGTCTTTCCCACACACACTATTACAATTGTCTTTAATATATATGAAGTAGAAAATGCTATCATTTTCTACTCAGCTTCAGTAATACAGCACAAACCCAAATCTTCTTGTTCTGTACTCCCTAATGGACCATGTAAAACTAAGTAAAGAGTATTTGCTGTAAAAGCTACTGGTACCCTGAGAAATTCTGTTTGTCAAAACCTGCATTTACCAATGGCAATTTATTTGTTTTG
Source organism: Bucorvus abyssinicus (assembly GCA_009769605.1). NCBI lineage: Eukaryota > Metazoa > Chordata > Aves > Bucerotiformes > Bucorvidae > Bucorvus > Bucorvus abyssinicus. Next base: position 73,100,256 of record CM020024.1, on the reverse strand, counting down.
CAACATTTTCTTAATCTGTTAATTCTCTTCTTTAGACTCTATTTCACCTTGCTTAAAATCAACATTAAATGTGTAACATCCATTCTCTATTGAAGAATTTGCCACTCTATGTACCTTCTACTTCCACTTGTCATCTAGTCAGGATTTCATATCTAGAATTCTTTGCCATCAACATTTCTTCGTTTGCAGTCAGGACACTGGAATATTAATTTGAGTTTGTTACTGATGTAACTGCCTTCGTATTCCCAATCTGTAACTATGTAAAGAAACCATGAGATACATCATAAATTATTCTCATCCATACAAATCTTACCAGATTCTCTAATCGTGTTGTGTATCCTGTCTCTAGGAAGAGTTCAAAAATATTCCATTGGTCACTTACATATAGCAAGCTTTTTCTTTAGTTTCAACCTATACACATTGTTTATAGACTGTTTTCCCTCATTTTCCTGTGGATTAGAGCAGCCATTTTTCATTCACCTGACTAATTTGATGATCAGAGAATTTTCAGGAATTTCCACAGTGACAACAGAATAACAATCAGGTTAAAACAGTGTCTGTGTTCCTTTTTGCAGTTTCTCTGGGGTTCACTTTTAGTTTTTCTTCCTCTCAAAACCAAAATTGAACTCAATTTCTCTGGAAGTACAGTATATTCAGGGGAGGTACAATATATTCAATAGTAGGGAGGTACCACCTCTGGTTTGGAAGATCCTGAGACACGTTTCATCAATGGGTGTTAAAGTGTTTATGCTGGCTATGTTTCAAGATGTGGAACTCAAAATCTACTTTTGGTAAAAGAATATCAGGAACTATTAAAGCATTTGCTACTCTTTTCTATTGCCTGTAAAGAGTATGTACAGCAAATTATTGTCTGTTCTGCCCATTGTCTCTGGTTTGTTCGTGAACAACTCCTTTCCTTCTTGAATCTGAATTTTCCTCTAGTCTCAGATTTGATTGCCAAAAAAACGTCAACTGCTTTCTACATTGACATTACTTGTTCCTTCAACGCAGAAGGAATTTACATTTTTTGAGTCAATAGGCAAAAGAAGTATCTGCTATCTTAGGACAAGAAAGAAAACATGTTATATCTAATATATGCTATTCCAATGCAAGCCATGAGAGCACTGAACAACATTTAGAAAGAAAGACTGATGAACTGTCAGCTCTAAGTTTGTAGAATGGCTATATATCTGTAGGCTCTAAGGGACTAAGATCCCAATTAGTAGTGACAAAATCTTAGATTACATATCAGTCATCTAATGATACACAAAACCAGCTAAGTCTCAATAGTAACATGCATTCTACTGATTTCTCAAAAAACATGCTTTGTGTGAATTATTCAACTGTTCCTTGAAAATGAACTTCCATTTCTTTCAGAATTCACAGCTTAAAATTTCAGATCTTTAAAAAAAGTTCATATTTATGAATATATGTGAGTGAATATATTTATGAATACATTTATGAATATATATATATACATATGTACATGTGTATATATATACACTTTAAAAAATACGTATATAAAAATACATATTTTACAGAGAAAAAAAGAAATTAAAAATCTGCTGAAAGTCACATGGCAAAATTCTGAATATTGCATATTTTTTTCCCCAGTCTTTGTAAAGGAAAGCTGTTCCTGTGCAGTTAACAAACAGGAGATTATCTCAGAGACAATTTGGGATTCAGTATCCACTCAGAACCATTATAATAGTGCAATCATCTTGCTAATAAATCAGCAGCTTCAGATTAGCTCATTAACATGTTAGAAACTCACATTTATTGGGTAAAGAAGCAATCAGTGAGTATATAACAGTTAAATTAATGAGAACTGTATCATACTTCCTATCTTAACTGTTAATATTGACATTCTGTCCTGTGTGCTTATCTCATTTTGGAGAAAAATGGAAGAGCACTACATGATAAACTTTTATTTCTCTATTTGTAAAGGCAATTTTGTCTGCAACAACTACAGAATAATAATACTACTATAAAATACCTAATTAAAAAAAAAAAAAAAAGAAAGAAAACAAAAAAACCTCCCCAAGCCCATTGACAGGCAGATGGAATTTTGAAAAGAGTTGAGTAAGCCTGAAACAGGAGAGGTTTTTTTGTGTCTTTACTCAAACATAATTTTCTTCCATTTTGATCTCTTATGCAACACAAAGCTATAAGTGATACCAGCAATCTACATTATCTGAGTGATGTTCCCTCTTTGCCCTGAAGACCATGCCTTTTGAGTTCTCATTCTCTTCTTTCTTTCTTTCATTTTCTTTTAATTCTTTCATTGTCTCTGTCCTGGTGTCAGCTGGGATAGAGCCAACTTTTCTTCTTCGTAGCTAGAATAGTGCTGTGTTTTGGATTCGGTATGGGAACCAGTACGAGAATAACGCTGATAACATACTGATGGTTTTAGTTGTTGCTAGGAAATTAAGGACTTTTCCACTTCCCATATCTTGCTGATGTGCAGGTACACAAGAAGCTGGGAAGAAGCATAGCCAGGGCCGCAGACCAAAACTGGCCAATGAAATATTCCATCTCATACAATGTCAGGCTCAGTATATAGACGAGAGTGGGACAGGAAGCTGGGGCTCTTACAGGATTGCAATTTTGGGATTTTCTCTCTTCTGCGATCGCTAGCCAGGAATGGGCTAGGCATTATTCTGTAGGTGGTGAGCATGATGCACTGTGCATCACTCATTTGTACATTCTATCATGACTATTATTATCATTATAATTTTATTTTATTTCAATTATTAAATTGTTTTTATCTCAACCTATGAGTCTTCTTACCTCTCCCCCCTCCAATTCTCTCCCCCGTGCCTCAGAGCGGAGGGAGAGTGACCAAGCCACTGCGTGGCGTTTGGCTGCCGGATGGGTTTCAACCACAACAGTCTCCCAGACATTTAAGTGTAAACAGAGTAAGTGTCTCTTTATCTCTTCTACAGAACAAACTGAAACACAATTTTACATCTCATTATAACTCTTATGTTGCTGCAGTGTTTTTAGGAATGGTACACACATCTGACACCCTCATTTTCACCAAACACACAATGCCTACAGTAGCTTCAGTTTCTTTCAGAAAGAGCAAGTAATGCAGATATCACAGCTGCCAGACTTGATAATGAAGTCCATTGTCCAAAACACTTTGCCAGTGCCTGCTTGTGTCCTTGTGTCAGTTTTGAAGATATCTGCTACTGTAGCCAGTATTTTGAACTCTATGCTGGTTTGAACCAGTAGACAGATGAAAAAAAAAAAGGCAGAAGACAGCACTATGAATCCAAGCAACTTCTCAAGATTTGGGAATGGGCAGGACAGGCGAAATGTCACAGTGACGAATAGCTGATGAAGGTCCATTACGATGCAAATACAAAGCAGAGGCCAGTATTTCCCTCCAGAAGAAAACCCGTATATTCAGACATAGCATACATATTTGAATGTAGAAAGACAACACAGTCAACTGTGATCATCTAATTGTGTGCTTAATGATTTTACTTATTTGCTGTAACTCCACAACGAAAAGAGGAAAACAGCTTGTAGGAGAAGGAAAAGTTCAATTTTAGTTCCTTTGAACAATCAAAAGAAATGACAGAAACACAGAGGTTTGATGAAATTACAGAGATGATAGATCTCTGAAGTCATTAGAATAAGTGCCTGCTTAAGTATCTAGATTTTTTTAAGGTCTATTTGTCATCCTTTTAATTAATTCTAGAACCTCTTTGTACAAAATGATACAATAAAGTGTCATTATTAATTTACCTTTGCAGCTCAGTCCTCCATAGTGCTCAGTTTGGTCAAATCCTTCTGTGTGATCTTCATGCCCTATTTTGATGGTGGGCCATCAGGTTTTCCTGACCCAAATAATTTTTGTATGGCATTCTTTGTCATTCTGTCTCTGTCATCTATCTGATTTTATTTGTTTGTTTGTTTTATTTTTATATTCTATATAATTTAGCCTACACCCTTTTTTAATTTTTTTTTTAACAATTCAGTATTAATCGATCCCATAAACATAGATGTCAAGTGCCAGTTTCAGACATCTTGGAGTATCTGATTCATCAGTATAGGCCTGGTGCAGAGGTATGAAAACCTTGCACTCTTCTGGACCACATGATGAAAGTCAGGCAGAGTACTCTAAGGCATCTCAGGAGAGACTAGAAAGATGAACACTGCTTTTTATTTTCTTCTTAAGGCATCTCATCCTTGTTTCTTTAATCCTTCAAAGTCCATTTCAATTACCGCACTTACTTCCACTCCACAAAGTAACACCGTTAGTACTCTAGTTCAGTAGAATCATAGAATATCTCAAGTTGTAAGGGACCCACAAGGATACCAAGTCCAAATCCCTGCTCCTCATAGGACAACATAAAACTAAATTGTTCGACTAAGAGCATTGTCCAGACACTTCTTGCACTCTGACAGGCTTAGTGCTGTGACCACTTCACTGGAAAGCCTGTTCCAATAACCCTCTCAGTGAAGAACCTTTTCCTAATGTTCAATCTGAACTTCCCCTGATGCAGCTTTATTCCATTTCCTCGTGTCCTATTGCTGGCCACCAGAGAAAGGAGAACAGTACTTCCTCCTCTGCTGCCTGCCTTGAGGAAGCTATAGACTGTGATGAGGTGCCCCCTCAGCTTTCTCTCTCCAAGGTGAGCAAACCAAGTGGCCTCAGCTGTTCCTCTTAAGTCTTGCCCTTGAGGCCTTTCATCATCTCAGTTGCCTTCCTCTGGACACACTCTAATAGTTTGTTGTCATTCTTACATTGAGGCACTCAAAACTACCTGCAATACTTGAGCTGGGGCTGCACCTGGGCTACTCCCTCGACCGCTTAGCTTTGCTTTGTTTGATGCACCTCAGGACATGTTGGCTCTTTTGCCTGCCAGGGCACCCTGCTGCCTGATGTTCAACTTGGCATCAACCCAATCTCTTCCCATGGAGCTGCTCTCCAGCCTCTTGTTCCCCAGTTTCTATGTATGATCAGGATTACCCCACCCCAGGTTTAGCTCTTGCTAAATTTCATATGGCTGGTGACTGCCCAGCTCTCTAGTCTATCCAGATCTCTCTGTAAGGCCTCTCTACCCTTGAGGGAGTTCACAGCTCCTCCTAATTTAGTATCATCATCAAACTTGCTTAATGTACATTCAATTCCTGCATCCAGATAATTTATAAAAACATTAAAGAGCACTGTCCCTAAAACAGAGCCCTGAGGAGCCCCACCAGTGACAGGCCACCAGACTGATGCAACCTCATTTACTGCAACTCTGAGCATATTTAAGAAAGGGTAAGAAATGCTGTTCAACAGCAGCAGTGAGAGAGGAATGAGAAAACGTGAGGGAAGCAGCACTGCAGACAACAAGGTGAAAGAATAACGAGGGGGAATAGGTGTTCCAAGAGTGCTGAATTGGGTTGCCCCCCTGCAGCCTCTGGAGGATACTATGCTGCAGTAGGTGAATATGCCCTGAAGGAAGCTGCAGACCTTGAAGAGCCCATGCTGGAGCGGAGTCCTGAAAGGAGCTGCAGCCCATGGAGAGGAGCCCATACAGGAGCAGGTTTTTTGGCAGGACCTGTGGCCCACAGGGGACCCATGCTGGGGCAATCTGTTCCTGAAGGACTGCACTCTGTGGAAAAGACGCACAATGGAGCAGTTCATGAAGAATTACAGCCCATGGAGAAGATCCCATGCCAGAGAAATTACCGAAGGACCGCCTCCTGTGGGAGAGACCCCGTGTTGGACCAGGGGAAGAGTGTGAGGATGAGGGAGCAGCAGAAACAATGTGTTTTGAACTGACCACAACCTCCATTCTCCATCTCCCTGCACTGCTCACAGGGAGAAGGTAGAATAGTTGGGAGTGAAGCTGTGTCTTAGAATAAGGGAGGGGTAGGGGGAAGGTGTTTTTAGTTTCATTTCTAACTATCCTACTGTGTTATTTATTAACTGGCATTACATGAAATTAATTACCCCCAAGTCAAGTCTGTTTTGTCTGTAACAGTAAGTGGTCAGTGATCTCCTTGTCCTATCTCAATCCATGAGCTTTTCCATCTTATTTCCATCCCCTCGTCCTACTGAGAAAGAGGAGTGATACAGAGTGGCTTCGTGGACACCTAGTGACCAGCTGAGGTCTACACACCACAATCACACACAGGTATTTAGGTAACTTAAGCTATAGATCTCCATTGATTACAATGAGATTAGACACATAGCCATATCAAACCCAAAACTCAACTGGATAACCAAATTCTCAGAAATTATCTACAAAATTCAAGGCCAATTTCTGCATGTGCAAAATCTTTAACAGCTACATACTAAATTACGTGAATTTAAGGCTATGCCTGTAAAAGGTATGGATAAAACCAGAAGACTTCCTTGTGGAGATCACAGAAATTCCTTTGAAAATATTAAAGGCATTCTCAGTATCTTAAAAAAAAAATAAATAAATCAAGGTTAATATTAAAAGCTTCTCTAAATTGCCTTGCTGCTTTCCCTTTGGTAGCAGGAATTTTTATTATTGTCATTGTTCTGTCCCAAGCATATTACTTGAATAATTTGTTTTTAAACTCATAGACAGTGGACTGTGTTAAACACCACAGTTTAGGCACAAAGTTTGATGCAGGAAGTTCCTCAATGCTTAATTACAGATATCTGGGAATGCTCATAGGACAGCTGTACTGCTTATACTGTGTGCTTTCCACAAGCATCTGTTACTGACTAATGAAAGAAAACAAGCTGAGTCTTAGAACTGTATATCCCTGCCTTTAAACTCTCTTTTCTCCTCTGCCTGTTTCTTTGTCCTTTCATCTCTCCTTTCTGCTTAACTTTCTCTATTCATTTTTTTTAATCTTATTGATACTGTTTTTTTCTTAAATTTAATCTCTTTACAGTAGCAATTGAAATACATTGAAAAAGATGGTCCCTCAGATAACTGAAAAAAAGAGAACATAAATTACAGTTTGCTGAAAGAGTTTTATTAAATTCTTCAAGAAGATAGTAAATAAAAACTGTACTACTTTAGAGCGCAGCATCCAAAAAATGTGTCAGTTGAATTTATTTCTACATTTATGATGAAAAATTTAAATTTTGTGTTAATAGAAAGATTTTCACTTTTCAAACACTAGTAGAAAGATTTGAGTAACCATACTAAAGCTTTTCGTTGTTTTATATGTAAGTGGCAATTTTCTAATCATTCTGGGCTACTTTTTCCACCACAGTGGAAAAGGTAGAAACCATCAGGTGGACCATCAGGTGCCCCTGACCCTTCTCTTGAGTATCAAGCAAGAACTCAAATGCCTATGTTTCTTTGATATTAAGAGAAAATAGAAAATAAAGAACTTAGATTTCTCATTATAACCTCAACTGTACTTGACAATATTAAAACAACAACAACAGAAAAAGGAGATTTCTTGGTTTCTTTTCTTCACAATATTGGGTTCTCACCAAGTGCAATGAAAGTCAGAATTGCAAGTAAGGATGTAACTCTCTTACTTTTTTTTGCATTTTCTGTTTTAATTAGATTTTCTGTTTTAATTGAATTTTCTGTTTTATTGTAATTCAGTCTGTTATAAGGGAATGTTTTGTTTTAATTGAATAGAGATAGGCAAATTCTATGTTTATATCACTTTTATTCTTGTTCTTTTCCCTCCAGAATTGACTGTCTGTATTGCTTTGTGCACAGTTCCTAGTCAAAATCTAACTAATGGCTTAAACCTTAGTCTGAGTTTAGATGTGCCTATAACATTTAGGCAATCATGGCTAAAGTGAAGTTTTAACGAACTCTCCAGTGCAAATCTTAAAGGTGAATCTATTATTTGCATTGACTTTGGCTGTTTTCTTTGCAGCATTTTTTAACGTTTATTGAGCAGCTGTAGAATATAGTATTTCAAGTACAGTATTTGAAAACAATGCAACTTAAGTGAGTTGCCTTCACTCAAAACAACCAAATTATTTGTGGCAAATATGTATTTTGAATTTCATGTTGACCCATGGCAGTATTGCTTGATTAAGAATTTTTTTTTTTAACCTTGGAAATAATTGGTGCTCTGAGGACGTCACTATAGTTCTGAGTAACATTTACTTCCCAGTGTTCTTCTGTTTCAGATGACATTTACTAGCTGCAGTCTAGTTAGATTTCTAGATACAACTGCATTTGGCCTATTGTAACCTGGATAGAGGAAGGATGTGTCAATCACAGTGGGCTGTTTTATTCATTTTTATGTTCTGTAACAGCAATGCCTGACTGCCTTCTATTCCTGGCACTGCAAAGTTACATTATGTTTCTTGACTGAAAGAGGTTATATTCTAAATGAGAGGTAAATGAGAAAATGAGAAAGATATACATAGCTTGCATCTCCAGAGTGAGTGGAGAAACTACAAACTCCATAAAATTTTAAAATTAGGATGGACTGTTAATAGTTAATAAGCAACAGCTTAACTGAAGGGAATGGGCATAATTACTTTAGCATTTTCTCTCTTTTTTTACATTTGATTGTTTTCTATACAGGCTATAGCAATATAACAACATTTGAGGTTTCCTTAATTTTTCAAATTTATTTAAATGTCAGCTACTTTACCCCTCTGAAATGCCTGCTACAGAATTCTTCCTACTTTTTCAGTACTTTTTGGTTGCTTGTTCGACATTACAATACTTGGTTGCTTTGTACTTCATTTTGCTATCCCTTCATGTGAAAGATTACTCTTGCAACCTGCTTAATGGAAGATTAGATTAGACAAACACGATATTCAGGAGTCAACAAAAAGCTTAAGTACATTATAAGCTTAAAGCTGTTTGAGTCACAGTTTTCAACAGTGAAAACCAGCTATAATAATATCAAGAGTTTGGCATGGTGCCTCCAAGTGGGGAACTAGAGCTCGGTGATTATGTTATATGACCTCCCTTCTAATTTGACTTTCTCTCATTTTTTGTGAGAAATAGAATGGCAAAAAAAAACCCCAACACATCTAAAAACAACAAAAAAACCCCCACCAACACCAATAACAAAAATTAACTTGGCAGCTTTCAGGCTATGACCACAGCTTACCTGACATTCTTCCTATAAAAGAAAAATAAAGGTATTAGAGATTTTATGGCACAGCAATAATTTCTTCTCTAGCAAAAAAGTTATTTTAACAAATCATCAAAGGACATAATGAAGATATGTGATTGGAGAGAGGGGGAAAAAAAAGAGCAAACACTATCAGGAATGAAATCAGAAATGACACAGCAATTATGAACTGTGGACCAATGGCATCATATCTATTTTTGGTGTCTTTCACTTCATTTGATGCAATATACCCACATTTCTTAACTGAATTATTACTTTTATAAAAATAGATGCATTGAGACTACATTATTACATAAAATATTTCTCTGCTTTTTTTTTTACACTGTTTTGTTTTGATTTGTTGTAAGTCACAGGAAAATTAAGAAAAATATCACTTTCACACTTTCTACAGAAAAGTGTATAAAGTTTTGCTCTGGTTTTCTGAGAGTTATTCTTATTGCACTAGACTGTAGAATACTAAATCTATTGCATTTTCTTAAATTATTCTACAAAAAAAGAAGAGAAAATATGTGAGAACAATTATTTTTCAGGAAATATTTTTGAGTGGTTTGTATTTATTAATTTGTAACATATTCCATATAAGCTATGGCTTGTAATATGTTTTAATTAGATTTTAAAGAAGAGTTCACTTTATCTAGGATAAGGTTTTATAAACTTTGAGCAGGGAACATTCTACTACTTATACTATATATATATACACACACACACACACACACAACTACTTATCATAAAGTACTGAATTTAAAAACTTTACAAATACTGATCATGCATTGCAAGCAGGCTTTTTATACGTTCTTGGGAATATAAAATAAATATTATTTAGCCTACTTTGTAAAAGACTTTAATTAGACAAGGCACTTTGATGGATCTGCTCCTGACAAATCCGGAAAAAAATAAAAGGATGTGTGAAATCTACAGCCTTGGACATCAACTGACTCCTGATTGAAGTCAGATGAAAAAAAGAGAGTACACAGAAGGTGAAAGCAGGTACGAATGACCTGGGAAGAAAAACAGAGACATTGCCCCAACATGCAAAAATGTAATTAGGGAGGCCCAAAGGTCAGGTGCAGATAAAGTTAGTAAGAGAAGTAGTGAGAAAGAAAGGTTTCTGTAATTCCCTTGGCAGCAAAAGGAAGACCATGGAAAATTTTTGTCTGCTACTCAATAAAGCTTTCTTTGGCTCAGTCTTTTTCCATTTTTTTAGCTTTTTTTTTTTTTTTTAGCTTTCAGGCCTCCCAGGTCCCTGTGCCTAGTGGCAGGATCTGTGAGGTATCACTCGCAACCGAGGAAGAAATACTTCAGTTACGCGAATTAGAATACACATGTCCTTGGGACCAGAACGTATATGTTCAGCGAGCAATAGTTGAAGGACCTCAACAATGTCACTGAATGGCCACTCTCTCTTATCTTTAACAGATCATGATAATTGCAGAAGGTTTCTTAAGACTGGAAAAGTCAATTTCCATGTCCATCCTCAAGAAGGAAGATGTAGGTAACTATAGACAGGTTTGCTTCTTGAAGGTGGTCATGGAGCAAATTTGCCTAGAAGCCATGTGCTGGATCATTAAAGACAGCGAGGAAAATAAAAAAATGGATCAGGCTGCCAAGGGAGGAACCTCCACAGGAGACGATAATTAGAAACTAACTCAGTATGACCCTTAATGGCCTAATCTAACCTTGGAGCCCTCATTTGAGACTTCTAGATCTCTTGGCCAGCAGGTCAGGGGAGGTGGTTCTCCTCTACTCCTCTCTGGTGAAACCCTACCTAGAGTACTGTGTCCAGCACAAGAAAGACAAGGATCTGTTGGAGCAGGTCCAGAGGAAAGCCACAAAAATGATCAAAGGGATGGAACACCTCTCCTATGAAGAAAGACTTAGAGTGTTGGGGTTGTTCAGTCTGGAAAAGAGAAGGTTCTGGGGAAGACGTTATCACAGCCTTTCAGTACTTAAAGTGGGCTTAGAAAGATGGTGACAATCTTTTTAGCAGGGCCTGTTGTGACAGGACAAGGTGTAATGGTTTTAAATTAAAGGAGTGTAGATTTAGACTAGATCCCTGGAAGAAATGTTTTATAATGAAAGTGGAGAAACACTGGAACAGGTTGCCCAAAGAGGTGGTAAAAGCCCCATCCCTGGAAACATTCAAGGTCAGGTTGGACAGGGCTCTGAGCAACCTGATCTAGTTAAAAAATGTCCCTGCTCATTGCAGAGGAGGTGGACTTGTTGACCTTTGAAGGTCTTTTCCGACCCAAAGCATTCTATGATTCTTCCAAATTAAATTATATTCTAGGATTGTAAAGGCCACAGTAAAAACAATCAGCTTTGTCTGTGCTTGTCCAGTCCCATCTGTCTAAAACATAGAATAAACCTATTAAAAAAATACCAGAAAATTCAGAACACCTTTCACTTCACTTTATCTTGTTGGACAAAATTTGAGTTTATTCAGAACATAATCTTTTCAATTCTATATAATTCAACAGTTGTTTTTGTCAGTTCTTTGAGATTTGGTATTTTGACTGAACACTACAGAGAAGTAGAAAATCAAATGTAAAGTTGTCTGAAAGTTTATCAGAAAATCTAAATAAGATTTTGTCCATAATTTTATGGTCAATCTTCTTATTAAGGTATTTCGCAGCTCCAGAAGGATTTAGATATACTGTAGAATTGAAGTGACGAATGTGAAATTAAATTTGCTCCTGAAAGGTGGGCATACAAGTATGAACAGCTGTCTTAAAAATAGTGGGGAAAATGAGCTAAACTAATAGAAAACCCTTAGCATTTTGTCTGTCTCCTTCTCTACGAACTATGCAGCTTACCAAAATATTCAAAATAGGCAAAAAGTACACTGGCAAAAAATGTATGGTTTTTATCATCTATATTAAACAGGGTAAATTATACCAATTATGGAACATTTCTATGTATCTAATAAGTAATTTTTATGTCAGTTTAAGAATGTAGATTCAGATATTGAATTTTTTTTTTTTTTTTTTTTTACTTCATCTGTGTTGAAAAATATGAAAAGCAAAAATAGGCCAAGTAATTGTCAAGAAGGGAGACACCTTAAGGCAAACCTTACGGCTCGGGAACACTGTAAATGCAGATGGACAGAAGGACTGAAGTTTAATATTATTCCCTCTGTACTTGATATACCCATAAAGGAAAGATCTTGGCAATGTAGATAAAAATGGCATGACACCACAACTACCAGTGGAGCGTAAAGTGCAAGATGCATAACACATTTAACAGTGGTAAAAACCCTGGAACACAGGAGTTGTGTCAGTTGCCAAATCAGTGGGTAGAAATTACTGGGGACTTAGCTGGCATCCAAGAAGCTGAATATATGAAGGAAAGGGAGGAACAGGAAAAATAACAGCTTTAAAAGATAGGAGAGTAGAAACATACTGAAAGAAGAGGAGGAAGATTTCTACATTTATTATAGCTGATGTGAAACGAAGTGGTCTTTACCTCATGTGTGCTGCAGACTACCTAGATCAATCTGTTACTGCTTGTTAATTTGTTATTAAGTTAGTATTTTCTCATTTATTATGATTATTTGGGCAATTTAAATATTTTAATGAAGGTTTCTTTCTGGTTTTACTTTTATGTAATTGAACAATAGCTTTGTCTTTGCAGTCTTGCATATTGCACCTTTATTATTATTATTATTATTGTTACGAATTATTATTATTATGGGAGCTGGAATATAGAATATCCAACTTTTCTGTAAAACAGAAAAAGAATAGTCTCTATGTCCATCTTCGCTTAGGGCAGAAAAAACTTCGTAAGGTCCAAGTTGCCAACACGACCTTATAGTACTCCTCTAAACCAGAAAGTTGATTTATGTGTGCAGAAATACATTGGCTGTTTTTCAGTTTTCCTGCTGGGGAATCATAGTCTTGATCTGAATTTAGAACCTCAGCAGAGAAACCAGGGCAGAAGCAGGGAGTAGTTCATCCTAGTTTGCAGCCTTATGTAGAGTTCAAATGCAAAAAGACCTGCTAACCTGGAAACTCAGAAGTATTTTCTAAACTCTAAAAGTATTTTCTAATATTTCTAAAAAAATAAAATTTCTAAATAAAATTTCTAAAAGTATTTTCTAAAATTTCTGATTTTTTTTATTTGCATGCACTAACTCAAAGGTTGTAGCTAAGACCAAAATCTCAGTGAAGAATAACTATTTTAAGCTCTAATTACAATTCAAAACCAAGTATTGTTTCATGCACACTGGCTGCTTGAATGCCAGATTATCTTACAGAATTTTAGAAATTATAATGTCATTGTAAATTTATAGTAATAATTATCATTAAAAGTAATTAAGATATTTTTCAGTTTATTCAAATGTAGAAGTCACAAGAAGTCAGTGTTCAGTATTATTCTACTATAAGTGTCTGGGAGACTGTATGACAGAGTTATCAGAGTATCATGATTTTAAGCTAAACATGACGCTGTGTTCAGTGTAGCTGTACAGCATCTCATTTCAGAAATTTCCATTCTCATCACATATGAAGAGCATCACAGCAGGAAGAAATGTTTGGCACACTCACAGTAAGTTTGGTAGTTGAGTGCTACTTGAACTTTTGAAATCTGTACAAAAAACCCCTGCCTTCAAAGGCTCAACTTTTATTTTTTAACTCCTTTTTGCAGCTGCTTACAGTTATGTGTTTAAAACAAGAGTGAAGAAGGCATAAGGGGCTACAGAAAAACTGATCTAAGAAATAAGTATAACCCAAACATTTAAATTCTGCAGTTTCAATATCTTACCTATGTGCAGGTATCTTGCGATTCCCAGCAATCAGGATAACATCACAGAGCTGCTGTTGCTTCAGGTAGCTCTCCATCTTTCTGAAGGTTTGCTCCGCATGGTGAACAGCCTGGTAGAACTCCTCAGAGCTACATGAATCCATGTCGCAGTGGGGTGGCAAGGGGTGGCTGGCTCCTGACAGTCTGTAAACCACAAGAGAAACTCCGCATTGGTAAGATGTGACCAGTTGCGTAGACTTCATCACAGGCTTCTAGAATCTGATATATGTAATCAATGCATCCTTCCCAGTTCTCATCACTAGAAGTACAAAACAGAAGAATCTTAGCATTGGGAGGGACAACTAAAGTTGTAAGCCTGTTAACAGCAAAATGATTTTTTTCTAGCACAGACATGGAAATAATCTAATTCTTTCTTCTTTGACAAATTTATTAGAAATATAAATATGAACAACAATCAGAAATTCAGCATATTAATGTAGAGGTTAATAGTATAGCTATGTCTTCATCATTAAACTATGACGGGGCTCTATTTTTCTAGCATTTTAGAGTAAAATTATTTTACAGAATTAAAAAAATATTTATTTTTCTTAAATAATAATATGAACACACAAAATAAAGACATACTGGAAAAAGCAATCCTATCTTTCCACTGATTCTAAGAATGCCTACTCTAGTTCACTTTTTCAGATACACAGTCATTTTAGAATATTTCTACAATGATAAATTACATACCCACTTTTTAACCAAGAAGGTCATTTATAGAAAGTGAATTTACTCTACAGAAATAATGATGTCTGCTTTTCAAAAAAAATCAGAAAAGAAGAAAGAAAATAAAAACAGGAGAGAAATGCAAATATTTTTTCATTATGTAGCCATATATTCTTAGTTCAAATTTACTCAGTCCAGTGTTTCTGGTTCAGACTTCTACTGAAAATAAGAAAATGGGACAGCAAGTACTAGCCCTTGAGGAAACTAATGCTAGTGTTTCCAAATAACACATGGCAAAGATGATACCCTCTTCTTTTACAAACATGTAATGAGATTATTTCAAATGAACGACGTAAGATTTTATATATGGTGCTGAAAATGAAGGAATTCATAGATGAAGCTGGTTTTTTTTTAATTCAACTCATCATCATCATCATCATGGCTTGGCTTCGCGGACGAAGATTTGGGAAGGGCTTTAAACGTGAGTACACCCTTCGAGCCTGCGCGGTGGATTTTTTAGGTGAGGCGCAGCGTGTGCGAGACTGGCCCCACCCTTTACACCTGAGGTTCATCTGCCAGGGCCTAGCGAGCTTGGACGGTGACAGCGAAGTCCTCAGGTCGTAGGTTTGGTTAGAGTATCCTTCTCTTAGATGGATGGCCTTACAGGGCTAAACGAGCTCCATCTGCCCGCGTTTGGAGTTAGAGTTGTCCTTCTCCTAGGATGGTTGCCCGAAGGCTAGTGAGCCCATCCTGCCCGTGGACACACTTTGTCTGACCCTTCAGTTGAGACCTGTCTGGCTTGGGAGACCCTACCGGAGGCATATGCCACCACCAGCATAGCTCTCAACTTCACAAGGGCACGCAAGCTCTTTCCCCACGGCAAGGGGGTGCCCGTGAAAGAGTTTAATTCAACTAGATATATACAAAACAGCTTACATAATCAATAGAAGAGCAACAGAAGACATATTTTAAGTCCACCATATCAAACGATAGTATCAGTTAACTCATACCAACCTCATTTTACATATATTCTATAAAAAGAAAAATATTAAGGACCACATAATAGATTTACAGTAATAAGATATTTTACAGTAATAATAAACAGTTTCATTAGGTAAGGTTCAAATTCAGTAGGTACTATACTTTAAGAATGGTATCAATAGATCTACAAGATAACACAATCTGCACTTCTGGTGGTGGAAAGAATTGAAAAGTGCATAAAGATAATTTTTAAAAATCAGCTATTAAAATGAAATACAGTTATCTTAATAAAAAAGAAAAAACTTTAGTATTTTTATTGATACTTGGTAGACTATACTATAGTTCAGAAAAATAGTATTTCCTCTTGACACACATCAGTGATTTACTTTTGAATTAGTTTTTGTCCAAAAGTATTCCATGTACTCTCCTACAGTAATCGTAGAAGTGTCCACAGGCTTGAGGAGGAAAGGCTGGTCCATCCTTCTGTCACAGTAATTGCTAGGCTTCACAGCGTTCCTTTAAAGAAGCTGGAAACCTGCATAATTGAAGGTGGCCTGCAGGTAATTTTACAGGGAACCAACGCAGTTACTTTTGTATCTTACTGCATCTCATCTGTGCCATATCCAGGTACTAACTTAATAGAATGAGTTACCTTTTAAAATTATTCCTCACAGTAATTTCATTTGCATTCAGTCGGATCCTGAGACATCATCAGCTGGTTTAAATTAATCAGTATTGCCATTTCTGTGCTGGTGAGGTTACAATATGTGTGAGCCTCTCTATAGAAAAATGAACTGAATTATTAGCAGTGATTCCCCAAAAGAAAGTTATGAATTGGTGATTTAGAAAGGAGCATTTCCTTAGTTCTGTTATAGCCAATCTTGTTATACAGTCAAGTGCTTGAAGCTGGATATTTCTTGCAAACCTCTTCTAAAGGATAAAACAAACACATTAATTTTGTGAGTAACATAATCTTCTTAAGTGTTCCTACCCAACCGACACTGCCAACCATGTTGATTGGAAATCCAAGTTTATTTTCACATCTTTGGATGATGAACAAATGCTTTCTCATAAAGCTGTAATGATGAAGCTAAGCTCACAGGTATGGGTAGGGGGTAGATATTTCAGCTTTTTTCTTTCAGTTTTTTTTTTCCCTCACTTTGATTGTAGTCTTCTTTAGTTTTATTGCTGAAGAATTAGAATGACAAGCAATTTACAAGAAATACATCAATGCCTAATAAATGAGGTTGCTAGGGTTAAACAGTCACACGTCTTCCCTTCCTCCCAGGAATTCAGAAGTGACAACAACAGCAGCTCTGCGAAATAAAAATAACAGGAATGAGCAGATCTGAACAGGCTCGTATCATTTGTTAGTTCGGAACTTCGGTCTAAGTCAGTTTACATTTGAACAGATTAATCCTGCCTCTTCTTGGCTCCAATGAGCTTAGTCTATTTTATTCTTGAATTGCTAGACAGTGTTTGCCACAAATTTTGCCCTCTTTCCTGCTTGCCATTTATAAACCACGTTTTCCACCCTCAAACTCATCAGTATATCTGTCACTTAGCAAGAACGCTTCCATCAGCGCTGCCTCCGCACAATCCTAAACATCCACTGGACTGACTACGTGACTAACGTTGCTGTCCTTGAACAGGCAGACGTCACCAGTATTGAGGCCATGTTGCTGAAAACGCAGCTGCGTTGGGCAGGGCACGTCTCCAGGATGGCGGATCACCGCCTCCCTAAGATCGTGTTCTATGGTGAACTTGCCACCGGCTGCCGCAAGAGAAGAGCTCCAAAGAGGAGATAGAAGGACTCCCTGAAACAACACCTCAGCCTAGGCCATATTGACCCCCATCAGTGGTCCACCCTGGCCTCCAATCGGGAGGTTTGGAGACACACCATACATAACGCTGCTGTCTCCTTTGAGAGCACGCGTAGAATCAAGCTCGAGGAGAAAAGACAGCGCAGAAGGAACCGTGCCTCGACTATACCACCCAAGGAGACCCTCCGGTGTGCTCTTTGCAACCGGTCTTGCCTATCCCGCATTGGCCTTTTCAGCCATCAACGCGCTTGCAATAAGCGTGGGCAAAGCCCTTCCCAAATCTTCGTCCGTGAAGCCAAGCCATGATGAAATGACTACTCAAAAGCAAGCCCCAAAGGCCCAGCATATTTTAAATTATTATTCTGAAAACTAACAAGCAATAAGCTTAGTAGAAGACAATAACTTAATCTTTTATTTATTTCCTAAGAAAGCCCAGATAAAAAGCTGCTACTTATCCTATCCGGGAGCGACCTCTTCTTCATTACAATGAAAATGCTGATTGCAGGAACTCCAGCACAAATTCACCTGAAGATTTCCTGAGTCTTTCAAAACCCTTTTCAGCACTTGTGCACCTTGAAATCCTGTAATCAGCGAAGAGGACAAACTCCACATGGGCTTTGTCCATAACCTTTCTCAGCTGACAAGTGCAAAACCTAAACTTAATGGGGGAATTTCAAACTTTCACAGGTTGTTCAGACCAGAACACTTTATCTTTAAACAATCTAGTTAATAGTACAGAAATAATGAAATCACCCTTTTCACGAGACTACGACTGATACTGAAGGGTGATACTACATGATGAGAAAACTAGAAGGCTCATAAAAATTATCTATGTTGCAAATAACCAGTAATCTCAAGTGTTTCTTTATGAAATTGCAAACCAGAGTGCATATCACATTAGGGGGAAAAAAATAAAAACAACAACAACCAAACAAAAAACAAAAAGAAAAAATCCACCAGACTAATTTTCAATCTTTCAATGTTACAAACACCATGCTGCCTCAAAAGAGAAATGTTTTAAGAAGAGCCCAAAGGTGTTGATGAGAAAATACTGCCTTTGAGCCTTTACAGATCTTAAAACAGTGTAAACAGAAATAGAAGCTTAACTCTGAGGATCTGCAACATCTGACTCCACAGTGCTCCTTTTTTTCTAGAAAAAGGACTTTGAATTGAACCAGGGTGCTATTCTGTAACCACCTTTTATTTGCTCCTAACTTCCTTGAAAAAACAGGTAAAACATCAGTAAAATCCCCGTAAAGTGCACTGATTCTTCCCTGAATTTAACAACCCTTTAAGTAACTACTTATGGTAGCTCACTTCTAAGTAAGAAGGAAAAGGCTCTCCTAGGGACACCTTTAAGACCTTTGACCTTGTTGTCTAAGATTAGATTTATGCATGTATGTATTGGGTCTGTGTGGCAAGACAAACAGATTAATTCTCAGAAGATATTTTGGACAGACTAGTTAGTACCCTACAATTATGTAGGTATCTAATCTGCCATCCCCTGTACCTTGTACAGTTCATTCTCATAAAGAGTAAGACCGTACTACGCAGACTCGATTTTTGCTCACTGACTTTACACAAATAAGCTAAAACATGAAGAACAGAGAAATGAAAACCCTTAGCTTATGGTAATGCTGTTGTGAAGTTAAAGAGAAAATGAGAAGAAAAAAGGGACCTCACATACAGGTGTAGCTACCTGTATTTCTTCTCAGGAAATGGGAAAGTAATCAGTAAAACAGCCACTCCTGATCTGCAAAGGTTTGAAAACAGCAACAGCAAATATCAGTAGTTAAAACCACATCCTGAATAAGTTTCAAAGGGAAGAAAAAGAAGTACTTTGAAATTGAGGTGAGAGAATTCATAAGACTTGAAACTATATTGCATTTTTCTGAGTAAATAGAAGCTTAGATTTGAAATATTTCCACTCTGGAAATGATATTCATAGAGGTGCAGGGAACGGCAGAATCATATCACCGTATAAAGCAGAGTACTTTACAGAGTACTTAGGTATTTTACATACTCAATTGGAATATATTTCTTCTGCATGCCACTGAAGCCCTGGCCTCAAATAAAGAACTCTTTGATCAGAAAATGTCGTATCATTTCACTGTTACTGGAGTAGCAAATTCTGTTGCATTTAACTCTTTGTTCACTTTTCACTTATGCAGGACTTACCACGCAAACTTATCTGAAACCAGTTCAGTGTAATTTAGTGTATATTACCGGGTACATATCTAAAATACATAGACAAGAAACAAAATATGTCCAGTTCTTCAGTGAAAAAAATGTTTTGCTATTTAAAATTTGCAGCAGCTCATAAGAAATATTCCATATGTAAGAGCGCAAAAAGTCTTCACACAATTTGTTCTCTAAAAATTGCTTATTGAATGCTTAGAAATCAATAACCTGTGGAATTGCACTTACCAAATTAAGATGTAGTGTCAAAAGTCATGGGTCTCGTTAGCAATCGCTTGCAAAAATGCAAGAGAGATAGTTTTATAAAGATTTTAAACCATTTTCTTAAAGGAACAGCAGGGCTGATGTTCTGTTTATGATCAAAAGGTATGTTTTTCACTTTGCTACCAGGAATTATATGTGCAACTAAAGGCTCTGCCCAGAGTTTCAACAGGTTCTTATAATTTTCCTTCATAAAATACAAAGTTAGGCAGATGTACCAGGTAAAAACAATCAGAATAACAAGCAAGACTTTTTAGTTTCACCAGTTCATCTCAGAGGTGTGTTATTGCTGTCTCAGAGATAACTCTTCTATGTAAAAAAAAAAAAGATTAAACAGAATCCAGCGCACATTTTTAACTTTTAAAGTTCTCTTTCTATAGATAAATCTGCATAATGTATAATTTACAATGGTGTTTCCTCCTAAAGGTAATTTGTGGATCAAATGACTTGTAACAACTGATTCTTTGGACACCATAAGGCAAAATTCAGTTACCTGAACATCTGTGTGCTTAGCAAAAATATGTATGATTGTTCTGTGCATGTGTGCATTTTAAGAATATTACTAGCCTCAAGAAACAAAATACTAGCTACTCGTTTACTGTGTGATCTCAGACAAAGTGTTTGAGCAGCCCGTCAGAAACAAAAAGGGACAAGAAGGGACCACTGTGGTATATTAAACTGCTTCTATAGAGAAGAAATAGTGTCCTTGTTTAGCAGCTGACAGAATAAAACTTAGAAATAGGGTTAGAGAAGGAAGAGTGTGTTCAATACGTGATTTTTCCAGGTTACTAATAAAATACATGAAGCAAGGCTTTTGTTTTGGTTCAGTTAAAAATATTTCAGTTGGAATTTTTCTTATCTATGACCCTTCACCAGATAATTAACTAACCTAAGCTACAAGCATAGACCTCTATTGTCAGTGGTGAGAAAACAACATGCATCAAGATTCCATAGCCTCCTGAAATACTTGGTGTTTAGTTTTTGATCCTTTTTAAAATTTCTTATTTTAGTTTTTTAGGGGGGTAAAAATAAAAGATTAAAGAAAATGAAAGGTAAAAGAAAACTAATTCAATTAATGAACAATTAGTGAAAAATCTCATGTCTTTGCAAGAAACCACTTAATGAACTCAGTTAAATTAATGCCAGATGCCTTTATCTTCCCTTCAGTTTTCCCCCATTTTTTCCAGAATTTATTACTGTTATTAATGACATAAGCTTGTCCTATGCCCTAAAACCACTTATTTGTTTAGTTGGTTTTTTTAAGTCAAAGCATCACACAGGTGCTCTCTCAATCCTACCCCCTTCAACAGGATGAGGAGAAGAAAACACAGCAAAGGTCTTGAGGTTCGAGACAGAGGACAAGGAGGGCTCACTTACCAGTTACAGTAACGTGCAAAAGACAGACTCAACTTGGGGAAAGCCACCACCAATTTACCAATAGAATCAGAGCAGGACAGTGATAAACGCAATCAAATCTTAAACACACCGTGCCATAACCCCTCCTGTCTTAGCAGGCTCAGCTCTGCCTCCTCTCTGACCAAGAGTGCAGGGGGGCAAGGAACAGGGGTGGCAGTCAGTCCCAGTCCATCCCATGATGTTTCTGCTGCTCCGTCCTGCTCAGGGTGAAAACTCCTCGCAGTCTTCCTCTGCCTCAAGGTGGCATCCCTCCCACAGAGTACGACCTCCACAAACTTCTCCCACAAGCGTGGGTCCTTTCCAGAGGCTACAATTTCCCCAGCAATGGACTGCTCTTGCGTGGGGTCACCTTTGAGTCATGGACTTCTTTGGGACCAGTCCCCTGCTCCAGCATGGGGTCCTCCAAGGGCTGCAGATGGGATTCCGCTCCACCACTGATCTCTAAAGGCTGCAGGGGCTTTGCCTGCCATCTCACCACAGGCCAAGGGGAATGGCTGCTCTGGTGTGCCTCCTCTCACCTGGGTGTCCACACAGTTGTCTCTCTCAAGTCACACTACTTTCCAAAACAAAAGAGCTCCCAAAAGAAAGAAATTCACCCAACAGGTTTCTCTCTTCTTAAATATGTTTATCACAGAGGAGCTGATTGGCATGGCCTTGCCAGAGGTGGTTCTGACCTGGACCCGGGGGGCTTCTCAAAGCTTCTTACAGGAGCCACACCAGTAGCTCCCTCCCCCTCTACCAAAACCCCACCAGATACAAACGCATTGTACAAGTATTCTGTTCAACTGATCCTTTCTCTTTTCTCACTTTCTCACCTTTTATCCTCTACAGTCTTCTAAACAACTACTTCAGATTTTTCCTATTTCTTCTCCTTTCTCCACAGTTCAGTGTGCAGTCTTAAAAATTGCCTAAGTTTTTGTTTACCCTTTTCTAGTACTTCCAGTACCTGCCTGCCAATATTGTGCCCTACTTTCTGTCAATTTTACCTTCAGCTTCTCTCTCCAATACTTACAGCTCCCAGCAATTTAGATGTTCTTCCACGGATTAACAAGTAATTGGGCTCAGCAGACCAACACAGCCCTGACTGATAGACAAAAAATGGAATTTCCAAATAAAGATTGAGATTGATCAGCCACAAATATCAATAGATTGGTATTAAACATCTGAAAAAAAAATTAAATACCATAAAATACTATTTGCAGTAAATTTAAACATATGTAAACTACTTTTTTATTAATTAAGTAAAGATGGGAGGTGTGGCAGATTGTGATTTCTTTTTTCCCCTATAGAAAGAAGAATGCAGCACTGTAATGCTCTTGTTTGACAAGGTTAGACTGTTTCATTTTGATATGATTGTTGTACATTATACCTATAAACGGTCTTAAAAGGCACACCAATATATTTATCTCTTAATGAAAGCTTTGTTTCTATTATATGCACTTATGAAAAGCTTTATAGATTACATTTTTGTGACGATGTAATGCATGAAATTGTTCTGATATAGAACTTCTCCATTCAAAAATTACAGGTCTGTGCTACTAAAGGGGACATTTGCTTTTCAGTATATCTGTTCTGAGAGGTAAAATGAAAGGCAGCCCAGACAGAAATGATGTCATTACTGACAGAATATCCATTTTATATACCCATTCCAGACAAAAAAATACTTGTTAGCAACCGTTTTGTTCAAGTTATGCAAAATTCCCAAGTGAGCGTGGTTTTAATAAAAAGCAAGCCTGTAGAACTGACTTCACTTAGTTTTGCATATGATTATTTAGTTTGGCTTTGTTTTGGTTTTTTTTTTTTAATTTAAGAATTTCAGCTCTCATTTTAACAGCTCTTGAAACACGTACTGTCTTGGGAGATTAATAGTTCGCATATTTGGTTAGATTTTAATAACTGACAGGTGGTAATTTAAAAGTTATTGTTCTTCAAATCTTCTTTATTAGCAAACAAGAACTGCATGTTTAAAAATTGTAATTATAATTTTATAATTATTTTAAGTATTAATTGTAAGTATTTGTAAGTGACCTTGATATAAAACCACTTTCAGTAATGTCCACATATATACACAATGTCAGGTTTATGATTCTTCTAAAGTTAATGATTTTGCTTCAAATGAGACACCATTAAAAAAAAAAAATACAAAAAGAGATGATGTAGTAATAAAACTATTGAAAGAAAAGAATTGTGCCATAACAATGAAAATTTATCAGATAATACACTGGGACAGGGTAAGAGAAAAGCACGAAAGGTATGGTGGCCTGAAAGCCTTTGCAATGGCAAAAGGCAGAAAGAGAGCATGCAGCCAGCACCATAAAACTGTAAAATATTTTGTACTGTTTTTGTTTTCCCTAGAAAATCCAAAATCTCCAAATCATGACTAACAAACAAGAACAGAAAGTAAATTTTTTTTCCTGACAGCTGAGTTGCCTGACATGATCTAAGGCACTGAGTATTTTGACTGTTGAGCAAAATCTCCCTCAATCAAACCAAGATACTTTTTTCTTTCTTTAAATCTACTCTATTAATTTTCACAGGTAAAAAAAAAAAAGCATGCATTTCTTTTCAAAATCTATAAATTGATTTTTAAGTTGCCTTTGAAACATAACCAAGAACTCTTACTGTTTCTTCTCATCATATCAAAATATAACAATTCACTGCAGTGTAACACGGTAGAAAATTCTTTCATACCTTAAATCATCCTCATTATCCTTTCTGAAACTCATTTCAACATAAAGATGATCCTTGTATAAACCCTATTTCAAGTTCCCATCACTTCCTAAAATCCATGGAAAACTTTTGAAGGAGATTTGATGTTTAAAGTTCATCATCCTAGCCACACCAGGCACCTGACATCTATAGTACTAATCGTAATCCTACAAACCATTGTCACAAGTTAACAGCCTTCATACTTCCTTGACAAACTACCCTTTTTTCCCCCCATAGCTTTGACATATTCTGCCTCTAAACAGTCTCGCTATGCAACAACAGAGAAAAGATGCTGCCTATCTCTAGACTGCTCTTTGCCACCCACGGCTAAATGTGCTTTTTCAGCTTTGCATGCCCACATAGATGGAGCAGTTTGTTCCAGCTGTTCTTGGAAAGCTGATGATTAACATATAGTTCTCCTAGCTGCATATAGACTTATTTTAATATATCTTACCGGTATATTTTCCACATTCACATTGCTAACCGAGCTTTTTGTCATGCTGGATCTTGCTGTCTGAATTTATTTTTTGTATCTTGGAGGATACAGGAAACAGAGACCTTAAAAGTATAAAGCCCTGCATGCAGACACTAGATGCATATAAATCTACACAAAGAATCAGCCTGTTGGAAAGAGGCAAGCCATTCTTCTTGAAAACAGAAACCAGGAAAGGTGTCACAGGAGACCTCAATTTTTAAATACATATGCCACTGGCAAACAACCAAGAAGCACAACCACGTTTCCTTAAGTTACTGTCAGAAGTTCTTCTCTATTTCTAGCTCAAGACTCGAGGGAACCTCCTTCATTAAAGTATGGTCCAGCTGCTCTGCTTTCCTCCCCTCTTTCCTTGTACTATCAGAGAATTAGACAAAATTCCTGCCGCAAGGAATCAGCTTAGCCTCAGTCTAGGAGTTAGCTTACTACTTCTTCAGATAGGCATTCTTTCCTTCTCCCTCCCCGACCGAACCAGAATCACAAAATCATTCACCATGCATTTTCAGTTAATGAAGATTTTTGACTCCAAGTAGGAATAATAAATAAATAAAT
This sequence comes from Bucorvus abyssinicus, assembly GCA_009769605.1. Classification (NCBI taxonomy): domain Eukaryota; kingdom Metazoa; phylum Chordata; class Aves; order Bucerotiformes; family Bucorvidae; genus Bucorvus; species Bucorvus abyssinicus. Next base: position 73,075,302 of record CM020024.1, on the reverse strand, counting down.
AAATGTGTGCCAGTACACAAATTAAATACCCTATATTTGTGAGACTGCTTTCTTCTCAGTATTTAAAAAAAAAAAAACCAACCAAAAAACCCACAAACTAAAAAAATGTTGATTTATGGTCTTCCAAGCCTCTTATGGCAGATAAATACATAAAACTGGAAAGTGTCCTGCATTCATCACAGGCATCAAGCATTCGTAATGCATTCACAGTACATTCACACATTAATTACCCAGTTGAAGTGGTAATGAATTATGAATACAGATTGTCATCACAAGACATTTTTAATACTCTGGTTAAATATTTTCTAGCATAAGTGATTTCACATTTCTACCAACCAGAAGTTGAATGAAAAAGATTATTATGATTCAAAAATTCAAAACTGCAGTTTTAACCTAAACTCTACTTACCTGCAAAAGTTGAAGTCTTCCATTTCTAAACTGTAACACCAAAATTATATCCTTTCTGTATTGATCCTGACATACATGCAATTTTCTGCAGTTTTTCTTCTGTGTCATAATAATAATTTACATTAGTTCCTTTAAAATAGATTCTCCACTTTCTTTGATCCTATCCATTAATGCATGCAGGCAAATAACAAAAGTTCGTGAGGTAGCTGTTTGTGTCAGAAAAAGCCAGCAGTGAGGTTTAAGTTGGATGATATAGAAATCTGTGTCTGCTGCGGCATTTACAGTGGGAGTTATTAGTTGGGAAGTCTGAGACAAGGGTAAAGACTGTTGTAAAGGGGGCTAATGTTACTTTAACTGAGTAGTTGAATGTGACAGGTTGGAGACATATTTTCCTGTCTTCTTGCAGATGTGAAATGCTCGTGACAACTACTCATTCCTCTGGCTGAGAAGCAGCAATAAGCAGACAGGTGTACGAAGAAAACCAAAAAGCAGATGCAATAGTGAAAATGAGAAAGAGATGATTCCTTTTCCTTTCTTAATAGCTCAAGAAATTTATGACACTTATCAGCTAAGCAGCGCTAGCAAAAGACACAGGCTCTGCATGTTCACAAAGCACAGACTTTCAGTTTCCTTGATGTCCAGCTGCTATGATGGCTTATTCCAGATGATGATCTGCACTGAGCCTTTTTGAATTGCTCAAGTGGTCAAACATAATATACCAAAATAGTTGTCCTAAATCATTAATTTTTTTCCCTTATCCCCCAATGCCATCTTCTACCAGGTGGCAAATGCCAAGTGTGTTGGCACTTTATAACTCAGCTAGAAAAAATGGACTGAGTTTGAGCCTGAAGATAGTGTGATTGGGTATTGTTATGCACAGTCTGACTTGCTGCCCTTTGTAGATGGGAAAAAATTGTGAGCAGCTGGAAAGACAACCCTTCCAGGTCTACAATGAGACTCAGGTCATGTGCCTAGTACCTGTGTGCTTCTCACAAATAAAAATAAGCTTCTGGTAAGGCTAGTTACAGCTGAAAATATGTGGGTATAGGAACAGATATTTTGATGCATGATAAAAACTATTTCACAGAGAAAAAATAGTAATATTAAAAGTAATGAGGATGGGCTAATAATAAATGAGAGTAATAAATGAGAATTAATAAATGAGAAATTCTGCTGAGCATTTCAGAGTAATTCCTAAAACATATCTTTATTCACTGATTCTATTTATTATTCAAAGATACTTAGTCATAGATAAGATTCAGAGTTTCACTAACTGTGACTTTAAGTCAAGGGAATACAAAGGAGACCCAGGTAAAAGGCAAAAAATTAAAAGGCACTGTCTCTGATGATAGGGTCTTAATATTTACTGGCCATACAAAATAACATTCACTAACAGTTTTACTATTTCATATTATAGAAATATTTTGATAAATGCAACTATATTTTATTGACTTGATTTTCTGATTTATAACATTAAAATAATAAACATTAAATCGTTTACTTCCCTACACTATACAGATACATGACAAAAACGTAGAACAGTAGAATGTGAACTCATTTTAATTTAGAGCAATTAAAGAGGGTCGTTTCAGACTTAAGCATAACAAAGAGATGACATCAGGTAGTATTTTAATTCAGAAATGATGCGCATTAATTAACTTGTGGTTTTTATCACCATCCATCATTTATGCACGTACTTCCACACAAAATGAGATTTTTACAGATATAGGCACTGAATACTGTACATTCAGAAACTGCTGAAGCAACCACCACACAGGATACTCCTCTAATATGGAGGGAAAGCTCCCACATCTTTCAAGCGGCTCTGCCCGTACATCCGTAAGCTGCAGCAATCAGAGGTGTGTAATCCTCCAAGAATTGCCACTTGAAAAATTTCATAAAACCAGTGCCAGTGCCACTGACACAGCAGCCCTCTTCTACGTTAGTCCCACAACTACTCTAGGAATAACGCTACTTCAGATTATAAAAGAGCACTGCTGGACTTACTAGTGGGATGGCTAAGAGAGAGAAGAAGGAGGGGAAAAAAGAGGTGAGGTGCAGAGCACATTCCATGTGATGTGACAGGAGAAACGCTTTTCCACCCCAGCCGATCCCTTTACAGTTGCTTTTGCTTCCTTCCTTTCAAAAGTGCCGAATGGATGGCTCACATTACGGCTAAGAGAGATGCTAGTGTCATGTGTTAACTATCTTGTCATGACAAATTGCCATATCTATAAAGCAAAGTAAATTAGCTGACACAGTTACTCATTCAGAGTGCATGCACAAATAAATACAAGGATGCAGATCTCTCTTTTATTAAGAGACATTTTCTTCCAGCATTTAATCTATGATATAAGCACTTGATGTAGACAGAAGCCACGTATGTGAACGACGGTAACAGCATACAAAAAAGGACAAGCAAGCATTTTATTACTACTGCATTTAGCATACATTTCAGTAAAATTTCAGTGTGTTATTATATTATGCACTGATATCCCACAGCACAGGTAGCATGTCAGAGCTTAAAACACTCCATGTCTGCAATGGAAATCGTGTCAAAGACCATGGGAAGCTGAATCTTTAAAAATCCCAGCTTAAAATCCTGGTTCATTTAAGTATTGCACTTGGTGAGGTGGGAGATTACAGCACACATGCATGCACACCCACCCACACACCCACCCACACACCCAGCCCCATTCAGTAAGCTGTATGAATGATGCTTCAGCCGTGTCCTGTTGCAAGACAAGATTTTAGGGAGCTTGCACAGAATTCAATCTCTGCCTGCTGTTTCTTACAGACCTATTGAGTGTGACATATCTTTCACCTTGCTCATGAATTTCACGGTCCTGACATGCCTGCCTGCATCTGCAAACCAATGGGAGAGATACATCTGAAATGAAGGAATAAACTGTAGCTCATTTTGCCAAACTGTTTTAAAGTGTCAATACATTTTTTTGCCAATCTCGAAAACAGCAATTAAGATTGGTGAATTCTAAGATAAATTTGATGGATTCAGCTTCTACAATACAGGATCTCTACAACCCCAGGAAACTAACTGGCAAGCAGTTAATGACTACATATGCTATAACAGCTACCACTCATTAACCCTGCACATACCCAAGCTATGTTATTCATAGGATGTTCAATATGAAAAACATCTAATGAATTTTTCATACACATGCATGGTAGCACAAAACCCAAGCCATTAATATTTTCATCTACCACAGTATTTGTAAAATTATTATCTATAGAAGCTGAAATCAACTGAAGTTTAAATATTTTTTTACATATTTTATCCAAAGTGTGACACAAACTTAAAAGCAAAACCCGAAATGCAGATTTTTTTTTTTTTCTCCAGCAAAGAAAAGTTAATTCTTTGTATGCCTTTGCCTTGGGCATATTTGTTCTTGAATGGTGAAGTAGCTTCCACTCTCTTTCTCCTCCGCAGACTAATCTGTAGACCCCAAATTAGGTTAGGAACTTCCCCTCCACAGGCCTAGAAGGAATGAAGTCCAGAGCACAAGTGCTCTGACCACAGAGCTAACTGCAAAATGCACAGAGAAGCCAGACCTTTGGAAGGAGGCACTTTGCATGAGACATATGCAAAGGTATTACAACAGACGTGAATGTTTAACTTCTTTAAGGAAGTACAGGGAAGAGACATTCCTGCCTGTGACTCCCACAAAAGATGAAGATACACCCAGGAACGCATCAGAAGAAAAGCAAGATTTAAAGAAAGGCGCTTTTTTTCCTCACCTTCTCTGCACTGGCTAGTTTACGAGGACTCTCACTCAGTATGATGGCTTTTATCAATCTCCATTTTGTGGTACTTAGCCTTTTGCATTAAACATTTAAGGAACCTAGGAATCTTTTAAATTGTAGATACCCACTATTTAGGCATTCCAGTACTTAACACTGCAGCAACAAAGTCTCCTTTGGAAGCTGAGCTCCAGGGATGACAAAACGAATTTCTAGATTTCTGAAATATGTTTGTATCTGTATTCAATTTAATGGAACACTGGTGTACATGAAGAGGGGTCTTCACTAGTATTTTCTAACAACACGGATTCCTGCTTATGCTTCCAATTCTTTTCTTAGGGTATCACACCGCAGCAAATTTTTTTGGAGGCCATTCTCACACTTTCCCAATTTTTATTTAGATAGAAGATAAACAAACTGATGGACATACATGTAGACATAAAAACTATTCACATCTTTGACATATCTTTGATGACTGCAGATGTAAAAAAATTGCACAGATGATTCCCTTACTGTCTCAGGTCAGCTTTAAAGAATGCCAGCAATGATTACTTGGCTGCATTTTACATTTATGCCATATGGAATATTCATGAACTTGTAAAAAGTTAAAAAATTCCCTACTTCTATAAAAAATATATATACACTCTTAATTTTCCAGGTCTACAGAATGGTAAGCAGAAACCTCCAACTAATTTCAGTGAGGCCCATACCACTTCAAATTTAAGTAATGACCTGGAATAAGATTTATTTTAACCAGGCTTGTTATAAACCAGGCTAATCCATACTGTCACTGTTTGCATCTCAAAAAGTGCCTGCCTACTCAAGTCTAAAGTCTACTTGATTTTTTTTTATTAAATGTGCTTGCTTTTGCTTTCTGAATGTGTGCCTTCAAACACCAAGCTAATTTCAGTGCATATGGACTGATGTGCAGAGCTTTCCATTCCCTGATTATCTGAATCAAGTTCAGTCTATACAAAATAGCATAGCTGTAAATTATATTATTATTCAAAAGTCGTTAAGATCTGTGTTTTGACAGGGTTTTTTTCCAACTTATATATTTCTTTAACTTTTGGATAAAAATAAAATTCTAGTTTAACTCTACTAGAAAAGACAAAAAATTACAGTTCATATCAATCATTAAAAAATAGAATAAAAAGATTATATCTTTAAGAACTCCTACAACGTTTATGAAGCTAACAAATAGCATCAAGATACAATTACCAAAGCCGAATGCTGAATAATTGCTCAAACACTTTAGATTACTCAGGAAACAATTACACAGTTTTATCATGGGTTATTCATTCAACATAATCAATGTGATATCCATCAGAACCAATATCTGTGGAAAAATACTAAAAAAATACCACTGATTTTAGAATATATCTTTAATTACTTCTCTAGTTATACAACTTATTAAACTGAAAAGATCTGAAAATGTGCAATAAGATCTTAGACAATTGTTAGTCATGAATGTTCTCATCACAATAACAGATATCAGAATACATTCCTTTAATTATATTCTATTAAAATAATGTTATAAAAGATAACAATGCATTTGAATTTTTTTAATTATTAGTCTTTCATGATCAATCTAACATCCATTGGAAAGGTGAAGATTAATATAGAGGATAGAAATGCACATCTAATCAAGCTACTTTAAAAATAGTTGTAACACTGCCTACATCTGCACCACCTGATTAGAAAGATTTTCATCAATTTCTTTGCCATTCCTTGGATAAAATGCAAATACAACAGCAAACATCTAGCAAAATGTATAAAGGCAACTTAAATTATCTAAACAACTAAAAAATAGCATAAACATTACCTGAATTAAATAGAAAATGACATCTTAAAGCCTATTTAGATTAAAGTAATCTTACATAGATAAGTGAATTCTAGGCATATATTAGCGCTGTTATTTCACATGAATCATCATCATCATGGCTTGGCTTCGCGGACGAAGATTTGGGAAGGGCTTTGCCCACGCTTATTGCAAGCGCGTTGATGGCTGAAAAGGCCAAGGCGGGATAGGCAAGACCGGTTGCAAAGAGCACACCGGAGGGTCTCCTTGGGTGGTATAGTCGAGGCACGGTTCTTTCTGCGCTGTCTTTTCTCCTCGAGCCTGATTCTACGCGTGCTCTCAAAGGAGACAGCAGCGTTATGTATGGTGTGTCTCCAAATCTCCCGATTGGAGGCCAGGGTGGACCACTGATGGTGGTCAATATGGCCTAGGCTGAGGTGTTGTTTCAGGGAGTCCTTCTATCTCCTCTTTGGAGCTCTTCTCTTGCGGCAGCCGGTGGCAAGTTCCCCATAGAACACGATCTTAGGGAGGCGGTGATCCGCCATCCTGGAGACGTGCCCTGCCCAACGCAGCTGCGTTTTCAGCAACATGGCCTCAATACTGGTGACGTCTGCCTGTTCAAGGACAGCAACGTTAGTCACGTAGTCAGTCCAGTGGATGTTTAGGATTGTGCGGAGGCAGCGCTGATGGAAGCGTTCGAGGAGTCGCAGATGGTGGCGGTAGATGACCCATGATTCAGACCCGTACAGAAGAGTAGGCAGTACCACGGCTCTGTAGACACTGATCTTTGTACTTTTCTTCAGGTGTTTATTGCACCGGACTCTTTTATGGAGTTTTCCGAAAGCTCTGTTTGCCTTTGCTATTCTGTTGTCTATCTCTTTGTCGATCGTGGCATCTGAGGAGATGATGCTACCCAGATAGCTGAACTGCTGGACTGGCTGAAGCTCTGACTCGCCAATGGTGATGTGGGGATGATGGTAATCATCTTGTGGTGCTGGTTGGTAGAGAACTACTGTCTTCTTCAAGCTGACTTCCAGCCCAAAAAGCTCAGCCGCCTCTGCAAAGCAGGATGTTAAGCGCTGCAGAGCTGCTTCTGTGTGGGCAACAAGGGCGGCATCGTCAGCAAAAAGCAGCTCGCGGACAAGGTGATTCAGGGTCTTGGTGTGGGCCTTCAGTCGCCTTAGGTTGAAAAGGCTCCCATCGATACGATATCGGATATAAATGCCGTCTTGTTCGTCGAGGTCTGCCGTGGCCCTTTGGAGCATCATGCTGAAGAAAACTGTGAATAAAGTTGGTGCGAGAACGCAACCTTGTTTCACACCATTGGCTATTGGGAAGGGCTCAGAGAGTGCATCGCCATATCTGACTTGGCCGCGCTGCCCCTCATGTAACAGGAGAATCATTTTGAGGAACTTGGGGGGACATCCTAATCGTTCCAAGATCTGCCACAGACCTTTTCTGCTCACAGTGTCAAAGGCTTTGGTGAGATCAACGAAAGTTACATAGAGACCCTTGTTCTGTTCCCTACACTTCTCTTGCAGTTGTCTGAGAACGAATACCATGTCTGTGGTACTTCTGTTGGCTCTGAAACCACACTGACTTTCAGGTAGAAACATGAATCAGAAGGTACAGAAAACCATTCCTACTGCAAAGAGCATGTCTTCTATGCCTCAGAATTTCTTGAGGATGCTACTCCCAACTTCTTTCTGGGCTTAAACAGCCAAAAATCAGGAAGAATGCAAACAAGCAGCTATTACAGTGGTTTAAACTTGTATGTTTTTTCCTACATTATTTTAAATAGAAGTTATGCATATATACTGGCTTCACCTGTTTTTTCTAGTACACCTTCATAATTTTCAAAGTGGTGATGTAAAACTGTTGTCCTACTTATACAAGGTACACAGAACTACATAAAAATTTCTTTTTCAATAAATCAAACATGGTAATCTATAGACCAGCAATACTGCAACTAAGAATTTTCTTCAATCACTTTAAATCTAGTCAAGCCATAGGCATACTAGTTCTATAAAACTTCATTCATTATAACGTGTGAGCACAAAACCAGTTACAATTTCATGCTTGGCCTCACCATCTTTCATATAGAACCCAAAAGCGCATGTTAGCATAGGGCATCTCTGAGACATCTTTTAATCTGTAAGGTCGGTGGGATTGTTTTGGAGTTAAATTTGAGCAGATTAGGGCAATTTGATGTCAGCAAACCTGTAATGGTGGGTTTAGCTCCTCAGGTTTTGTTGATGTGTGGCACGATTTTTGTCACCAGAATACTCCTCCATATCAGAAATTGCAAGGCAGGGAGGAGGAGAGAAAGAAGGAAATTATATGTAACAGGAATTCCTGACATTAGTCCAAAAAGTTTTTATAAAAGGGAAGAAAATGAAAAGAAGAAGAATAAAACCTGCAACCCAGACTATAGGTAACTGCTGCAGCCTGAAATAGTTTAAATAGTTCTATCAGTAGTATAGGTGCCTTTCTAGTCCTGTGCATTGCCTTGGTAGGTTCATTATATATTTAATTCAAGAGCTAATATTCATTAGCTATCACAAACATTATCTCCTGTCATATATATCTATTTGGGTGAGATTACTTTGATAAAGGGCCATTTCCAGTCATGATTGAATGTTTCCATATTTTTGGCACTTAAAGAGGAGGCATTAATGCCATCATTACTAGCCTACCTCTAAGAATGATATAGATGTGACAATTTTTCACTAGTGGAATTGCTGCCTGAGATGAGTAGTTTACACAATGCATAGTTACAGAGACCTTAACTGTGGAATTAATTTCATTTAGCTGTCACTTAAAAATCCAATTTGTATAAAAGGTTTTATAACTGGAATACATCAAATTATTCTACACACACTTCAGGGCAGAATGTGACAATTAGGCAGTGTTATAGCTTAGTCTCTTGGCCAAAGATGTCTGTAGGCTAAGAGAGTTTTATTGTCAGCTTTTTTCCTACACCTGAACAATGTACATACACAAACTTAGCAGATGAATCAATACCTATGAGCATACCTTGGGTTTCATTAAGAGTGCTGTAAAACAAACACAAAGGTTTCCTCCAATCTTCTCATTCCGAAGTGAAAATAATCTACCACTTTACACCATGCAGTATTTTTTTTCAACAAGAAGCCATGTTAATGATAATTACTGGATCATGTACTTCTTTCATGGCTTCTCAATAAAACACTGGCACTTTCAGGGAAAATTAAAGAGTCTTTACCCCACATCAGTAAATTCCAAACTAGACTTTTTCTTTTAGTTGATGAAGATCTTTAACTCCTAATTAATGAAAGATTAAGGCAGCACACCTGTACTTTTTGATTTACGTTACAGTGGAGTACAATGGCTCTATTTCCAAATTATCTTGACAATCCTATTTCTCATTACCTTTTAGTAGCCAGAAACTAAAACAAGAGCTACTAGTAAACAGATTTTGATTTTTGCCAAGCTTTGCTATGATATTCAATTTAAAATGTTAATACGTGCATGCACGCTAATTTCTGGTTTTCTCATCTGTTGTATTTGGGCATCTGTCAAATATGCATTATGCTGTTGACGGGCCACAGAATTCCAAGAAATCATATTTCATTGAGCTTGACATAAGCTTTTTTCTCACTGTCAAAAAAGAGGTATTCATTTATCCTACAATATGAAATCTCTCAATCACAACACGTAACTGAACTACTCATTCCTCCTGCACAGACCTTTCCTATTTAAAACATCACCTTTGACGAGACATCAACAGAGGTTATTTCAAAGGTACATGTTATGCTGGGGAAAAAAAAAAACAACCAACCAACCAAAAGAACTAGTCCAGTGTATAAGCCTGAGCTCCTTCCAAACTTCTGCTTATTCGAGCTTATTCTACTTGTGCTTGTCTGGAAGAATATAATCCCTAAAACACCATCAGAACACCTAAAAATCCCTGACTTACAATGGTTATGCTTGCCATTATATGCCGTCTCTGTATTAAACTGTATTTTCTTAAAATGACATTTCGTTATCACTTTCCTTACTTGTAAAATAGTATGGTGACCTTCCCTAAGCGATTAGTGATATTTCAGCCATTATGTACTTAATTTAATGTAAATTTATTATTATGTCATACGTGTGTATGCTTATGCAGAATTACATAACTAAAAAAAAATTGCATTCATAATTTCATTCTGTTTATAATAAAAAGGACTAAAACAGTATTTATTTGGAGGTTTTTACCTGTTCATTTGTCTCTCTGAGAATACCTTTTCTGACAATTTAGGAAACAGTTGAAAAAGACATTTATAAAAATCAATTTAGTTCATAATTTCACCGTCATCTCAGACTATAAAAATATTCAGGAAATCATACTAATATATTTAGCGAGAACTGACCCTTATACATGACAGAACTCTTCTGTGGTAAGCCCACTGCAATGTTGCTGAAAAGCAGATTAAGTTTACTAAGCAATGAAATCAAAAGTTCCATGATCTTATGTTACAAATGACACAACACAAATTTACCTTGATACTTACATGCTTTCAATTAAATGCTTGTCAGCTCTAATACTGCATTGTTCCATTTAGGATACAACTGCAATATCTGATAATACTTTGGTTCTAACACTAAAACATGTTTTAAATTTTAGACTGAAGGAAGAAAATAAGTTCTACCATATAAAAGGCAAAAAATCAGAAAGCAAGTGGGCATAATTTTAGTTGAAGCAAGGAAAAACCATAATTTTTTTTAGCTTGGGCTCAAGACACTCCATCTGCCCAGTTGCTAGCACCTGGACATACATGCTGCCAAGGTCACAGTCCACTCCGGTTGCTGGTACAGACCCCCTCACTCTCTCTCACACACAGAGAGAAACAGAAACTCGATTTTGTTCCTCAGTCCAGAGAGTCGTTAATATAAGACACATTGAAGAGTTACTGAAGAAATATCAACAGTTATTAGTGGAAAAAGGACCACAGAAGAGTTCTTCTCCCTCTGGGACAAATGCATTAATCATCAAGCTAATCCAGATTTCCTAACATTATACTTAATGAAGTTACTCATGCAATAGAGGAAAAGATTTACCCATATAGTATTAACATTGTTCCTACAGTCCTTAGCTGGTGTCTTGAGACATGGAAGCTATAGGCTGCATTTTCTTAAAAGAAAGGCAGAAATCTTGCCTTGTCCCTTTCATTTTCCACACTTGTGAGCAGACCCTGGTGCATCTGGTAAGCCTAAACATGTTCTCTTCTGGTGTTTTCTACTGACCCTAATCCATTAGGTATTTTTTGTTAATTTTATATATGTCATTAATTTGTATGTTTAAATATTTGTGTGTGTATAATACATACATATTTGTATGTGTGTTTTCATATTTATATGTACATGTGCACAAATGTATATATGTGTACACACATGTACATATACACACAGATACATATATACAATTCATTCGGCAAAAGTTTTTGCATGTCAGACTTTTTTTTTCTAATTGTCATTGGTATTGCACATTATTCTGTTACATTTAAGACAAAAGATTACCAGTGCAATTAAAAAGAAGTACGGAAAGTAAAATTTTATCAAGTACCTAGTACAATAGTGCTAGCAGTATTGTTGAGTTACACATGCAGGAGGAAATCATTAAGGTTGGTGATCATCTGTGAAGTTTCAAGTGATTCACGGCCAATTGACCTATTTCACATACGTTTTGCACATTAATGACCAATGACAAATTATGACCATTGTTGTCAGAATAGGGCATGGCTTTGTGACCTCCTCTAGACTGGACTGCTGTAATTAGCTATTCTTAATGATGCTTTGAAAGGAAAGAAAAAAATTGCAAGGATGCACAGTACACTGTAACCCTACTGCATTATGAATTGCATCATCTGCCTAATGAATTCCTGGTACAGTTCAAGATGCTATTATGGTTCTCAAGGATTATATGGTTAGGACTTTAGTTCTCAGGATTAAAAGGTTAACACTAGTGTAGCACATCGTGACTTCATAGTACCCTTCATACTACCTTACTCTTACCAACCTAATTTTTCCATTAAACTCAAGTATTATGTATGTATGTATGTATGTATGTATGTATGTATCTATCTATCTATCTATCTATCTATCTATCTATCTATTTATCTATCTGTCTATGTTGCACATTCAGCATCACTGCTCTTAAAAGGATGCTGTCATTATTAACTGCTTTTTAGTAATGGAGAAACTGTGTCATCAACACATGAAGTGGTATTTCCAAAAATCCACTACCTGTCCAATAAAAGATGAAGCAATAAATACCAAAATGAACCAGCTGGTATTTGGAGTTTGGCACAATGCTGTCTTTTCTATAAATAATCTAATTTAGGCTACTAAATGTAATAAATTATAATAGCTTCATCTGTACTAGTGAACAAAATGTATCAGAACCCGCCCTTGGCATAGCTGGTACCCACTATGCTAAAATCTTCCCACTCCAAAGCAATGTGATTTTGCCTAACAGAAACTATCCCTGGGCTATGCTATTTCTTAGATCATGACCAGACACTGGGCAAACCTACATCACGAAAATTGCTAGCAGCTAAATGTCTCAGGTGATAGGAGGCTGCTTGAGCTTGTGTCTTGTTTACAGTATAGACTTAGCCAGATGCTATTATTCTCCAATGAATCCTAAGTTCATCACAGATAACACAGAAAGTAAAAGGGTATCTACTGAATTGGCCTTCGTATTTTAACATGACTTTCAAATAACATGTTAAATGAAAGAACCAGAAGCAATTAATTTATTAGCAAGGGATCGTTTTTAAAAAAAGATTTAAATAAGATAAAGAAGTCGTATTTCTTCTTTTTCTTACCACAATTTTGATTTAGTATTAAAATTTTGTGTGTGCTAATTATATTTGGAACGATAGATTTGTCTTGTCTTGCAAAGCCTTGTAATAATTAAAACATTGACTCCATGTTTCAGCACATCTTGAGGTGAGAAACAATATGGTTTGGTTTTTTGACAGCAGGGTGTATTGTATTTTGAAATTCTTTGAGGGTGTTTTACTGAAAGAAAAAGGATTTGTCTGAACTGTCATGTTGTGTATTCTTGAAAAACTCTGTGTTCAAACACCCTGGTAGATTATTAGGAGTTATAGAAAACCAGCTTCAAAGCCTACAAGCAAACTTTTAACAGATTAGGTATATTAAGCTGAGAAGTAATTTAAAGGACAATAATACAAACAATGCATGGAAAATAACATTTAAAAAAATCAAAGCATTTAAATAACATTAAAAGACTTAGTTTATTTACTCTGTCCTACGTAAAAATGGCTTGATACTTCAGTGTTTACATTTCTTTACAGGCATAGTGCCATTCTTCACCCAGGGAGGGCTCTCAAAGAAGGAAAGGGAAAAAAAGAATGCTACAGTTATTAGCAAGGGGAAAGGAAGAACTCCCATCTTCTCAGAGCCTGTAACATTAATCCATCTAGCAAGGTTTTCCTTTACAATCCAGTACACACTTTTAGCTGTCAGTCCTTACTTATTAGCACAGGTATATTTTACATGTTGATTCATGCAATAATTAAAAAGGGTAGACTCAAGAATAGGTTTTTGCATAACTGCAATGCCAACACATGAAATTCCAAAGTGTCAGAGTTGCAAATCCAGCAGGATAACTTGTGGGTTATGTACGGTTTGGTATTACTGTGATGTACATTCTACTTTTTAAATTAATTCATTTCAAAAGGATGATAGAGTTATTTAACCTACTTAAAGATTTTGGCATGAAAAAACAATTATACAGAAAACATTTCTACTCTCAGACAAAACGGTTGTGCATTCAATTGCTGATGGTTTTTACAATTAAAAAAAATGTTCTTGAAAATATAACCTAATGTTTTTAAGGAAAAAAAATTTATTAAAAACCTCGACCAAAATAAAATCCCTGTATTTTCTAATTTAAAAAACCCCAAACCTGCTTGCCATGAAAAGATGTTTATTGTCCTAACAAGGTTTTGAATACATACACGTATTAATTGCAGTATAGCACTTGTGCTTACATACCAAACCATCATCTACTCTGCTGTTGGAACCAAGTGCAACAGAGTACATTTACGTTATATTTTAAGATTAGCTTTGCACCTCAATTCAGTTCCAGTTCACACTCCTAAATTCTAATACTCTCCAGTTTAGAGTTTTAAACCCTTTAAACCTAAGAGACACAGAAACAGAGCCAACACAGCCTTCTCATCAAGCTCTGTTACCCTGTCCAAATGGGTAGTAATTCACAGATGAAACATGGTATACTGAAATGACCGCTAATGATCTTAACAGCTGTTTATTACCATGCCCTGGCAAACAGAGGAACAAACACATATCTACCCTTTCTCTTTACTCCTGGAACTACTGTCTCAGCAGTGCCTTACCTCTTATTTAAATTTTGCAAATGTGCGCAACAAGGCAGGATGATTCACCTGTAAAACTACAGATCTATCAGATTTTAAGAACCAAGGCAGTACATACTGTAACCTTTTATTAGTTCATCCTTGATAAGGTGAAGAGGGCTGCACCTGGGAATAAAATAATGCCAGGTAAAATCTGCCTCAGGGTGAACAAAATCCAAGGGATATAAGCCCAAGTTAGAGTTCATTCTCTTTCATGGGCACCCCCTTGCCGTGGGGAAAGAGCTTGCGTGCCCTTGCGAAGTTGAGAGCTATGCTGGTGGTGGCATATGCCTCCGGTAGGGTCTCCCAAGCCTGACAGGTCTCAACTGAAGGGTCAGACAAAGTGTGTCCACGGGCAGGATGGGCTCACTAGCCTTCGGGCAACCATCCTAGGAGAAGGACAACTCTAACTCCAAACGCGGGCAGATGGAGCTCGTTTAGCCCTGTAAGGCCATCCATCTAAGAGAAGGATACTCTAACCAAACCTACGACCTGAGGACTTCGCTGTCACCGTCCAAGCTCGCGAGGCCCTGGCAGATGAACCTCAGGTGTAAAGGGTGGGGCCAGTCTCGCGCACGCTGCGCCTCACCTAAAAAATCCACGGCGCAGGCTTGAAGGGTGTACTCATGTTTAAAGCCCTTCCCAAATCTTCGTCCACGAAGCCAAGCCATGATGATGAGAGTTCATTACAATCATAGATATTTAGTGATGCATAAAGAATGCCTATTAATTCCAGAAATGAAATTAATACACTGCACCTCATTTTCCTATAGGTGGAGTGGTAAAAGACAAAAAACCCTTGTTTGTTTTGTAACAGCTAAAGTACCAGAGGTTAGGACACCCAATCAGGCCAGCAGGGAATACCAATGAAATGAATGATACCAAATTTCCTTATACTGTATGTCTGGAAAAGCCTCTCATGACTGCAGACTAGCACAGATATAAACCAGACACATACCCATTCTAGAGTTATTCACCTATTTACTTGCCTTTGGGAAGAACAGCAGTTCTTAATGGCTCAGGGTAAGAGGAATCTGTTCAGACAGTGGAAGATGTGGGTTCTTGTACCCAGAACACCAAGGTCTGTACTCACAGCAGTCTGCTGTCTGCGTATAGAAGTGATAGCTCTTGATGTTTACAGTTACTACCAGGGATTGGTGTGCAGAAAGGCTCCTGCTTATACTTTCTGCTGTGCAGACCAAGGTCACTGCTAAGCCGTGTGTACCACGGTGGGGGTGCAGTAAGTGAGAGGCTGCGCCTGCGGAGAGGAATGGACAGGACAGGTGACCCTAAACTGACCAACAAGGTGTTCCATCCCATAGACGTCATATTCAGTATAAAGCTGAGGGATCACAAGGGTCAAGATCTCTTCTTCAATGGCCGGCATCCAAGGAGGACTCTGTCTGTTCTGCCTTTGATCCCAATTCATGCATTCCTGAATCCAGTTCCAGAATCTGGCTCCTGAATCCGGTTCCCGTCTGCTGCTGAGCCCAGCCTGGGCCTTCCCCAGTGTCTGCCCACCGCATCAGTGGTGTCAGTGACATGGCTGCCATCAGGGGTGTTAACTTGGGTATTAGTATTGTATATATTTATATGTACTTAATTTTATTGTTATTATTTCCATTAAAGCCTTTGGGAAGGGAGAGGGGTTAATAGAGAGCATCTGCCATTTGTCTAGTGGCCTGCCCAGCCTTAACCCACTATATCATGTAACTGAAATGTGTCAGTTATGAAGATCAGGTAGGAGAAAGAATTTTAGTTAGTAGCTTTATAATTTCTTAAGCTTGAAATTTAACATTATGCATATGTGGTATTTTATCTATCTGAATAAAAACACAGCAGCATCTGTTCTGTGAAATGATCTTACTCTGCTGCCCATTCATAATTCCTCTACGTTATAAATAGACAAAGAGCATAAATCTGATTTCAGTGTACTTCACACCACATTTGCTCACTTTACATTTTCAAACCATAATCACTTGAAAGACTGTTTTGAGTCAACATAAATTCTCCTTCCTAAACATATTGTTGAAGGTTCCTAAAGGAAACTATTATTACAGTGTGTTTTCACCAATGGTGCCTTTACATTTTCTCTTGATGTTTTAAAGTATACAATACCAAGCTTATTGTTGGCAGAAAACAAAAAATAATGACAATAACATGTTTTTTGGGATGCTTCGTTTCAAGACGAAGAACCTGAAAGTGTGCCTTCCCCTTAACCCCACCCCACTACTTTTAAGCTTTGTAAAAACAAAGACTCAGCCATCAGTTGACTCAGTTAATTTCTCCCAAGCTTTTTATGTGTTTTCAACAGATGTTTGTTTTGCACATTCGTATTGTGTATATGGATGAGCTGTATGTTCTAAAGGATTCCAGCTTGTATTCACAATTAATCTCTGAAAGCTCTTTAAGCTGTTCTGTACCTTCTTCTCAATAGCAAAAAAACCTTTGACAGAAACAATTAATCCAACTCCTTATATAATTGTTGAAAAGACACATTTATTGTTTAATATACTGCACATATTTAAATGTATTTTAATCCCTTTAAGCACAGCCACTTTTTTGCAATTATTTTTCTTCAATGCTATCTGCCCTTCAGCAGATATGGCTTTAGTATTTCCTTTTCAGCACAGCTGAAACATCTCTTTTTTTTTTTCTTTTTCCCTTTTTTTTTTTTAAACTACTTCACATTACTAGCTTACTACTCTATCACTGGAT
This sequence comes from Bucorvus abyssinicus, assembly GCA_009769605.1. Classification (NCBI taxonomy): domain Eukaryota; kingdom Metazoa; phylum Chordata; class Aves; order Bucerotiformes; family Bucorvidae; genus Bucorvus; species Bucorvus abyssinicus. The sequence goes on along the minus strand of CM020024.1, from coordinate 73,058,187 downwards.
ACTCTAGAAAAACAAAATAGACAATTATGTTTTGGCATAAATTTTGAATGACGTGGTTTAGCAGAAAAGCTGCATCTCTTCTCTTCGTGATCTTTTAGGGTGCACCCCTCAGGGTGTCTGACTTCATGCCTTTATGAAGGACTCTTTTTCAGATTGAGCTAAACACTGCTCTTTGGAGGAGGTGAGGTTTGAGCATTTTCCCCCAATGACTGAAATGAGCTTTTTTAAAGCAAAAAATGTTTTGTAAACCAAACCAAACAAACAAAACCATACCCTATGTTTTTTAAACAAGCAAAACCCTTTAATAAAAGAAATAAAAATTGAGATGAAGGAGTTATAAACAATAACTTGCTGATTTGTTTATACGTAATAAAGAGTAATGACAAATTCAAATAAGTAGAAGATGACTGAATGCAATTTAAACTGATAACTTTATGGTGAGAAATTGGTTTTGGCTGCATAATGACTTAATACTGTTTCTCAATTAAGTCTTTCATCAGAATAGTTAACACTTTTACCTGTACTTCACAGAAATCACAATGCCACCATCTTATTGATTCAAGTTTTTTCTCTCTCTAAAACAAGTTTTAACAGATCAGCTGGAGAAGAAGCGAGACTGCCTAACTGCATCTCCACATCCATATTGATAGCTCTATCCTAAGGAAATCCTCTGATATGAAAAGAAGGATCTATCAGTTTGTCCCTGCTTCTTGCACAACTATCCTTTTCTAGTAATTTCTTACCTCCTTTTTTTTGTTGGTACAGTTTACCAAAATATCAAGAGGGGAGAGGAGGGGGAGCATGTGATCTTTTCACATTGTTTTCTCCCTTACTTAATATATTTTATTGGATTACAAATACTATTTACTTTCAATATACGTGGAATTGTTTGCATTAGAAACACAGAACTAAAATAACCAAATTGTTGCACATTATGCAAAGAAATGAATGAATGAAAAAAGTTATCTCCAAAACATTTATTAATCCACACTTTCTGTAGCTAATGTGCACATTTGTGAGGAGATTCTGAGCTGGTTCAGATCAGCCTCCTTGATTATGCTTCTTGGAATGTGTTCAAGAGACCAAACTGTTACCAATATCCCCGGAAGAAACTTTTTACTAAGTCAAAGGTACTGTAGACTGCCATTAAATATGTTTTTACCAACATGCCTGAGAGCAACAGAGGCAGAAACAGCCTCAGCATACATGAAGAAGTATGCAGCCATGCATATGTGAATACATTATATGACACAGAAAGGCATGACACAGCAGCCTAGGACTGAATTCACCACAGCCATCTGGAAAAACACACATGGGAACTCCTCTGACTTCAGTAGAAACACCACATGCTTCAAGAGATTTATATAGATATATACACATATACATTCCTCTATATTTTGCTTGATCAGAAGGGGTTATGGATTTACAAGACAACTCAAATCTCAGTCCTGAAACCCAGAAAGTCAGAAATCATATGTTTAGCAAGGTAATGCTTTTGTCTTAATGAAAGTCTAGTGTACCACATGAAAATGCTTTCCTGTGTACATATATTTGGATCATGATCAGATCCTCTGTCAATCTTCTCTTTCAGTAAAGAAAATAAATTACCCTGTCTATTAACTTTCTCTAAAGAAGAATTACCAGATCATTCTTCCTACAGTTTTTTGCTCCGTTTTGTTTTCCAATCCATACTTTTCTCAAAGTGGATACCAGCATAAGACATGTACTACTTGTGATGGATTCATCACTGCCAAAGTATTTACTTTGTTTCTATTTTCTTAATTAATCTTTTCTTCTTTCTGCATTCAAAAATTGTTGACCCTTTCTTTAAATTACTTTTATCTTCCAGGATGATATTTCTATCTTATGCATGTATTTTATATTCTTAGCAGATATAAATGGTTATCTTGTAACAGCTTGTCATCAAAAGATTCTCTTTGCGTTATACTATTACTAGCAGTGATACTGTCTTATCTGTATCACTGGTTAATTATTATGTAAGATTCAGCAATTTCAGAATCATTTGCAGGTTACAAATTATTTATTTATTTTCTTTAAGACCAGTTATGCATGTTAAAGTCTAGAGCAGCTAAAATTGATGAATAAATGTAATTCACACTTCATTTATCTGGTAAGAAAAAAAATTATTTTCTTTTTAATTAGAAGCTTATGAAAGATTAGTATAAAACCTTACAGGTGTCAAAATCTATTAGTGCGTTATAAGGTTGTACCCATCTCTTGCTTTTAAGAAAGATGAAGCATTGATTCGATAAGACTTATCTTCCATGAAGCTCTTTTGTTTTGCATTAATTCATTTGTAGTGCTTAACATATCAACTTTTCTGTTATTTTCTTAGCATTAATGTGAGGCCAGTTACCCTGTAGCATCCTTTTTAAATGTTAGAAAAAACAAACTTTTCCTTAGACCAATGGGTCTTCCCCAACATTCTGACTTTTTGTTAGACTAACTCAAAGATTTGTTCAAGTAGTTCAAGGAGTTTAATAAACGCATACATTGCTAACAGGTCTGCTATTTATTATTTACTTTTAATAGTTCATGATTAACATGCTCACATATTAAAACCATATCAAGCATAAGATTGTTGTATTTTCAGTATGCAATACCAAGTTCCGCTGTTAGCAAACTACATTTCTTCCTAATTTTTAGAAGAATGTCTCCTTTATTTTCTTGACCCTGCTCAGGATTTTTCAAGGATATCTTTAACCTCCTTTATATGTCTGCAGTTCCTGAGTACAGTTTTCTAGTGTCTCTGACTATATCTAAATTGAAGGACCCACAAGCATATTCCAAGATCATTTCTGTGGGGGAATGAAAACTGGAAGGCAACATTCTTCCTTCCAGTGTCTACGGAGACTGGTGGTCAGATAGGCTTGATTTGAGTTTCCTGAGTTATTGATGATTTTGCAGGCATGCCGGAATATAGGTACAGAGGAAACTCAATTGTTTTAAAAGGAAAACTCCACTGCTGTCCATATTGTAGCCTTGTCCCCAGTCCATCTCTGGCCTCATTTCCTTGGGTTGACTGATCCCTGGCTCTTCGCTTGCCATGTTGGGGACGTCAGTGTTCCGTTACCAGTCCTGGGCTCTCTCTGTTGTGCTCAGATACAGTAGGGCTGTACGCCATCAGTGGGGGCACTGTCTGTGTTGTGGTTACCCTTGGATGCCTGTTCACCTTCCTATAGGGAGCAGTCCCTGGTGTCCCTTCTTCCAAAAGTACGAGCTGTACCTTCACAGTAAGATCCTTTGTGAAGACCCCCTTATTCATGAAGTTAAATGAGGTGAGGATTTTAAGATAACCCATTGGTTGTTTTCTGTTTGAGTTGAAAGATAGTTCTATAACCATGTTCTGTACAGGTTACTTTTGTTTTCTTCTTCCCATTCGACTCTCCCCTGCTCTCTGTTGCTATTTCACAGGGAACTTCATGCACTTAAATTATGTTTTGACCATGAGAAATAACTGCTCTGGATGAAATGGCAACTCAAAGCTGGAGCTTGTTCTCCAGAGCTTGCTCTCATCACGTTCTATGAGGTAATAGCTCATTACCTTTCTGTAGGGAAATTTCAGTGGTGGGGGTTGGGAAAGGAATAGATATGAGGATGGGCTTTTGGGAATATGTTTAATATTTCTGGTTAGGGAGAGGGATGAAAGACTTTACAAGTAATGAGTTTGATGAGGACAAGCAGTAGCATAAATTACTTATGACTAGCTACATTTGTTAATATGATCTAGTTCTAAAATGATACCCTATTTTAAAACAAAACTGCATTTATGCTACATGAAACTGAATTTCTGGTTGAGATCTAGATGGTGTTAAGTGGTGACAACATTCAGCAAAATCTAACAACAGCAGCAACAGCAAAAATACAGAGTTGATCAACTGCAATCGATTTTTTTCAGAAAAAGCTTTTAAGTTTTTGTAAAGTTCATTGCTGCCTACATACAATTACATGGACTTTTTCTTCTTCTTATAGATTTGGCCACAGTTAAGCTTTAGTTGCAATGGCCTACTTACCAGTGGCCAAAATAACAATAAATAGGACTTTGAAGTACCGGTTCATTAACTACAGTTATGGCAGAAATCATGCTGATTCCTGAGAAAATATGCTGAACTGAGGAAACAGTTGATCCACAGATTGATTGTTTACTTAGCTATCTAACTGTATCTTAAAAAGGAGAAACCTGTATGCTTATTAAGGGATTGCTTCTTGCAAAGATTTCAGAGATGTGTATTAAAAAAAAAAAAAATACAAAACCCCTCTGATGTTAATAAAGCTGAAAAATATCAATAACTAAGAAAAGCTAGCTACAAAAATTCAGTATACTCTTGATAAGTATGTTCCATCACCACTCACTTTATGGAATGAGAGAGTAGATGAGCAGAAGAACAAACCTGCTCTCAAATTTGCAGCAGAAGTTTTTCACCTTATGGCAAATAGTTTGGTTACATAGAGTGCTCTGAACTCCTGAAAAAAAAATCTAATTAGTTTTTCTTTTTGTTCTCTAAAAATAATCCATAACAGTACAGACTTCATCCAGATGTAGATAGCTATTTTTGCCAAGATGGTTGGCTCTTGTGTGTATATATTTACATACGCATATGTGCGGAACTGCACATTAAATTGCGAAACATGGCAAAATTTTAAGGATGATCTTAGGACTGTACAAATTTTGACAGAGGATGCATTTTTCCCTCTTGAGCTTCTATGTGGAAGTATCCTGGCTTGACAGTCATAATAGTGCGCATTTTTCTATCACTTCTTTTCATCCTAGCTGGTTCCAATGCCTGGGTCCTGCTCAGTAAGGTGAGCTTTTTCTCCTTTTCATGCAGTTAATCGCACGCACACATAGAAACCCAGTGTCACTGAAGAGGACGATCGAGTAGCAGCTTGCAATCCAAGAAGCAGACAGTACGGCAGGAAGCAAGGTGAGTCTGCAGGACAGATGCTGGCTGACTTGTCAGAACAGAAGATGGCTAATAAAAATAATGATAGCTGTGAGATTGACACCTGTGGATGAGTTCTTGTGAAATGTTCACAGCACCAACTTATTGAACGAGCGTGTAATGAGAGCTGAGTTGTGGAGATAAGAAAAGACATGAAGCTGAGGGAGGCTGCTATTGTGATCTCAAAACAGGCTACAGTAAGACACGAATTTGTTCTGCCAGTCCTGTTTCCTTATTTTCTCACGCACAGAATTGGTGCAGACCATTTCTTTGGGTAATGATACTATCAGTTAAACAGAACAATTCTAAATTGACCTGAGATTACTAAGGAGACATATAAGCGCATTAGCTGTGCACCAGGAGGTACTACTTCAGAAGTACGCCACTCACAATGTCCGTGGACAGCAGGTCATGAAGGCTAACGGAAGGAGTGATAAACAAGTCACAGCAGGTTGCTTAGGAGATCTGGCATCAGCTTGCTAGGAGGAGCCGAGGACTTTATAGCTTTCAAATAACATAATATCACGACAGTATTTGTACACAAATGTCATTTATGAACACATGGGAGATTAGTTTAACCGCACACTAAATAGTCTGACATTCAGAAAGGGGTGACAGCAATGATGCTCCTGTTCCTGCTGTTCCTGGTGCATTCTGTGATTGTAAACTACATGAGGGTGGGAGGGAGCATTCCTCAGGGTGAGTCAGAGGAGTTCCAGTGAACAGTCCAGGTGCTAATCGTTTGGATGCTTTTGGCTAAGCAAAGGACAGGAGATATGCTCATTATATTATATATGATTCTAATATAGGGTATGAGAAGCTAAACTGTAGTGTAAATAATTCTTCTATTTGTTATTGCTCCTAGAAGTTGTTACGAAGATGTGTTACCTTTTTTCTTCCTGCTTCTTATTTCCCCACATCCCCATGCTAACAATGGAAATGTATAGGCAGTCTAGCTACAACTATATGTATTTGTAACTTAGAATGGAGAAACTATATGCTTATTCAAGGGTTGCTGGAATATTCCTTCCTATTAGTGTTTGAAAGATGGTGAATATAATATACAAACGTTAATAAAGCTGAAAATCATCTTCAGCCAGAAAGGCCAACCACAACCATTCACTGCCATCTTACTGATAACAAAACAAAGAGCTGTTCTAATTCATATTGCCATCTCCATTCAGCCTCTCCCTTAATTTTTCAGATGTTAGCTACCATAAATTATATAAAGGTGAAAATACAGAAACAGATGCAATCACAACTTCCCAAGCAGTGTACAGCTTGGTGACCTGCTACTCTCCTGAGACAACCAAAAACCATAGCAAAACTCAGAAGTTACCATCATGACTATTGCAAGTATGAAATTGGGACAACTTTCTAGATTTTTTTTTTTTTTTTACCCCATGGACTACAATGACGTTCAAACTATTTCTAACTACAAACTGAACTGGAAGACTGAATTATTCTGGGGGACTTCAGTTTTCCATGAGGAGAAACCAGAAGGAAATAATTTTAACTGATCAGATTGCATTTCATACTGAAGGCATACAAAATTTCAGAGTTAAGCACTTAAAAATAGAAAATGCCATAAATGCCTAAATATTTAATCTGAGTGTACTGTGAAATTGTCATAGTAGTTTTGTTTTAAACCAAGTTCAATTTTTGGCTGCAAAAAATCCGACTTGACAACTGACAGGAACTTGACCGCACAGCTACATGGTAAAGTTTTTGAACATAATCCTAAGGATCAAAAGCTAAACAAATATGCCACTGGAAATAATTTACAATAACGCCCATGATGAGCAATACCACGGTGATATATACGTCATATACAAGGAAAGACATGTAATGACTGGGCTGTATTTAGCATTATCTCTGAAGATACCTGTGGGCCACTGAGTCCACAAGAAGGATAATAGGATGAACACTGATAAATTGTTTCTACAATGTGAATTTATCTGTTTTGTTCCAGAAGGAGCTAGTCATCATCAGCATGGGTAAGACTATGCTGATGACATACCTGAAGGGAGGGCAAAAAGAGAGAGTCATGACCAGTGTCAGGACCAGAAGGCAGGGAGCACAAACTGAAACTCAGAAGGTTCCTCCTGAACATCAGGAAACATTTTTTTACTGCGAGGATGACTGAGCACTGGCACAGGTTACCTAGGAAGGTTGTGGAGTCTCCATTCTTGGAGATATTCAAAAGCTTTCTGGACATAGTCCTGGGCAGCCTGCTCTAAGTGTCCCTGCTTGAGCAGAGGGGTTGGACAAGATGACCTCCAGAGGTCCCTTGTATTCTGTGATTCTGTGAAGCCAGTCTACACTGCACCAGTTGTTCCAGAAACAGAGATTGTTCTGTGCGGAAAAGCCCAAGAGAACCTGTGCAGCTATAGCTGTAGGTGATGACCTGCTTTGGACCACAAAGAAAAACCTCTGAATAGTAAGGGAGAGACTCCAGCTCTCTAGTCTTTTTGTGTTTCCTTTTCCTCTGGACTTTCACAAGGGAAACTCAAGAGAACTGGAAGAACTAACCAGAGAAGAATATAAATATTAAAATGGAATAAATCTTGAAAAAATATTTAACCATCTGCCTAGTAAGAATTAAATGCACCTAGAGAACTACTGAAAAATGTCTGCCTAATTCTGAAAATGGGAAACTTTCCAGTGAATGACATTTACAGATATCTATGATAATCTTTTTCAGTGTTTAACGATGTCTCTAGCTAAGTATATTCCTGAAAGGCAGTACACATCAGCTGGTTTCTATTCTTAACCCAGATACTACAAATCTGAAATAGCTTATCCTTTGTTGCAAGAGGAATAAGTTAATTCAAATTATGTTGCATTTGCTGTAGGATACACACATCTGTGATTATTAAAGCAGTACCCATGGGTAATTTGCTTGTGTGCCTGAGCCTTGCGTTCCAACATCTAGATTTCGATTGTGGGTTGGTTTTTTTTCCTTTTTCCTCCCAAACGCTGCAAGATCAATGTGAGCTCAAATTTAGATTTGCAAACATTTTTGGAAGACTTTTGTCTTTCACCTGCAGATTTTATGCATATGTTTTGTATTATATTATGCAAGCAATTAAAATAGTGAATGAAAGTGGCTTCAGGACGTAACTGTATTATTAACAAGATATCTATGCATAGGGAACTGAACTAAGTTATTGCTGGAGCCTAGAGAACTATTCATCTGGACATTTACAGGAATTTACTTTAGCAATGAAATGACTAGCTCTCTGGATGCTTTAACTGTTTTTCCTTCTCACATCAATGTGCGCTTCAATTGCTAGACCACTTTCGAATATCTACTTTACAGGCACTGAGTAAAGCAAAATTAATCCAAATTTAATGTCTTCTCCTGAAAAACCTGTAGAAAGATTTAAAAATACATAAATAAGGAATTTGAGTAAGTATTGTTTTGACCATTACATGCAAAATAAACATTTGCTTGTATTTATATTCCTTGAGTTTAATAGTTACAGTGCTACAGCTTACTCTTAATTATACGGTTAATAAAATTAACTAATTATAACAGCATTGAAGAGGATTGGTACAAGCATCCACCTATGCAATAGGAAATATAAATAATGAAATACAAGCTCAGAGCTTTGGATGTGTGTAAAGCCTACAAAAAGGAATTCCGCATTTCATCAAGTAAAGAAACTGCTGAGTATAAGGTCTACAGAAACCACTAGAGGGTAATTAATGGATAAATATTCTCTTAACAGCTCACATCTCATCAGTGTTCTTTAAGACAAATCTCTGCTGAAGCTGAAAGAGATCCACCAAAGCTGCTAAGTGGGAGTAACACAACTGTCATCCTCAACCGTTATTTGCATATATAGTTGGTAGACGGCATACAAACCATAAGCTGTCTCATATAACAAGCACATGGCAATATTATGATTTCTCATGCATCATTTCGTGGGAGTGATACATAAATGAATATTTTTAAAGTATAACCTCTGTATCAGAACTGCAAAACTGATTCTCTTGCTTAAAAAATAACATGAAATAAAAGAATATTAATAGGAGTTTAAGTATTGTATTCTGCTGAATTAAATATTAGTGATGCTATTTTTAAAGCCTCTTTGTAGAGATGTTCGAAGAGACTTCGATGTATTAATGCCTGCCTGCCAAATCATGTTGATGTGTAGCTGGCAAAGTATAACAGTGTGAAATTCTCACTAAATGCTCGAGGATAAGGAACTCAGTTACAAATTTTATTGTAAGGAGGTATCTGCAACACTTGTTAATTGATTGATCAACAATCCTTGAGGCAAACAAAGCAGTAGGAGGGAAGGGAGAGTTCATTTGCCTTAATACATGAAGAGCAAATTTTAAGAAATTAATGGATAGCCCTTATTCAAGGATTTTCAACATGTGCCAGTTTAGATTTACTTAGTTTAGATTTATTAATTCAGTAATATTTAAGTCTACATAAGCCTGTTCTCTGTTTAAAAATACTGATTTTTTTTGTCAGTTTGTATTTATACAAGAAATATCCATTGGAACGTTTCAGTACATCTCCAAAGAGTCCCTTTTTAGAGTGTCACTCTGGAACGCCTTATGTATGCTTCTGCGCAAGGACATGAGTTTGCTTTTGTATACTTTTTCCTTTGATGTCAGGCGCACTGACTCAGTTTATTCTAGTATTATACTAAGGATAAATGTCGTGATATATGACAGCTTTGCAGCATTAAACCCATATGCATGCAGAACACTCTCAGTTAAATGTGGTTGAGACACCAAATTTGTTGTATTAATAGAAAAATACATGATTGTTTCTGAATTTCTAAAACCTCACATATTTTTCTAAAAGGTGTTTGAAATCCTAAGAGTAACAGTCTCATTGAAGGTCAGCAGATCTATGCTCCTAAATTAGAAGGTAAAAAACTATATCTATTTGGATTTTTGTCCATGATAAAAACAGAGCTGTTTCCAAATGCCATTTAGTCTGCCTGATACTGAATTCTACTTGCTTCTTCCTTTAATGTTCATGTTATAGGTTTATCTGGAGGTAGAATAGAGGGAAGGTGAGATGAGAAGCCTAAAAGGTATTTATTACCACAACAAACCTAATTTTCTGGAATATTCTTCGACTCACATAGTGTGCTTCCTTTAAGCAGAATTCCACATGGTGCCCCATCTTATGGCCTGATAGTGACCTGAGAGTAATGGCTTAGAGTGGAACAGACTTGGAAGTGTCTGCTGGGAGTGATTTCTCATTCTTCCCAGATGTCCATAAATGGAAGGCCATTGCATACCTTTTATAACACTACAATATGTTCCCCGACTTTTCTCTTGACTTCCCTTGAAGGAGTCAGAACGCTGAAGGTGCTAATGAGGAAAGGCTGAACTCATCACACTGAATTAACTGCACGTAATGGACCTAAAATGAGCTAGATCTACCTGAAAATACTTGTCTTTTACTACTTCCATTATGGGAAGTTCTCATGTTCTTCATCTTTATGCCTCAGCTAGATGCCTAAAACTAGGTGCGCTTAGTCAAGAATAAGAGCCACACATGGGCTCCTTTGTGAACATAGTGGGGAGGCACAGAGCAGGGAAACATCTTTTGCTCTCACTTCCCTATTTGGCAGAATGAGGAATGCCAACACTGCTTTCAGCCTCCAACATTAGTATCTATTTAAAAAGTTAAGCAATCCATTATTTGTTCACTTTTTAACACTACTTTTCCGCAGAGGTTTCATGATGGAAGAGGAGAGGCTTTGTTCTGTTTGGTTCAATGGTCAGAAGTTGCAAGTAAAATTTTACTTGCTACTTTTGTTCCAAAAATAAAAACACTGCTGCTGTTTCGTAAGAATCTCATTTAGAAAGAATAATAGATAAGTGTTGTTTTTTTCCTGTGTATTAGTGAAGAGTAACTGAAATTAAGATATTATTAACGTTTTTATTAAGTAAATACATTCACATTTAAATTGGTGGGACTTAAACATTAAGTTTTCAGGAAGATATTTCTTGAATGAAGCCTCAGACTTCAGAAAGAAAGCAGGCAAACACAGGACTATTCTGTTTTCTGATTTTTTTAGTGATGGATTTGAAACGTATAAGTAGTTAATACTAAGCAAATATTTCTTGGGAGAGAGAAGAAAAGCGTGTTTTACTTACTGGAATTCACAGCTTCTGAGTCAGTCCAAAACACAAAAACATCTACAGGCTACAGAAAATAATAAAAATTACATTCCTTTTCGTTTTAAACAATTTGAAGTTAGGAAACAAAACCAAGTTATATCCAATTCAGCAATCCAAAGTATGTTTATGCAGTGCAGAACAGTGTGGAGCAGACTTATCCAAGTCATTACTAATATAACTAACTATATCAAGTCACTACTAATAATTTATATGCTTTTAAACTAAGAAGCAGTGTGTAGGCTGAGAAATTACTGGATATTAGGGTAGGGATAAATATATACTTGAAACTGGAGATTTACATCTGTCAAACCACTGTTTCCCACAGATCTACGGTCACTGCTCTCCTGGGTACACCTGCACATTTCCATCCTCCTATTGTTTTCTTAAAAATTGAAGTATATTTCTCCAATCAATAGAGCATAAATAATATAATTAAAGTAAAAAATAAAATAAAATTATTTTTAAAATGGAATTATTGTAGAGGTAACATAGTGTTTATCATATTGAAGTCAAACTGGTATTTTTAATAGCATTGCTTGGCTGGCATAAATTCACAGAATAGTATCTTTCCAAGAGTCAAAACAATTTGTGTGTTATTTCCAAACATTCTAATTTATTATTTAATTCAAGCTAGAATTATTCAAAATGTCATAAATGTTATATGATGAATGATATATTTTTATTTTCAGATGCTCAGTAAAACATGTTTATATCAAGTACTGCACAACAACAAAAAAGAAAAAATAACATTTTCCTATACTTTATGTACATATCTCAGTCTTTTAAAACAGAAGTACATGAAATAAATTTTGAAATATCAGTGCATATGCTCTATTTTGAAATAAGTAAGGCTTTATAGAGATGAATTCTTAATTTAAAATTTTACAGAGTTCATGGGACTTCTTGTATTGATAGTCTTTAAAGAGTTTTCAATTAAAGAGTTTTCAGTATTATTGAATTTCATCGTTTTAAAAAATAGTTTTGACTATAACTGATTCATTTTTTCAGGTTATGTGTTACGGGACATACTAGACCTTTCAGGTTTTTCCCACAGGACTGGATTGACCGACTCAATCTCCTCTTCATCAGCCTTCCAGCCCTCTATTCCCTTTCAGTGGAGGAAGGAACACTATTGGACAGAGGGAACGTTTACTGTAGCAGCACCCAAGCCCATTTCCCATCCAGAGTTTCCATACATAGAGTGAAAAGGTATGATCTGACCATATAAGCACACATGGATGTACATATATATGCATATATCTAAGTATTTAACTAACCTTGAAAAAGTATTTATATTAATAAGATTGCCTGGGCCTAAAAACTGTCTGTTGTAAGTTAGTCTGAACTTTTCCAAGTAGGTGCATTTAAAAGCGAGCAGGAAATGAGATGTGATTATATAATTGCCTAATTATGCTTTTAATCTGGTCTATTATGTTTATTAAGACCATTACAATCCCCTAGTCGGCACAAATAATATTAAAAAACCCTAAAAAGAATAAGGGCAAGCTTTCACAAATAATTCAGAGATTCCTTCAATCTTTCCTAAAATAAGAAATTGAATTAAAATATAGGGGTTTTTTATTTAAGATTTTTTTTAAGTTCAGTTTGGCTAAACAACACAGAAGAATCTTGGTCACAGAATTCATTAGAGGCTTAACTCACTGCCACAACACAAGTTCTTATAATTCTGCAAGAGTTTATCAGTTACTGTATTACATAAACATAGACACTGAAATATTAATAATCAAGTAGTTGAAGTGATCTCTTCAAAAAAGAAACTCTTTTTCTCATACAATTTTCCTGCATTTGTAAGAAATATTAGAAGCTTCCAGAAGACTTAAGAGCAGATATTGTTAATCAGTAGTATCTATTAGAATTCTGCTATTAAAGCAGACTTCTTTCTGTTAAGTAACTTGCAAGTTTAATAAATAAAAACCAGACAAACAAAACCAACCAACCAATCAAAAATCCCCAAAACCAGAGTTTAGACACCCAACCTAGTCAGTAACAAGCACACATATGTTCTGACTGCGTGACCTGGACTTGGACTGCCTCCTGAACTTCGGCATTTGTCTTAGCAGACGGTATCCTTCAGCAGATCTCCCATGTGGAGAATAACCAAATGCTGAGAACATTTAAATGGCATTTAAAGTACTCCTGTTTTCCTCTCTTCTGCTCTTCCTTTCCAAAAGATGCTTTGTTATGTATAACTAATGTAAAATCCTTTCCTTTTATAAATAAATGCTAAACTTCATTAGCTCAAACAAACTTCACTCCGCATCAAATGATCTATATGTGACATGTCACAATATCTCCTTGTACTAATGAAGAAGGCTATTTGCTGAGCTTTTAACAGTCATTACTAAACATCTGATAACAGAAATTAAATATAATAAATTTCATAATTAAACATTTTAAAAAAAAAAAATGGTTTGGATTGGAAGGGACCTTAAGATCACCTAGTTTTAACCCCCCCGTCATGAGCAAGTACACCTTTCACTAGATCAGGTTGTTCAAAGCCCCATCCAGCCTGGCCTTTAGAACTTAAGAAGATAACAACCTTTCAGTTTTGTGTGCTTGGATACCTGTTACATTTTTGATTTTAGATGTTTTGGTTTGGGATTTTTTGTTTATTTATTTGATTGATTGGTTGTTTTTTTCAGACTTATTTGAAATAAAGAGGATAGCTCTATAAAGAACAAGAAATTGATAGAAGAAAATTGTAATACCACACACTGAAAGAATGAATCATACCTGAAATGAAACTGCACAAAAAAATGCATTTATCAAGGTTTTAAAAATATGGAAAATCCTATGCTCACTCGGTTCTGTTTTGGGTTGTTGTTTTTTTTTTTTCCATGTATTCTATCTAATTTTCTATTTACAACAGAGTTCAGGCACAGAGGAACACAGGTAGGTTCTCTGCCCAGATGTTTTCCTTTTATTGGAAACAAAATCTGACAAGTATTCACAAAATGAAATTGCTAAAAGAAAAGGTTCTTGAATAAATTTATGAAATAGAATAATAAATTGTCTGGATAATTTATTCACCCATTAATTTTCTATGAAATACATAGCAAACTGCTAAACTCTTAGTTCTGTAGTATAAGCTATTACTTAAATCAGCTTTGGTATTAGAATAATGGTCAGAAATTATTGGTGTGACACCAAATTTAAAAAAAGGTCTAGCCATTGTCTGAATTCTATTACAGGGAACATCATTCATATACACTTGAATATGTAAGAATATTTTGACATGTCAAACGGGCTTCCTTGGAAGAAACCTTGCTCCTACAAGTTTTAGTTGAGTCATGTGAAGGAACCAGCAAATATGTGAATACGATATGAGCAAGACGTATTCTGTTTTCCAGTAAAACCTTTGTTCAGTTCTCCTATCAAAGCCTCTGAAAGAACCTACCATGCTTTAAAGGAAGAGGAAGACCTTTAAATGAATTAATAACTAGCTAAAAGACAGAAAAGGTCATTTTTCATAACTAAGAGACCTCTGCAGAGGCATCCCTGAATAATCGGTGTTGCTGGGTTTGTTGTTAATTATTTACCCCCAAAAATGAGCATGTAAAATCTTCTCTCTAAATTATTATGGATAATCAAATCTAACCTGATCATAGAGGTATAAGAAAGTTCTCACATTTCTGAATGACTAATACATTTGAATGTTAATAAAAATAGATCAAATTCAGAGTTGATAATTGCAGACTCAAGGAGACTGTAAAAGAATCCCCACATGCGGAAAACTATAGGCTCTTAATTGCCTATTACCACTTAGAAAAGAATTCAGGATTCATTGTGGATAATTTTTTTTCTTAAGAAAGAAAGCCAGTAAATCACTTGATACTTTTTCCTTATGTTAATGTGTGTTAGCAGCCCCTTCCTAAGTCAGATGCTGGTATCTTTGATCTGGCAGCAGGTTTTTGTCTTTAACTTCTCAAACGAGGTGATATGATAGTGATTTGATTTTTATACTATTTGGTTTAGCATTCACATTTTACTTGCCTAATAAAGATTATTCTTTTCTTAAAAACTTAACGGCACAGTTTCTTTCTGAGAGTTTTTCAGCATCTTTATTCTGCGAGAATGGACAACTAATCTCTGCATATGTGTCTATGTGTGCTTTATAACGCATAACATACCACCACTGTGACTGTATTTAAAAGAAATATTTCTTACAAATATCTCTTGTATCACATGCCATAGATTTAAGATGATGTGGAGCACCTTCTCTCTCCTTCAGTCATTCCTGCATCATGTACTCCTTTCGTGAGACAGTTATTGGTAATATCTTTCAACTCCACTTCTGGATGTAAAATGAAGAGCCAATTTTATAAAATTATATTGAATGAAACCTTCTGAAAGACCCCATGAAAATTTGTATGCAGTGAAATTAGAACCAGACTTTTATAAAAGAAAAACTAGTACATAAAAGCTGTGCAGGGTTCCAGCAATCTGGGCAAATTTTGCCTCCACAGAAAACTCACAGTAGAGACTTCATGAATATTCCTAAAGAGGAAGACAATTCATGGTTGTCTGATTCACTTGTGGGAAAAATTGGTAGCATAGCTCCTGCAGAGGCTATACTCTTTTATTCTTCAGTACAGCACAGTACATACTGCAGCCATTATGTGGACTTAATAGGAAAGACTGACTTCAGTCATTGGTCATGACCAGCGATTTTATTATGCTTGCAGTTCATAAAGTAGTGTTTTCATGAGGCAGTGACAGCAGTACAGCTCAGTGCTGTGGAATGGGGAGAAAAGGCTGAGAGAAAGGAAGAAAGAAGGAACGGTCATTTGGGAAGTTGTTTCCTTTGTTCTGAATACAACTCTCCTTTACATTAATGCTTTGCACAACTTGCGTAGTCGGGGCAAGGTGAGCTGTATTTCACACTCCTGTAAACCACAGAGCAACTAAGGCATGGAGAGGAAGTGAAGAACAGGCAGATCAAAACAAAATGTCTCTCATTTCAGTCCTTGAAGCAATTTCTGTGTTGAGGATTGGACACAAAAACATTGGATAGACATCAATCAGACTAGTTAGGCAAAATTGAATTAATATAGGACCACCAAACATAGCTTTAAGCAGCCCACTTGTGGCTGGCAGAACTTGGCACAACTGGACTACCCCATTCAGCTGTGACAAATACTTTGAGCTCAGGGATGATTCTTTAGGTGGACATTCTTAGAAGTTTTTTATTGTTGTTTTGGTTTGTGATTTTGGTTTTTAATTTTAGTGGGACCACTGCAGCCAAGCAAATGATATAGTCAGTTGGAATTAACTGAAAACTAGTTCAATTGATACTATTTAACTCTTACAATAAAATGAGATTTGCAAAGAGTTCAATCTGGAATGCATATAAATAATTTCCTCCATATTTGTTTTCCTTTAAAATACTTTCTGGAGGGTAAAGCTTTTCCCAATGCTTATTTCAAAACACACTTATACCTGAGTGATGGTACTTTTAATTGACATCAGAAACATGCACACTGAAAACACAAAGGCTTATAAACATTTCATATGATTCTATGGTTGGTATTAGTAAAGTAACCTTTTCCAAAGGTTGTAACTGACCTTTTGATGGTCTTTTTGTCAAAAAACCTGAGGGTTGACATTGAAGCTGGTTCTTGTAACATGAAATATTCACAAATTACTTCAGTGCTTTCTTCTTTGTGCTAAAGAACTCCTTTCAAAACATTCTTATTCAGCAACTACCTTCTGCTGATGTATTAAACTTTTATATCAGAGTTAAAGTTTTATGAGGTTTAAGGTTATAAAATATTAAGACAAGAGTTGAGCTTGTGATGAGTTCTGCTTAGAAGAGAGCAAGTATATCTACCAAAAAGGAAAGAAATGCACATTTTATTAATTTGCTGCTTTACAGAGATCCTTTTCTGACAATTTTTTTTTCCTTATGCTAAATTTACTTTTGGTAAATGCTTAATAAGAAACAAAACCAAACAATAAACCTTTGAGTTCCAATCAAATGAAATTGTTACAAAATTTCTTTCAAAACTTTCAATTAGTTGGTCTTGTCCAATCCCAAAATTTGATCAAGCATTACTAGTCACTAAAGGTCCAATATATTTTAGTCAAAATTATTAGCAGAATTGACAATAGCCATGGGACTCTGTAAGATTGGACCTCAATTTGAATGTGTTTTGTCTGAATTCAGAAATGTTCATCCAGGATCTCCAAACAGTATCTCTATATGAAATTTTTATATGCAGCTCTTAACCACATTTAAAAATATTTCAAACACATGAACACAGATGTCTCAGTCATGTTAAAAAGTAACAAAAAAAGAAAAAAAAAAAAGACTTCTACTTCTCCATAGGTAAATAAACATGTGCATTGTGCATTGGTCTGCAATTATCATTTTAAATTGGAAGAGTGGCTTTAAAAGTTGCATTTACCTTCTGAAATTTTCATTTTGTAGAACAATTTTTGTAGTTTATAGAATTTTCATTACAAAGATCTGTACTTTGCTTAGAGCTTTCTGCAAATGGAGTTACACTTTTATTTTAATGTTTTCTTTTTTGTAGTAGTAGTTGTAATTTCAATTAACTACATCTATATATGAAAGACAGCAGTTAAAAATTATTCTTTACTTCTACTGTTAAAAGCATATTTATTCTCTTTTACTTGATTCTTTCTATCATTTTAGGTTAAGCTGATGAGGCTTGGGCTGCCTTCCCAGTAATGAAAGCACATTAAAAAGGTAAAATTCAGACTCTGCCTTGCCCCAGTCTATTCTACATTATTCTATACATACAGAACCTTTATGGAAATATAGGATGCTCACTTCAGAAATCTAAGCACTTCTGAAGCATGAGCTGTTCCATATTACTGCAGACATCTGATATATGTCAGCTAAACCATAGCTTGAAGTACATATTCCTCTCCATTGGCTATAGAGCATAGAAAAACATACCAAAGAAAGTAATCTAAATCTAAATGGCTAAAATGAATTGAGATACTCTACCTTCAGTGATGATGTTCTCACTGAAGAACAGTGATCCTGCTTTCCTTCTAAAATGGGAATCTAAAAATGCCTCTTCCTACCACATTACTAAAGTTTAGGCTTCTCTTACCAGAATGAATATTCTGCTTCAGATCTGAAAAATTTTCTAAGAAACAAAATAATAAACATCTGCAGACAATCCTAGTTTCATTCTAGACCACTCATGTGGAGACTTTCACAAGATGTTTTGGAGCAAAGTGAATAATCCATCCCCTCCAAGCCCAACTCCTTTCAGAATACTTTTCTGTGGATAGTAACCTAGACGTAAATCAGGAATATCGGATAACATAAGACAACTAGCATCTTTCATTCTCCTATTTTATCATATTAAGTGAAACTTTTAACATTTAAAATTTACAGTCTTAGGATACAGGCAGATGGTAGCAAGAGAACGAGTTGACCTATCTTTAGACCTTACTGTTTCTCAGATGTCCTTGCAAATGGTCCCAAACTGATGTAGCTATAAAGTAAAATGAATTAAACTGCTGTGATGATAGTAGCAGTTCACATTCTCCTTACAGCTATTTTTTCAGGGTTTTTTTTTGTTTTATACTTCCTCAGATCTATTTTTTTCAGTTAATAAATCATTACAGTGATTTACAATTTTAATTACAAAATAAAAGATTACAGTCCTAATAATCACCAGTGAGCGGTTAGTTTTTAACCAAGACTTCGCTGTTAACACTTTAAAGTTAAAACTCTTCTATATACGGAAAAAAATCACATTGTAATAAAATTAAACAATAATTTTGTGAGCACCAGAACTAGTGAGGCTTGATTTATTATTCATTTTTTGTTCTTTGAGTTGAATTGGAATCTCTTCAGATATCTCTTCAGAATCAGAATCTCTTCAGAGGTATGTGCTATCCTATCACAAAGAACTTTGGTGGTGGTATGTAGGCTGCCATGTTCAAATGATAGTGTTTTACAAAACTTGTAGGAACATAATTATTTTGGGTACTTATCCTAATACATCTTTTTTTTTTTTTTTTCTGACATGTTAATCAGAAAAGGTTGGGATGCAAGAGGTACAACACAAAATTGTACTGAGATGGTGTAAAATCAGATTTAAAGGGAAATCAGACTTAAAACATGCACACACAAATGTTCAGTGGTTGAGGCATTATGCTCATATACTGTTATTTCATAAATTAATCATACTACCTTTAAATTCTTGTTTCAGTAATGTAACTTAACAATAATGTAATTCTTGTTTCAGTAATGTTTTGGTACTAGTAACCAAGGTTCACCCAAACACTTAAATGTCAAACATGTTGGCACTTGCATAAGCATTTGAAATTATCTTTGCACTGTATAATGAATTTCTGCTTTCACTTGTTTAACTAATGCACGTACTTTCATCACACAGATAGAGGACTCATGTTGTGCAGCATATGCCACATCTTCTTTGTTCAGACAAGTTATATTCAACTATTGAGTCCATTAATTTGGCTAGATGATTACTGGACTTCCTTTTTGATGAGTAAAATTAAATTGGATAAACTCCTATTAGTTAATACATCACTGTAAAATATAGCTTAATTAAAATAGCTTAATTGATGCTGACTGCCTGCTGTTTTAGAAAAGAAAAATCTGGAAAAGTTGTTCAATTATTTTGGACCTGATAATCCAATACACAAACATAATACTAAGAAAAGTTATGGTAGTCTGAAGAGAGTTACTAGAAAATTAGTACTCTTCTGCTTGCTTTTATGCCATTTCTCCTACAATTTCTAATTACAAAATACATATATAATTATATATTATATATATTTTATATATTATCTATATATTATATACTTTTTATATATATACAATTCTAGTACCTACAAATTGTTCTTTTATTCTCAGAAATGCAATGTAGAGATTGAAAAATAAATGTCATTTTAAAAGGTCATCATACAGCCAGGACAATACACAGCATGTAACAAAAGACTTAGCAGAAGAATAATGCTGCTTTTTTTCCCCCCCTATTAAGCTTTTATCAAAAATAGTATTTCTGATATAAGACCACTATGGCTCATTCCCATTTGACACTACATCTTACTGAGTACTTAGCAGCAGAAATGGAAAATAAGGTTGAAATATTATGTAGATAGTAACCATAAACCTTAATATAGGACTGAGTATATTTGTTGAAAAGGCAAGGAATGCCATAAAGTTTATCCATCTAAAACTTCTTATTGTTATTTAAATCCTCGGCTGTTTTCAATGACATACCAAGTATGTGTAAATGTAGGAGATTCTAAAATCTGAAAGATTACTGCAGTGAGATAAGTATACACGGGGAAGAACTTATATCAACAAAAATGTACATATTTTAAAAACTTACATGTGGTGACAAAATTCCCTAAAACAGAATCCGTGGTCTTCCATCATTTGATGGGATTTTGAGATTAATAATTTTTCAAGGTTCTGATAGTACAGTGAGAACCTTGATGATTTCATTAACTCAAATTCAGAAGTTAGGAATTAAGAAGTCCTAATCAGCTCAAGTCCACACATTCATTTGAATAATTTAATATTAGTTTCTGAAACACTCTTCAGGGTCTTTAACTATCAAATCATGATATTTGAAGCAAAAACATTTTTTTAAAATGACACCATAGCCTTTTTGTTCATATGCCATAGGGGATGCTTCCGTAATTTTGAAAATTTTCTTAATTATTCATTTTAAATCAATAAACCATGCAGTATAATAACTCCTTCCCACTTTTTTTTTTATAAAACAGTATTTTCGTAGAAAAGCGATGCCATGGAAAATTTGTGTTCATCTCTGCTTTTGGGTGCAGAAAGAAACATCAAATCTTTTTCGACTTACCCTTCCACAGTGAACTGAATTAGAATGATCACATTGTTTACACAGGGATTATTTTCTTCCTTCTTTTAACATATTTTGATCTCCTTTAATTTTCAAAGAAGCCTGAAGTAACTTGCTATAAGGACTCATTTAAAAAGCACGCTTAAAAATCAGACATTGTTATACAAATTAGCATAAGTAATTTGAAAGGCAAAGCAAATCAGAGACTGAAAAAGAATGATTTGTATTTTTTATCTTCTGTGATCATTTATTATAACATGAACTACAAGTTTTAAATTTTGACAGGAGATATGCTTTTAAACTTAACAACATATGGTTGGCCCCAGTTAAAAAAAAAAAAAAAAACATTTAAACCAGTTGTCAAGAATACAATTACTAGAAGCTGTCAAAGATTTATTTCTGAAGCCCTTGCTTCAGATTTCTGGTATGTTGTATTTTGGTTTTGCAATTACAACCGTGTTTCCAATTCCTAATAATGTTCTGAAAATTCCACAGTGCAGTGTGGAAACCTTCCATACTTCAACTCTGTGCAGAAGTTTAAAAGAGAAGAGTAATATAACACAGAAATAAAAGTTACAGAAAAAAAATCACAAAAATGCACCCATCTTACAAGATTTTCTGAAAATCCACAGAGAAGACAAGGCATGCAATACAATTTACAGAAATAGTCATACCTGTTTTACTATAGCATAGTATATATAATATTATAGTATATAATATTATATAGCATAGCACAGTATAACATATAAATAGTACATAGTATAGTATTATATAGTATACTGTTGTACTATTTACAGAAATAGTCATACCTGTTATTGAGAGATCACTTATCTTCACATTAGATCAGCTTTAAGACTGATTTTTGACATTCTGAAACTTTTCTATCATACATGAGGTGAGATTTGTGTTTCTTTGGATCATTTTTTAACTTACATTTTTAGACAGTGTTCTGTTCCTGAAGAGAAAAACATCTAAAAGTGGAAAGGAGTCATTACAACTGGTGCTTATTCTGAAAGGATGCTGGAATTCAGTCTCTGACAGTCTCTGCCTGTTACGGAAATTGTAAAGACTCAGATAAATTAAGTTTCACCTGCATGGAAAAGGGAAATATATTTTTCTAAGCTCCACCAGAGTCTCCTCCAATGTAGTGGTTTTATGAAAAGACAAAAAAGGCACCATCATTATTTGTATATTTTTCAGAGGAAACTGAAGTAATGAAGAAATATAAAAATTAAAAAGGACTACAAATCAGTGAGGAAACTGGGGGACCCATCTACTTGGTATTTCCATGTGTTCAAAAGTGCAGAGATAAAAGTTTTATTACAGTGTTGTGGCCCTGACAGCAACGTTTGGGACATATAATCAAAACATGATATTGGAATAGAGAGGCATCAGTACTTCAGAAATTAGCATTGTTATCTGGTTTCCCAGCTTATCCATCTATACTTATATACACAAAAACATACAACTGTACATATGTTGAAATATGCAGACCTTTTAACATTAAAAAAAAAAGACATATTGACATTTTTCTGCTTAATTGAGGCCATAATCATACTTTTTTCAAAGCTTTTAGCAGACAACGTTATTTGCATAATACTAGTCAGAGCACCTATCATCTGCTTGCAACAGAATGCACAAACCATCTGTTGGCTGGTTTTCTTTTTCAACTGCTGTTTTCATATGCTAACATAAAAAGCAAAACAAAATAAAATCCTGAAGTATATTTGAGCTTTTCCTACAACACCTTGGACGGCTTGTAATCTTGGACGGCTCTGTTAAGATTACACAAATAGGCAAGAGATGAAAACAAGCCCCTAAAGAGTGAAATTATTCGACTTCACCTTGCAAAATAACACAAGCCTGGATACGTCTCTGTTGTAATACAACCACCAGTCTGCAGAAAAAAGAAAAAAAAAAGGAGTTCTTTCCAAGATTCCTGCTTGGGATTAATTAATCTTACTATTTTTCAGTTTTCTATATCTTGAACTTTCTCATTGATCTTTTCAAAATGTGTCATGTACAAGGGAATTAATTTCAATAGCAGTTGAAAGACTTAAGAAACATCTGTATCAGCTCTTAATCATTGAAATTTGAAAATAAACCTTCCAAGAAATTTCTCCTTCAGAAGGAAGCCTCTTAGAAGAGGGTGCCTAAGACAAAGCAAATTCCTTCCTTTCTTAATTACTCTCTGCCTTTTTTTTTGCTACATAATTCCCAATCACCACTACAAAGGAAACAGGACACTTCAGACAGCAGTGTCCTTGATTAGACAACCATGTTTGATTCTGTGGGTTACACTCTTAATGCTGTGTACTCATTATGAGAGGATTAAAAGCCTAGCACATAAAAAGATCTTATTTCAACTCTGAGCTTTAGTAATGCTTGAAGTCTGTCATGAAAACAACGTCACCTGAATAGATATAAACCTAACAACTTAGATGGTGGTGAGACAGATGGTACTAGAGAATACTTAGTGCTATTAGCAAACCACACAAAACTACTTTTTAATCCTTATTTTTTTATCTAATTCACTATTTGCTTCTGAAAGCAAAAATCTCAATGATAACTTCCAAAAATCTTTTAAAAAATATATAATGAGAAATATAATATTGAATGGGCTTATTGCAGGGGTATCAGTGAAGATGGTGCACAAAATGGAACACACTAAATTTCACAGAATTAACATTTTAGAGTTTGAGGAACTAAACTCACAAATATTGATTATACACTTTAACTCCATTTTTATGAGTACTGTGGATTAATTTATTTCACTACAACACTTATTTAGGAAGATATATGGTCTTGCCTTTAAGGACTCAAGACTCAAAACATCTAGTTTCAGTTTATAATTTTCCCCGTGTATTTCAGTTACTTTTACTTCAGTGTTCTGTCTTAAAAAACCAGATAATAGTACTTCCACTAGTATAATTTCTTTAAACACTCAGCTTTTTAAGATACAAGTATGTGTATATATTAAATGCCTGACATGATGGGGACTGATTTTGGTTATGCATAGTCATGAGATTTGGTGTACCACAGTACTTCAGTGGAAGAGCAAATCAAATGAGGAAGCCATAAAATGTAAAGGGAGGATGTACTTCAATTATAAAAGATATATTCAAAGAATGTTGGTAAAAATAGGATAACAAAAAACTTTTAATCTCCATATGAAAGTTTTGGGGTTTTTTTTCAAATCTTTGTCAGCATCTGTAGCCAACCTTTTCATAGAAAAGATACTGACTGATAGTTTATGAGAGATTATTTAATGCACTTCCTTCTTCAAGGCAGAAGGGCTGTCATGCTTAAACATGTTATGATTGACAGACATTTGTCTAACTTATTCTTCTAATACCAGATTATAAAATAGCCCATATGAACTCCCAGAAAATCTGCTCCTGAGTGTCAGTATCTGTAGAATCAGTTTCTTACTGATCATCTCATGTGTGATTTAATCCTTTAAGTCTTTTCCAACGTTCCTTTCATAGGAAAAGTAGATGAATATTGTTATTAAATCTTAAGAAAAAGAAAAAAAAAAAAAAAAAAAAAGAAAAAAGAAAAAAAAAGAAAAAGAAAAAGAAAAGAAAAAGAAAGAGAAAAAGAAAAAAGAAAAAAGAAAAAAGAAAAAGAAACGAAAAAGAAACAAGAAAAAGAAAAAAGAAAAAGAAAAAAGAAAAAGAAAAAGGAAAAGAAAAAGGAAAAGAAAAAGGAAAAGAAAAGGAAAAAGGAAAAAAAGTAAGGAAAAGGAAAAGAAAAAGGAAAAAGGAAAAGGAAAAGAAAAGGAAAAGGAAAAGAAAAAGAAAAGAAAAAGAAAAATTCGTTCCCCATGGTAATCTCTTTTTTTTTTTTTTTTTTTGATACCTGTTCTAAAATCTAAGCTGATTTTTTACCCAGAATTTCTCCAAATTATCATATATTTCTTGACTGTCCTTGACAATATAGTTGATCTGAGACTCTACCAAACTGAGCAGAGAAAAGGAATTAGTTAAGTTGTTTTGCAGGCTATGTATCTGTTTATATAGTCCTATAATTACACTTTTGCAGCAGCATGGCATTGTTGACTCATATTCTACTTGCTGTTTAATAACTGCAAAACTTTGGAAGAACTTCTGTCTAGACATTTGATCCCACTGGGGGTATCTGCTGATTATTCTTGTGACAAGATAGCAAGTTGAACTATTCCATATTCATATTTTCAGAGGATGTCTCTGATTTTTAAAGATTATTTTGCATTCTAACTCTCGCCTGTAGCAGACTGGTGAATCCCCTAAGTCTTATTTCATCTTTATTTTTAAGAAGCTGTCATGGTTTAACCCCAGCTGGCAACCAAGCACCACACAGCCACTTGCTTACTCTCCCCCACTGGTGAGGGTGAGATTTGGAAAGGTTAGAATGATAAAATTCGTGGGCTGAGATAAAGACAGTTTAATAGGTAAAGCAAAAGCCATGCACACAAGCAAAGCAAAACAAGGAATTCTTTCACTACTTCCCATCAGCAGGCAGGTGTTCAACCATATCCAGGAAAGCAGGGCTCCATCACGTATAACAGCTATTTGGGAAGACGAGCATCATAAATCCAAACATCCTCCCTTTCCTTCTTCTTCCCCGAGCTTTATACGCTGAGCATGATGTCACATGGTGTGGAATATCCCTTTGGTCACTTGGGGTCAGCTGTCCTGGTTGCGTCCCTTCCCAACTTCTCATGCACCTCCAGCCTACACACTGCTGGGGTGCTGTGAGAAGTAGGAAAGGCCTTGACTTGGTGTATGCACTGCTCAGCAGTAACTGAAACATCTCTGTGTTATCAACACTGTTTTCAGCACAAATCAAAAACATAGCCCCATATGAGCTACTATGAAGAAATTAACTCCACCCCAGCAAAACTAGCACAGAAGGATATGTTGTATTCCATTATTTACTCATTAGACATCATTAGTCATTATTTAGTCATTTAGTCGTCACTAGTGACTATAACAAAAATACTGGACCCAAAAGAAACATATAAGAATTCCAACTGATACAATTATTGTTCCTAATTTTGCATGTCAACAAATCTTTCCTCTGCATCCCTTTTATAGCAGTTTTCATAAATTCCATTTCCATCCCAGATGACCAGTATACAGAAGCATTCACCCTCATCTAAATTTCAATCCTCTCAAAGACTGTTATATTTTCAAGTAAAAGTTATTAATCTTCTAAATTGAAATAACAAGAGTCAAGATATGCAAAATTCAACTCAGGAGGATAATTATAAACAAATATGTTGGTGAAGGCACTGTTGATTTACAAACAATTGTTTATTGAAGCTTTTTTCTATTAAATAAATCTTCTGAAATGTGGCAGTAGTTTGAAGTCCTCCCTGTCTGTCAATAGAACAATAAAAGACTTAAAATTGTTCACACTAACTGAAAATAGTAAGAATTGTTTATTTCACATTCTTTACTTCTCTGTCTCCTTCCTTGTCCTCTGTCATTCCTTGTTTAGAATCTTATATTCATATCTTATTTTCTCTGCTGCCTCCCTGGGGCCCAGGTTACGGACATCACTAGGAAACTTCCTAGCTTGGTACAACCCTTGGACTATTACCCATTACTGATCTTTCATGTAGGTGGAGAGGAAGCTGCAACCCATAATCCAAGAGCGATCAAAGAGGCTTCATGACTTTGGGACAGCTGTAAGGGAATCTGGAGCACAAGTAATGTTTTCCTCTATCCTTCCAGTTGTGGGCAGTGACATTGGAAGAAACATCTATTAGTACCTGGTTCTGTGGCTGGTGTCACTGCCACAATTTTGGATTTTTTGATAATGTGATAATATACACTGCACCAGGCTTGGTGATGTTGGATGAGACTCACCTTTCTCAAAGGAGCTTGCAGGGCTCATTGAGAGGATTCTAAACTAGACTTGAAGGGCTAGGGGGATAATATCAGGCTTGCCTGTGACAGGCTGTGGGATGACATGCCAGGTTAGAGGGACAGGATGCTAGTGAGGGCCCTCAGCCTGATGCTCTGAAGCATGCTGGGGACATGAAACCACACTTGGAGCCTTATAAAGACGAGCCAGGGGCTCCGGAGGTAATAGGAGGAAAGATCAGTGAAATAATTCAAAGGAATTAAGGGGTGCTCCACTATGAAGGTGACAAGACCGATAGCCAGCTGAAGACCTTCTACACCAATGTACGCAGCATGGGCAACAAACAGGAGTAGTTAGAAGCTATGTGCTGCTAGAAAGCTATGACCTGCTTGCCGTTACTGAAACTTGGTGGGATGAAAACCCATGACTGGAGTGCTACTACTGATGGCTACAGGCTCTTCGAAGGGACAGGCAAGGAAGGAGGGGCAGAGGCATTTCCCTCTACATCAAGAAATGGATAGGTGAAGAGCTGTCCCTGAAGAGAAGCCATAAGCAGGTTGAAAGCTTATGGGTAAGAATTAGAGGCCGAGGCAATGAAGGGAACCTTATGGTTGGTGTCTACTACAGGCTGCCTGATCAAGGGAAGCCTATGGATGAAGACTTCTTACTCCAGCTACAGGAAGCATTGCACTTGCAAGATCTTGTCCTGCTGGGGGACTTGACCCATCCCAACATCTACTGGAAAAGTATCACAGAGAGCTGTAGGCAATCCAGGAGACTCCTGGAATGTGTTGAAGATAACCTCTTAAGACAGGTATCCCACCAGACGGGAGGCAATACTGGAGCTGATGGTCACCATTGCAAGTGAGTTCACTGGTAATGACAAGACTGGAGGCAGCCTGGGCTGCAGTGATCACACAGTGGTGGAATTTACAGACCTGTGGGATATGGGCGAGGTGAGGAGTAAAGTCAGGACCCTGAATTTTAGGAAAGCTCTTCAAGGAGTTAGTCAATAAGACTCCCTGTCCCTGCCTTCAGGGACAAGGGAGCTGAGCAAAGCTGGCAGATCTTTAAGAACATTTTCCATAGAGCACAAGTGCTCTCAATCCCCAGGTGTAAGAAATCAAGCAAGGAAGGCAAAGGACTGGCACGGCTGAATGAAAGCCTCTTGGTCAAACTAAAGGGCAGGAAGGAACTGCACAGGCAGTGGAAGCAGGGACAGGGATCCTGGAAAGAGTATAGGGAAAATGCCCAGTTTTGTAGGAATTGGGTCAGGAAGGCCAAGGCATGATTGGACCTGAACTTGGCAAGGGATACAAAGAAAAAATATGAAGGGCTTCTACAGGGATGTCAGCCAGAAAAGGAAGGTCAAAGAAAGAGTATCCCCTCTGATGAGCAAGACTGTCAGCTGGTAACAACGGAAAAGGAAAAGGCTGAGGTAACTCAACACATTTTTTTCCTCAGTCTTCACTGAAAACCTCTCTTCCCACACCTCCTGAGTGAATCGACCTCAAGACGGGGACCAGGGGGCCACAGTCCCTTCCGCTGTCAGAGAAGGTCAGGTTTGCAACCACCTGAGGAACCTGAACATACATAAGTCTATGCAACCTGACGAGATGCATCTCAGAGTCCTGAGGGAATTGGCTGACGGAGTTGCCAAGCCACTCTCCATGACATTTGAAAAGTCCTGGCAGTCAGGTGAAGTCCCTGGTGACTGCAAAAAGGGAAATACTGCATCCATTTTTAAAAAGTGTAGAAAGGAGGACCATGAGAACTACCAACCTGTCAGCCTCAGCTCTGGCCTGGGAAGATCCTCTTAGAAGCTATGCTGAAGCACACAGAGGACAGAGAGGTGATTCAAGACAGCCAGTATGGCTTCATCAAGGGCAAGTCCTTCCTAACCAATCTAGTGTCCTTCTATGATGAAGTGACTAAATCAGTGGACAAGAGAAGAGCTATGGATGTCACCCATCTGGATTTATGTAAAGCCTTGCTCTGACAAGGTCCCCCACAACATCCTTCTCTCTAAAAGAAGGGATTTGATGAGTGGACTGTTCAGTGGATGAGGAATTGGTTGGCTGGTTGCATCCAGAGGGTAGAGGTCAATGGCTTGATGTACAGGTGGAGATGGGTGACAAGTGGTGTCCCTCAGGGGTCTGTACTGGGACCAGTGCTGTTTAACATCTTCATCAATGGCAGAGACAGTTGGATTGATTGCATCCTCAGCAGGTTTGCAGGTAACACCAAGCTGAACTGTGCAGTTATGCCTGAAGGAAGAGATGACATCCAGAGGGACCTGGACAGGCTTGAGGAGTGGGCTCATGCAAACATCACGAAGTTCAACAAGGCCAAGTGCAAGGTCCTGCACATGGGTTGGGGCAATCTTTGGGATCAATACAGGCTGGGGGATGAAGGGATTAAAAGCAGCCCTGGGGAGAAGGACTTGAGAGTACTAGTGGATGAAAAGCAGACATGAACCAAAAATGTGTGCTTGCAGCCATGAAAGCCAACCGTATCCTGGCCTGCAACAAAAGAAGGGTGGACAGCAGCTCAAGGGAGGTGATTCTCGCCATTTACTCTGCATCAGTAAGATCCTACCTGGAGCATTGCTTCTAGCTCTGGAGTTCTCAGCACAAGAAAGACATGGACCTGTTAGAGTAGGTCCAGAGGAAGGCCACAAAAATGATCAGAGGAATGAAAAACATTTCCTGTGAAGACAGGCTGAGAGAGTTGGGGTTGTTCACCCTGGAGAAGAGAAGGCTCTGGGAGATCTCATTGCAGCCTTTCAGTATTAAGGAAGGGTGTATAAGAAAGATGGGACAGTCTTTTTAGCAGGGTCTGTGGCAACAGGACAAGGGGTATGGTTTTAAACTAAAAGAAGGGAGATTAGACCAGATCTAAGGCAAAGAAATTTTTTTACAATGAGGGTAGTGAAAACACTGGTGCAGGCTGCCCAGAGAGGTAGTAGCTGCCCCACTCCTGGAAACATTCAAAGTCAGCTTTGGATGGGGCTCTGAGCAACCTGATCTAGTAGAAGATGTCCCTGCTCACTGTAGGGGGGTTGGACTAGACAACCTTTAAAATCCCTTCCAACACAAACCATTCTATGATTCTGTTACATTTGAAGTTGTGCTTACTGTTGTTACTTGGTGGCGCGGTGTGGTGTGTGTGTGTGTGTGTGTGTGTGTGTGTGTGTATTTCTTTTGTTCTGAACTTCAATATTGGGTATCAAAAGTAGGTTATCATTGTGAATAAAATAATAATAATATAAGACAAACCACTGACAAAAAAAATTCCAACTTGCACAAAAGCCACCAGACATTACACACAGAAGGTGTACCATTTAGCATGTTGATCCTTACTATAAATTTCCATGGTAATAATTTTATAAAATGTTTCAGACATCACAATGACCATATTTAAATTGCATGCATAAAAATACAACAGTGCATATGAAGATTAATAGAATGGGGTGTACACTAATGTTTATTACAGATTCCAATTTATAAGTAGCAGAAATAACAAGGAATTTGAGAAAAATTGGTGAACCAGGTCAGCCTGAAGGCCTAGATTAGTGACCACACCTAACCTACATCTCCATAGACAGCCAGAAGTCATCTAAGAATAGAAAGTTGAGTAACCTGAAGTGCCACATATTCTTGCAAATACAGGTGCACTTACCTTTTGCATGTTTTCTCCATACTTACGACACTTGCCCAAGAAATGTTAAGACAACTTCTATGCTCTGAAGGAACTTCTTTATCACTAAACTATACGATATTCTGGGAGGAGATAGTTTTACACAATGAAACTATGCATTAGGTATGCATGTATTCCCTCTCTCTCTCTTTACATATTTCTACGCCCTATTAATAGGTATGAAACACACAGTTGAAGAATCAACTAGAAGGAATTAGGAGCCCAAGTAGCTTTCAGTCCTAGGACTACATTCAGCAAAGAGGGTATAAATGTGTGATAATACCTGTTCAGATGAAAGGATTTTTTGTGATCTTTGATTTTATTTGGGCTTGAGTTTCTCTTTCAGCTTTGCACAAAACGAACAATAGCAGCAAAAAGATACCATAAGGTCAAAACAACGCTGCTTTTTCCATATGGTTAGTGTGGGAGGAAGGATAAAAACAGATGACAGGCAAATCCAAGTGTTATAAAAGGTTGAAATTTTATGTTGGTAAGACATAGTAAAACAGAAATCTCAACTGACACAGTTTAAAAAGAATGAACGGTGGGTGATGCGTTCCACACAGTGAGCCTAGCCACTTATTAGACAGTAAGAAAGAAAGTGCCTTAAACTCGGACAATCAATTCTGTGTGATAAATATTATGGGTTTAGATTCAAGAAATAATTTTTAATTTTTGAAAAAGACATTTCTGTCTTTCAAACTCATTCTGAGATAATGGCAAATGTTGAAACAATGCCAAAGGCCAAAAGATAAAATCTTCTATTTTCAACCAAATCTAATTTTATATATTTCATTTCTAACATTCCATTTTAATATACAAGTTGAAGCAAATAATTGCAACTGTGGAATATGTAACACACTGAACTGCACATTTCTGCTGGTTTGTTTCAGAGAATTTAATACTCATGCTCATCCTTTATTTTCCATTTTATTTCATTAATTAAAGTCAGTATTTTTCATGTGAAAAATATAATTAGCGTGAACTCCTGTAAACTGATGTCTTTGGACTGAGGTAAAAGCAGCTTCTGTATAGACACTAGACTACGACAAGTGTCTTCTGATTTCTGGAAGTTGCCCCCAGGACTTACCGTAAATCTTTTACTTTAAAGCCTCCAAACACATCAACCCATCTGGGTCAAGTAGAACAGACCAAATTCCACATGAAGCAGGGAAAATGGAAATCTGGAGATGAGAAGTACATAGGTAAGTGAAAGGATGGATTCTGGATCCTAACTGCTAGAAAAGGTATAAATGACATAGCCAAAATGTGGCAGGGGGATACGCGGTAAAGCACTGAAGAGTGAAGAAATCAGAGGTATGATTGGAAATGCGGTTTGGAAAACCAGGCTATGCATGACAATGACCTGTGATGCTCTGAATATATATCCTTATGACTATATAACTGTAACGCTGGTCTAACTTACAGTAACCCTCAGCATTGTCAGCACCAATACTCAAGACTTAAGTTGGAAATAGGAAATATGGAATTATAGTCATACACATTACAGATAATACAGTATTTCTGTAGTGGATGAAATAAATTAAAACCACAGGGATGAACAACCCAATACAAATTGAAAGTATGTATTGAAATTTCCAGATAAACCTGACATGAATTTTGTTGAACATACCTTGATTTGTTTATTCTGCAGCTAAGTGCTTAGATTTCTTATTTCGTAATAATTAAAAGAGATTTTAAAAGTGTACATTATGGTATGTTTTGATCTGTTACTACAGTTAAAAGTAACATTTAAAAAAATTTTAAATAAAGGGATTGACAAAGTAATGGAAAAGCACCTAAACAAAATTATAATCTTTAGTAAAACTATTATAAAAAATCATAACATTTTAATGTTTTGGATCTGTGTTTGGCTTAAATTACTGGTAAGCTATGACTTCTTGAAAAGAAACAATCAGAAATTTTAGACACTGCTGAAATTAAATTTTTGGTAAATTTTAGGTTTGGTGATTTTTTGAGGGTTTTTCTGATATTACTAGAGATGACTACATTTATCTTTCTGTGGAAGTTGCTGCAGTTCTCAACTTTGTACAGGAAAGATTTCCTTTCTGAAGCTTTTAATGGCATATATCTAG
The DNA here is from genome assembly GCA_009769605.1 of Bucorvus abyssinicus. Taxonomy (NCBI): domain Eukaryota; kingdom Metazoa; phylum Chordata; class Aves; order Bucerotiformes; family Bucorvidae; genus Bucorvus; species Bucorvus abyssinicus. The sequence continues at coordinate 73,025,556 of CM020024.1, read as the reverse complement.
CTATTTCCCTAGTGCAAACAGTTCATTTTAGGTCATCAATCCTGTATTCTAAAAAAATTGTCAAAACACCACCAGGAAATTTGCATACTAGGAAGTTGTTTCAAAACCATCACAGCATATTATTTAAGGAGCAGTTTTCACCTAAAAAATGCAAGTTTGAGGTATAAATGGAAGGAGCGATCTCTTAAGCTGCTTGCAACAGAGTATAAAAAATGTGTCACAAGGATAAGAAGTAGCTATTAGAAAGCAATGATCACATGTTAAGAATATGTTAACCTATATGTAGCAGCACGATCCTTATAAATTAGCACAGTTTCCAACAATATGCCCTAATTTTTCCACACATACTTCACTGAATACTTCCACTGAACTCACTGCTCACAAAAATAGCACAGGGGAATCAACTATAATTTATTGTTAATAACTGTGTAGGAATCTGAAGATGAAAAGTATATGTATATGCATAGATACGTAAAAGTGTGTATACATATATGCACTTTATATATATATATGTATTATGATGTTTATATAAAGAGAGAAACAAAGATGATGCAGATTTAGATGGTCTGGTGTGCACGTATAGAACCTATATATGTCCATACTATTACTACTACAAAGTTGTTTTTGGGGTGAGGGGGGCACAAAGAAAGGTAGTCAAGTGAACATATTTCTGGAGGATTACTTAAAAGATTCAGCATCAGTTAGATTTTCCAGAGACAAGCTGTTCTTCTCTTTTGCTTCACTACGGAGAGGCTGAACAGCATTTCCCGTTTCTAATGCTGTTTGATGTTACTCTTAGGACAACGATAGTTCAGTGGTATTTTACTGATTTAGTCTCTCTCTGTGCAGCTGATATTTTCACTACCAAATCTTTTGTCATGTTGAATCTTTTGCAACTATTCCAGCAAAACAGTGCAAGCACTTTTGAAAATAAGTCTGGAGGGAAAAAATGTTGGTTTAGCCAATGGTTAAAGTATGTGGATAACCACAAAAAAAAAAAAAACAACTGTCAGGTCTTGCTTTCCAGTAGGTTTAGTGGTCCTGTGTTTCAGAGCAGCACCCTTACATTTATTGGGATAAGAGATATGTTTCTTCACTAGTGCTTTGAAAATCTACCAACATTTAATTAATTCTATCCTTTTAAAACAGTTTGAATTTGCAATGTAGACTTCAACGATGTTCATTTTCCCAAATTTAATTGAACATTCAACATTTAATTTTAACATTTAAATCTGAACTAGCCACTTTAGACTACTGTTACATGCAATAAAGAGAAATAGGCACACCTGGAAGACAATTCACCTTATTCTAAAATGTGTATCTAAGAAAGAAGAGGATAAATCCCCATCACGACAGAATGAAATACATAAAATTAGGTGTCTTACTATTAATACAGTAAATGGTACTACCAGCTTGGCAGCAGTTGAGGAAACAGGTCAGAGTAACACAGTAAAACTGGGCAGGGGGGAGAAAACACAGGAATGGGAATTCTATTAGGATTCCATTTAACTGACAAAGGAAACTGAAGGACAGTGTAAAGGATACTGAAATTCGAAGATCAGGAATAGTGGCAGAGAAACAGAAGACTGAGAGGTCTGACAGTCTGTTAAGGACTAGGGACAGCTGGACTTGATTTATTAAAGTATGTAAGCAAGATACAGGAAAGAATAGACAGTTCTGCATTACAGTAAGTAACCTGGTAAGTAAACCAAGGAGGCAGATACTAAGAGAGAAGCCAGTAAACCCAGTAACACTGAGTAAGAAAACTGGGATTTGAATAAGACAGTCAGGAATAGCTCGAGAATGTGGGAAAGGAGAAAAAAGCTAGGATAGCTCCAGCGGGAGAACACGTAATTAAGACAAAGAGTTTAAAGAGAATGGAACAACAGATAGTAGGTTTGAGAGCACCAAAAAGAAAAGTGTATTTCAAATGCAGCAAAAGACTCTAGAGGCTTGCTATTCCTTCAGCTGTCATATTCCCCAATCTCTCTGAAGACAGGAGTATGCAATCACCATTGCTATTATCAAGAAAAATTGAGATCTTCCTTTCGCTGTTAGTTATTCTATCAGTTCAAGTGGCAGAGGGATGTACAGTGAATCCTCAGGTTTCAGTTCTGCCTCCAAGTGGTGGACACAGAAATGACAGCGCATTCAGTGACGTGTGTTCTTCTGCTCAAAAAAAAAAAAAACAACAAACAAAACCACCTCAAAAAAAACCAACTGCTAAACAACCCACATTAGAAATGCTGTTCTAGAAGTAGCAAAGCTAAAGACTTCAGAGTTAGGAAATTCCAGAACTAGATTTCCATGTATACTTTAATTTAATTCAATCTATGTATACACATGATCTTTAGGCATATGATGATGTACTATTTTTATTGCCAGATACTTTTACATCCCATGCACAGAACACACATCCTTGGAAGGAAACAGAACTTGGAGGAGAAAGGTCTGTGGCCTGTGTTTGTGTTATGAACCCTGCCTCTCTTGTTGTGAAAGTCAAAAGTATAAAAATAAAGCATAAAAGTTATATAACCATTTTTAAAAGTTTCATAGTCAAGTTGAAAAAGCCAGCTCACGGTAAAGGATGAATTATTCTCTTCTGATCCTATAACCTAGAGAAACGCAGAGATGCATGATCCATATTCCACCCTCAGCATTAAATTACATTCCTAACAGAGCAGCCTATATGAGATAGGCAAGTCAATGGAAAACGTAAGCAGCTATAAATTTGACGTCTACAGTATCTAATTTTAGGATGTGGCTATCACCAGTAGTATCCACAGTTCATGTTTGATATCTACATAATATCAAGAGGACAGCACCTCAGAAAGGCCATACCTGTTGTCAGTTGAGAAATACTTAGAGGTGTGAGAGTTCACAGGACGACTGAGACACAGGAAGGTGTCTTGATTGCCCTCTTTGGTAAGCCAGGTACCAAGGTCAAAGCTGTAAACAGGAACTCCATTTACTTAGAAACCAGAGCCAAGAATCCTCTCTTGAGACTAGATATATATACAACAGTACATCAAGTACTTAAGCTGTAAAGTTTTATGACAATTTTATCTCCATTTTCTAAAATGATCAAAATATTTCACATCAAATTAGAACGCTGCACTGAAATTCTTGTTCATCCTGACCGGTTTCAAACTCATAACTTTCTGTAGCAGGCATGCTAACCACATGATGGTATGTTGCTAAGAGAAGGAAGACTTGGAAGCTGGGGAGACTCTATGGCAAAAGCATCCAAAACGCAAGATTTGTGGGATCAGAACAGCAAAACGCAGAAGAAATTCTTATCCAACAGTTTTTCATTCTATAGGTTTTAAACAACACATTTTTATGTCCTGATGCCTACCCTGACATTATTACTGTTTCTTGTCAGATAATGATTTAATTTAAATAAATAGTTAGAGCACTGAGACTTGTAAACAAAATTGCTCCGTTGATGTTTAAATTGTAAAATTATGCTTTAACTTTTTAACTTTTTGGATGACCATTAATACAGTAATTTTTACTTCTCAGTGACAAATTGACAGAAACAGTAGGAAATGCTCTCTTCTCATTACTTTTTCTAGTGAAGCCAAGATACCAATGTGAAACTGCCTGTGTGATGAGGGCACAGTACTCAGTCCTTTCACTTCTTGCTTTACAGTACACTACTATACAGTGTCTAATGGTGGGAGGACTTGCCATCTTCTTTCAGAAGCCTGGTTTCCAAATATTTGTATGTTGTTTTTATGAAAGACTTCTGCCACTGTCAGTGCTTGCTGTGTGTGGGTTAGGCATATTTAGCGTATCCTTCTGTAGTAGTAGGGTCCTCCCCCTGTTACTTGAAGCCCACTCGAGATCTGAAGCGATTTCTCTCCCTGCCACCCCCCTCTCTCCTGCTTCCTAGGCTACAAACCAGCCCAGGCTAAGGCAGGCACGGATTGCGAGAGACAGCAGAACAGAACACTAAGGCACCTCCTTGGTGGGCTGGGCATGCCTTCCCAGCCTTGTACTGCTCTCATCTCTTGGGAGATAGTCACCACCTGACAGGTGGTACACATGTACTTGGGGCATGATTCTTGGAACTGTCTCTTAAACAAAATGTTAACTGAACCCTGTGTTCCTCATTCTTCTGGCACATAGCCAGAGGAGTCTGGGCCTGGTTTGCAGAAGGGCTCATCATTTACGGGTGCAACTGAAGAAACAGAAAGTAGGAGGAGAAAAATGCTATGTGCTCAGAAACCAGCAATTCCACTCTTTTTCACTTTCATCTCTCTGTTTTCCCCTTCCGTTGTAAAATAGGGCTGTTGTAAAGATAAACCATGAATACTTTGTGAGGCACGTACTGAGTGTAGCGATGAACAATGCTGAGGGCTCATGAGTAATTACATCTTCATAGGATTGGACAGTGTAAAGCAAGCAAAGCATGCTACCATCACTGAGAGAGGAGGAAACAAATACTGACTCTTGGCTTAGTAAGTGAATAACATTCATGTTTGAGGGCTGACTAATGTCACGGTGAAAAAAGCTATCATGCTCATGCAACAACTCCATTATAAACTCATAGGAAGCTGATAGCTTACACAGGAAATCTTAGCACTGGTATTTGTTTCAAGCATTTTTGTGGGTTGATTTATAAGCATTAATTGTAAAATTTTGTTATATAGATTTCTTTTGCTACCAGCTTTTTTCTAACAAATTAAGATCAAAATAGACCTATGTTTCAAGTATCTACTGGCAGTTGTTGCCAAATTTGTCATGCAAGCTCTAAAAAACCTTGATATGCAAGTTTTCAAGCAATTTCAAGCAACCAAATAGGTGCTTTAACATTAACTGTTCATTGTTAAAACATTTTTTTATTTTTTTAAAATACAATATGAATGTAGAAGAACAGTTTATGTCGGGTACTTTATACCATGCATGAAGTCTAACCTTCAGTCTTCTTAATGTCAATGGTTCTATCCACATAACCTTACTTACGCGTCTAAGTACCTGTACAATTAACATGATAGGATGTTCTTTAGAAGCATGCAAAAAAACTGTAATAAAGTAGAATGTACTTGTTATTACCCAGACATGCTCTCTTATTAAATAAATTCCATAATATCTAGCAGAATACTAGAAGTAAAATTAAGAATTCAAGATCATTCATCTAAGTGTTTAACTTATATGTGAAAACAGAGTAACTATAAATTCACAAATACCAAAACCAGGATTTCTGCACATGAGATCAGCCGAAAAAGAATTGCAGGACAGAATTCATGTATCAAGCAGAGGGAAGCAACTAGGAAGAAAATCTCTTTTGGGGATACAAGGATCCCAAGTAGAAGCTAAAGGAAAAAAAAAAACCCCATATAATTTTCACTTGTATATATAGATTACTAGTAGAAATAACAACAAATTTATTAATTTCAAACACAAAATCAAAGCTGCCTTGTTGACCTGATCCTCATGTTACATCCTGCCACTGGGTTCCTTGCTAATACTGCCCAGAGATCTCCTGTTTACAACATTTGAAATATTGTGGATATGGTCTATATTGGAATATACCAAATGCTGAATTCTCACATTTTTCACAAAACAAAAATAATGTTTTCCAAAGGTCCCCTAAAGTATTAAAGCTGTTGTTTAACATGTACAGGACAAAATACTACGGAGAGCCAGGAAGTAACAATTTTACACTCACTGTAACCAACATGCCAGGTGTATGCACTAAAGACTTGGTGGAAGTTCCACTATTTGTCTGTTTATGGTATTTGTAGTATCCGATCATTCAAGGAATGACCAGCAGTTTACGTATCCTACAGGAATAATGACTTCAAGCAGTTGGGCACCGTTTATAAAAAGACTTAATTTCTGCACGAGTGAGACATAACTTGTCAGGGCATTAGAAGACTGTTGGACCACAGAGTGTTTCAAGCACAGCACTGCCTTTTTTGCAGCACTTGACCACCTTTTGCAATAGCATTCAAAATTCATACAGGTAAATGAAAGGTTCTTAGATGGAAAAAGAGAAAGGCAAGTCTCAGACTCTAAGACTATCTTAAATATTTTCGTATTTCAAAAGGTGTCATTTTCATTAATAATAAAATGATATCTCCCTGCCTTAGTTATTTTAAATCTGAACAGATTTTAGCATGTTACTTCAACAAGACTAGGAGCTACTGATGACTCAACGTGTTGTTTCAGCAGCAATGAATGATGAACATCGAATTAATGGATTATAAAAACCCAAGAGCAGTAAGAATAAATCAGATATATACTACCACAGGATGCATATGTACTGAGGAAGCTCATTCTAGCAAGTTAACTCTTATGCACAAATCAAGGGATGTCATTAAAATTCAGTAAGCTTCTGTCAGTATACAGATCTCTGAAGATTCTCAGTTCAGTGATGAACCTAATGTAAGTTCTTACAGAATGGAGATTATATTTGTACCAGTTTTTAACCTCTTTCAGTTCAGAAACCTTGAAAAGATAATTTTATTTTACCTCTTTATAGTGTATCTCGATAACACTTTGTAGTTGAATCCTACGATAGTGACACTTGTTTGGAATAACTCTGCTAATGCTCATGAAAACTTCAGCCATGGCTTTTTTCTTTAAAAATGTACCCTAAGTCATTCATAAGCTACTCCACATTTGGTTTTAGACTAATGTAGCTCCTATTAGATGAACTGTGCTAACTGACAAAATAATAAAAAGTTTCAAGTAGCGAATATATGCTTTAGGGCTCTATGAGAAAGCCTTAACAGACGCTCGAGTTATATCACATGTATTTACAGCTGTATAATCCAAACAAATGCACAGTGCTGCCTCTTAATAAAATATTTAATGTCATATGCTTCACTTTCAATATGAAGACCACAAATCATTCTTTTCTGTTTAGAAACAGAACTACACATTTCTTTCCATAGAAAAAGTAATAAATGACAAGGGAAATGAAAATTAAATTATTTTAACCATGGGGAGCTGGAGCAAACAGGATTAAACCAATGAAGCATTTTATCCTCAGACTTAGCTGTATCACAGTATTTCTGAAAGCTCTAGGTTGGCTACATTTCCTCCTTCTAATTATTTTAACTTCTGGTTAGGCGGTGGGGTGGAGGGGTGGAGGGGGGGGGGGAGGACGGCAACGATTGAGAAAGAAAAGCAATTCAACGTTATTAGAAGTTTCACATAAAACACAACCACCTTGGATATATGTCTTGCTTGTTCTTACATCTTCTCAGGTGTCACTCAGTTGATGACTCAAAACAAATTATTATTTTTCTCTGAGGTAGGCTGTGACACGATTTAGTCACCGAGTTCCGGGTAAGCGGACGTTTCCGCTTTTGAGCTTTCACCTGGCATCCCAATAGTCAGAACAACATCACCTCCCGCTAGCATTATGATGAACTTCTGAGAAAGTTGGGTGGCGACGAGCCCCAGCGCGGAGCTCCGCTGTTGAAAAAGCGGATGTACCCGGTCTAGCCCCACAGGGAGAGCAGGGGCCGGGGCACGATAAAAGCGCAAATGGCAGGATAGGGGCAGCAAGCAGCGGCAGGGGGTAGGATAGTTAGTGGGCAGACAGAGGGCAGGGGCAGCACGCCCTGCCCGCGGCACCCCAAGAACCCTGAAGCCTGGGCCGGGGGTCTCAGATCCGCGGGAGCCGTCGGGCACACACACCCCCTCACTCCCACTCCCATGCCCCCGGTCGTGCCCCTCGCCGCTCATGCGGGGCGCACCGACCGTGCCCTCAAACCTTGCCATTTCAAACGGCTGAGAAGCCCTGCCGCCCCCCTGCCCCATTCACCCTTCCGGCCACAATGCCTCGCACACTTGCCCATCTGCGCCCCCACCTGTCACTCACCCCCCATGCAGGCCGGGAGCCCGCCCTAAGAGAACCGGGGGGCAATGACCCCCCGCGGCCCCCGACCCCCGGACGCCGCGCAGGTTGCGCCGGAGCCGCCGCGCTTCCCTACCTGTGCCCGCCTTCGTCACCTGTTGCCCGGCTGCCTCCATCCGCGCAGCCCCCCGGCGCCTCCTCCCGCTCCGGCGGCGCCAGGGGCTTCTCGGGCTCCCGGGCCACCTCCATCCCGCCGGGCACCGCCTCCTCCTCCTCCTCCTCCAGGGACTCTACGTAGAAGACGGTGCGGGGCGGCGGCGGCGGCGGCCCCGGTCCGTGCCCATGCCCCAGCCCGTGCCCCCTGCCCGGCCGGCCGCCGGCGGACAGCAGCGTCCCGTTGGGCGGGCTGGCCGTGGTGGCCGCCGAAGAGGAGGCGGAGGAGGCTGATTTCTTCCAGAAGACGCTGTTGCCTCTCTCCTGGCTTTTCAGCAGGCGGCTCTGGCTGGGCCCCCAGTGCTCGAAGCTGCTGTCGGGCGGTAGGCAGCCGACCCCCGCCGGGCCGCCCGCCGGCGAGGGGTGGCTGAACAGTTTCCAGCGAAGGCGCAGGATGTGCTTCACGTCGAAGTCTTTCCTGCCGGAGCCGGACATGGTGCCGCGGCGGGCGGGGGACGGACGCGGTCTGAGGCGGGACTCACGGCGGCCAGGCAGGGCCGGGCGGCAGTGGCGGCGGCGGCGGCAGCAGCGTGGGGCGGCCCCGCTCCCGGCAGCGGCGGCGGCGGCGGCGGCGGCGGTTCCTCCGGGCAGCGCTGCGCCTGTAGGGCGAGGGGTGGTAGCCACCAGGAGGAGAGAGATGCGAGCACACACCAGTGCAGAGAGAGACGAAGGATGGAAGGAGTGATGCACACAGCCGAGGGGATGTGGAGACACCCAGCAGGGAAGGGAGAGAGGGAGCCCAGAGCTGACGAGAATTGCACGGTGATCAGTCGAAAGGGGAGGAGAGAGAGGCAGAAATGAGAGATACCTCTCAGGGGAGACAGGCACTTGCGAGGGAATAGCGGGCGAGGGAGGCTGCGAAGACGCGCTAATCTGATTAACGGGGGAGCTAGCGGAGCTACAGCCCAGAGACGACCGGCGGCGGCAGTAGCCACAGTGGGAGGCAGGTGGCTCTTCCTCAGTCTCTTGGAGCTCCGTGACCGAGTGCAGCCAGGGAGGGAAAAGTCACCTGGAAGCCTCTCTTCACCTCCCACCTTCCCATCCCATTTCTCAGGGGACTCCCATGCCTGCAGTTACCTGTGATCGCAATGCCTGAGAGCAGGCACACAGAGAAAGCGAGGCTCCTTTATATACACTGTACGTAGGAGAAAAAAAAAAAAAATCACGCCCGTGAGGCTGTCAAGGTCCTTAGTGTACAATTTTCTATCTATCTCAGCACCTCTCACCCAGACGCCCCCTCCCCTGCATCTGACGCAGATGTGCTCTGGGGCCGTCAGTGTGAAGAAACAGAGCAAAAGAGATGCTTCAGTCTGCTGCTCGCTAGTAAGACGGCGGGTCGCTAACTGTCCCTCAGAGCTTCCTCTTCCCCTCTCTCCAGTGCAGGTCTCCTCACCTTGGTGTTTTTGTTCTAAGACCACTGTGTAATACTGGGAGCAAAATAAAGCGAAACAACAAATGCAGCAGCAGTAAACAGACGAGTGTGAATCATTAAGAGTACCGAGTCAGTAGACTACATGTAGGCTGGTTGAGGTTACAGGTTAATGTTTTATTCTGCAGGCGCCATTCATTAGCCTGTTGGCTCAGTGTTGCTGTACCAGTAGCAAACATTGGATAGCGGGACAGTGTGTCAAGCAGGAATAGCACTACGCATCTGCTTCTTACCTTTATATTTGCTTTTAATGCAGTCTGACAGTGCTAAACCCAAGGGAGGTTCCTTCACAACAGAGAGATCTGCTTAGGAACATCTGCCCACTTGGGAGGGGTGTCACGAAGTACGCTGTACATCTGGGGCACAATTACGGAATTAAAAGCTTCATGGTGAAATGTAGGAGAGGGATACAAGAGCAAAACTCCATATCATCACCTGCTAGCTCATAAATCCCCATGGATAAAAAGTTGCCAGCAATAAGATGATCTACCGAATTCCTGCAATCCACCTGTACCTTAGAATGTAGTATTGTAGAAGATTTATCCCTAGGAAAATGAGGGGAAAAAATTTGTAATTTCATTCCGTCGAGATACTCTTTGCATTGGCCAGCTTTACCCACGCACTTGTGAGCTATCAAAAGAGTTTGTTATACTAATTCTTTGTGAATTCAAGAAATAAAGTTGAAGGAGTTCTTTCCCTCAAGGCTGGAATGTTTTAAACTCCTCATTCATAAAACACTTGAAAATTCCTCCAGAGAAACATGAAAGTCAACAGTCTTGAACAATTTTATTACTGTTTTATTTAGTTTATCACTGAAGTAGTACTCCTGGTACAAAACCAATATTGGGCTTATGTTTAACATTGATAAAGTTCTGGATTTACAGAACAATAATTCAGGACACAAAGTCCTACTTTCAGAGGTAAGAAAAATTGCCACTGTGCATTTAAAATGATTTATGCCAGCAACACCTGGACTGCAAAATTCTCTAGGTGCCTCAATTTTACTCTCCGTATTCACTGAAAAAAAGGCAAAAACCATATCTGAAGAGAACAGAGGATACAGTTCATTTTTATCTGGGAACTGATCTGAGAGAGTATGGTGCTGCTTGAGAGAGCATCAATGAAGAAAAATCTAAAAAACCTTGATCTAGAATAGGACAGATTAAAACTTTCATCATGTTCAGAGCTCTAGAAATGCATCTCTTATGACAATATTGCAAAACCATCTACAGTGAATCCTGGTTACTTAATGTCTCATTACAAACTCTAATGGATGTAGTTACATACATATGAAAATAGCTGTTAATCAATGATTACATAGATAGAGAGTATGCTATCTTTTCTGTTTTAATACCTCTTAAGCTGATTAATCCAGAAACATACTCAGAAATATTTTTAAAGGGAAAAAAGGCGATTCTGGGAAATACAGGCCATGCTGTCTCACCTCTCTACCTGGCAAGATCATGGAGTGGATCATTCTGGAAACTGTACAGGGCACTTGAATATAAGGAGGTGACCGGTGACAGCCAACATGGCTTTCACTAAGGGCAAATAGTGCCTGACACATTTGGTGGCCAAGTATAGACAGGGTTACAGCATTAGTGGATATAGGGAAGGGCAACTGACATCATCTACCTGGTCATGTACAAAGCATTTGACAGATGGTCCCACATGACATCTCTAAATTAGAGAGTCATAGATTTGACAGATGGACCACTCAGTAGGAAAGGAATTTGCTAGTTGGTCACACTCAAAGAGTTATCATCAATGGCTCTACGTCCAGCAGAGACAGAAGACGAGTGGCCGTTCCCGCAGGGGTTGATATTGGAACCTGGTGTCGGTTGTTTACACGTCTTTGTTGACCAACATAGACAGTGGGATTGAGTGCATGCTCAGGCAAGTTTTCCAACACCAGCTTTGTGGTAACAGTCAGCATGCTGGCAGGAAGGGATGCCATCCAGAAGGACCTTGAGAGCTTGAGAGGGGTGGGCATGTGTAAACCTCATGAAATTCAACAAGACCAAGGGCAAGGTCCTGCATCTGGGTCAAAGCAATCCCAAGCACAAATACAGGCTGGACAATGAGTGGACTGAGATCAGCCCTGCGAAGAAAGAATTGGGGGTGTTGGTGGATGAAAAACTGAATATGAGCCAGCAATGTGCACTTGCAGCCAGTTGCATCTTGGGTGACATCAAGAGAACTGTGGCCAGCAGATCAAGGGAGGTGATTCTTCCCTCTACTCCATTCTCATGTGACCCCACCTGGAGTACTGCCTTCAGCTCTGGGGCCTTCGATGTAAGAAGGACATGGACCTCTTGGGGTGAGTCCAGAGGAGCGCCACAAAAATAATCAAGGGGCTACAGCACCTTGGCTGTGAGGACAGCCTGAGAGAGTTGGGGTTGTTTACCAAAGGAGAGGGCAGGGCAAAGCGGGGCAGGGAAGGCTTTAGGAAGACCTTATGGTAGCCTTTCAGTACCTAAAGGGGGCGTACATGAAGAATGGGGAGGGACTTTTCATCAGGGAGTGTGGTGATAGGACAAGGTGTAACAGTTTCCAACTGAAAGAAGGTAGATTTAGATTGGACATAAGGAAAAAATGTTTTACTGTAAGGGTGGTGAGACATTGGAACAGGTTGCCCAGAGAAGTTGTGGATGCCCCATCCCTGGAAGTGTTCAAGTCCTGATTGGATGGGGCTTTGAGCAGCCAAGTAGAAGGTGTCCCTGCCCACAGCAAAGAGGTTGGAACTAGATGATTTTTAAGGTCCCTTCCAACCCAAACCATTTTATGATTCTGATTTGAGGAGAATTACATAATTTCTTTGTCATATTATAAAACATAAATATTTTAAAATTTGCTTTCATATTTTAGTCGATCATTTGATGTGAACAACTGATAGGTTAGATTTTCTAGGTTTACTTCTGTTACATAGATAAACAACACATTTAAAGAAAATTGTTTTTCTGAATATACTCTGGAGGTCACTGAATGAATATATTACAATATCAGTCAAGAAAGTGATTCATTTTTTTTTATCACCTTTCCAGTACAAACTAGCAAGCAATTATAAGGAAAAAAAGTAAAAAATATTTTAGATTTTTTTTATTCTACTTTTTTTATAATTCAGTTTTGTCAGTAACTAGAATAAATAGTCTTGGATATTTTTTTAAAATAATTGAAATCTCAACTCTTCAATACATTGTGTAGAGGCTTTGATATGCTTTTAACCTTTCTTTATTCTTTCATATTTTGGTACATAAACATTTTTAGCAAATAAGAGATGCATTCATTTGGTACGTATACCTGAATTTTTCACGTATGAAGATGGATGAACACTTTCATAAAATGAAATCTAGAAATCTCTCTTGGTTTTCATACTTCATATCACATTCACAATTATTGTGTCAATGACAGTAAACAAAAGCTATGCAAAAAAAGCTACACAGAAGAAGTAGCCATTGTCACTAATGCAGTTAATAAAATAAATTGGTTTCCCGAGTAGGAAGTAAAAGAATGAAACAGTTTTGTTTACTTAGGTTTTCATAGTTTCTTATCTTCATGTTTCTCTGCAAACACTTTTGACATATGCCAGTGAGGCAAAGAACATATTCTAGGTTATCTCATGGTGAGGGTGAACACAAAATGTCTTTTGGGTTTCAGTTGAAACTCCTGGTGCATAAAAAATTGAACTTAACTCTATAGGCTGCCTAGACTTGCCTTCTCCATCCAAGAGAAGAAAAAATTATTCTCTGCTGGAGATCTAGGGACCTTGCTCATAGGAATTACAATAAAATAATTAGTTCACTAGTCAAATATGTCTTAGTCCTACTTACATGCGGTTGACATGAACATAGGAACAGTATTGTGAAAAATACATGTATTGCTAAGATGTTGAAGGGAAACATTTTCATGCCTGACAGCCTTCCATTAGTACCTTACACATTCCATGAAGTGTAGCTAAGATAATAGTAAACAGGTCATGCGTCTGTCTGTTTTATACTAGGACGTAGTGTATCACATTGCATTTTTGTTTATTAAGCAGCATGTTTCTGAACTTCCTCAGTTGTAGTTTCCCCAGAGTATTCATAACCACTCAACTCTTGAATAACTTCACAGACTTTGCTTGAAAGCGCTCATGGCTCTTTTTTCTTTTTCTATTAGTTAGGCAAACAGATGAAAGTCGGTAATCTTTATGGCCCTGTTATGAGTCAGATTCCTGACACTTTGTGTTTTTGTCTTTCTAATGCTTTTCAAATGAATTGTACTCACATAGTCATGTCCCTAAGGAAGTCTCATGCTCATGTTTTGTAGGAAAAATGGCCTAGGGATACAATCCTTTTAATAAATTCTCCAAGTAGTAAAAAGTGCTTCCAAGAGAAGAAACTTAAAGTAGGTATCCAAACTGCTCAGATTTTTATTAACCCTCTTTTTGCTTCTTTCCGTTGCAAAGCTTTGGAGTATTGTTTATTTTTGTTTCAGATGTTTTACATTAAGCTGTTTACATGTTGTTCCTGTACCTCAGGGAGAATTGGCGGATCAGGAATAAAGTTAAGTTGTAGTTTCCAGTTATTGATTGCTAAAACAAGCAACAGAGGTACCCATCATGCAAAGTAATTTCTAAGAGTGCCCTTGGGGTTATGAATAGTCCTAGTCTATATGAGTCTCCACATGACTTTATATAAAGTCAGAAGATATACAGCAAGTCTGAAGATGATGAACATATGTTTTCTTTAGAACGATAGTTATTAATAAGAGAAGGGATATACCTTTCAGCAAATTAAAAGGATAAAGTGTATTTTGTTACTGAATTTCAGCCTGTCATGTATTTTTCATCCAGAAGACACTAAATATTGAAGAAAAGAAGCAGAAAATAACCAAGAGCTATCATCTGCTTTCAGTAAGGACAATACTAGAATGAATGGGTTTAATACAATTCTCACTTGAATGTGGGAATTCTCACATGAATGAATGAACTTGTACTTCAGCTGGTGGGTGGTTAATTATGCCTTCAGAAGTAAGAATCTGAGGTGTTAAAAAGATGCTGTGAAACAGATCTGTAGAGTGCTCAAGCTAAAGAGAGTAAATAAATCGGTGGGACTGGATGTCCATTGATAGATCAAAACTTACTGAAGACAGTGGCAGTGTGCTAAGTGATAAACAAATAAATAATGTATTAAACTTATTCTTTAAACTTCTGTTGTGTACAAAGTTGTGTACAAAGCCTTTGAACAAGCTTATGAAATGTTGATGATTCTGAATCAGTTTAGGTAAGTAAACTGTGAAAAACTGGAAAAGATGGTAGTAGTGGGAAACTAAACTGTTACGTTGTTTATAATGTTTACATATAATAACTGTGAGTCAGGAAAGGAAGTTTCAGGTTATTGATCTGTTTTTCCTGCCCATAAGTAGTATATGTAGATGTATTAAAATACTATAGATATGTCTCCACTTATTAACTATGATTGTTTCCTAATGGCAAGAAAGAAATAACAAAACCAGACAAACAGTAAACCAGAACTGTTTCACTTGTCAGCTCTTGTGTATGTTTTCTGGTAGTGAGTTTTCAACTGAGATTGATCTTTGAGAATGAGTTTGCCTCTGATAAGTTAAAAGGTTAAATGACGTTATTTCTCAAATTAACAGTGAGCTAGAACAGCAGAGGATAGATATCTGTAAGTGCCGTGACATGACCAGCTACATTTATTTCAGGGGGGTAGCAGAAATTGTTTCTCCATAGCTGTGTTTACTGCCTCCTTAGTGATGCTGGTTAAAATAATGATACATGAATTGCCCCCAGTGGTGATTTGAACAGATACGCGTTTTTTCTGCATTGCAGGAGCCTAGGAGAGCACAGTCAGTTATCTTATATTAGCTTGTAGGACAGTCACTTCTAAACCATTTCATTATGGTCACAAGCAGTTGTATAAACACACCCTAGAGCAGTTTTTAAACGGTCAGAGGATTTCGCTTAAGAAGAATAAATATTACGGGATTTGTCATGGATAAAGATTCACCAGTAAACTAAGGCTAGAGAAAATAAATTATGAAACCAGAGTAAAAAATCACTTAATTTAGAAAAGTGGGCAAATTAAAGAATAGTAAGGATCTTCAATTCTAAAATCAATTTCCCCAGTTTTTATGTTTGCCATGGTTGTAAATTCTCTTGAGAAGTACCTAGGTTTTACTACCTGCAGTTCCCAACCTAGCTATAGATTACTCTTATTTGAAAAAAAGTGTCATGTCTTCTTTCCCAAGTTATAGTCAAGAGAAACAGCTGAACTCCATCTAGTACAGGTTTTGGCACAGCACACACCTTTGTGCTCCTGTGCCACACTCCACATGATATCCTTAGACTTCACCATTGGGAAGCCGCTCATCTGTCCCTCTTGCTGATTCGCATGGAAGCTGGTACTATCTATTCTGGGTGATAGAATTTCTTCACATCACTATGTTGTTTTGTTTTGATTTAAATATAACACTTTTAGCAGTGCTTCAATGAATGATACGTCACCAATCTCTCTTCTCTGTGGAAATTCTGTGATGCAAAGAAAATAGGATGTTTTTTCATAGCTAGATTCATTAATAGTGGCTGTCACTTTTTTCTGTGACTCAGAACCTTCTTAGAACTGTTTTGCTTTCATGTTCTGTTAAAAAAAATGTGCAGTTTCCTGCTGATCTTTTATTTAACATTTATTTTTCAATCTGAAGTAAAAAATTCTGTCAAATATTAGCAAATCACAACAGTGGAGACACCTAGTTTGCAAAACAGGCTATATAAAAAAGAAATACCTAGGATTTTGCCATTGCACATATATAGTAAATTAAATTAGACATAATTAAACAGAGCCACTGTAACTGGCATAAGATGACATTGTCGTTTGAACCCCGCTTGCAACTAAGCACCATGCAGCTGCCCTCTCTCACTCCTACCTGCAGAGGGGGAGGTGGGAAAAAAAAAAAGGTAAAAGTAAAGCCACATGGGTTAAGATAAGGAGAGTTTACTTGAACAACACAAAGAGAGAGAGAGGGGAAACAATAGTAACAGCAATAATACAGCGAGTGATATAGAACAGGCTGCTTACCACCGCCATGGCCACATCATGTCTCAACAAGCCAAACCATGCCCTCTGCACCCCCACCACCCCAGCCATATATATTGGGCATGACGTCAGTATGGTATCAAATATCTCATTGGCTGGTTCAGTCTGGGTATCGTGGCTGTGGAAATTAACCCCATCCTAGCCAAACCGAGGACAGATGATCAATTCTGATAAGGCATTATTGCAATCATTAAAATGGCTTTGAGTTGTACGAACTAGCATCTCACAAACTAGTTCAGGAGTTAGCATAAGTCAGGAAACAGACTCAATAGGCACTTTGGATATAGCCAGTGTTTAGAGGGTAAGAGCATTTAGCCGTATGGTGGTAAGTGGTGCCATGCTTGGCCTAAGTCCTAAAGCCTGAACGAGCAGAGAACAGCCACTGGGAGATTTTGTTTACTATTGTAGACATGACTTTATGGTTTTTATATTTCAGCTTATAGGCTCTTTTGAAGTAAAAAATAATACGATTTCAGGGGGCTTTCATCCTTGAGAACATTTTAGTATTTGACAGAAAACAAAATATAACAGCAGGTAACAGCAGATATGTGATGTCACCTCATTGGAGAAGTTGTCTTTCTAGTGGGTTTCCTTCCGAGTTGATATGTCTTTCTCCAGCATCTGAATAAGCAGCAATCTTAATCAATGTCAGAAGACATTGGGATGTAGTAAAGTGAATACAGGCGAGTCACTGAGTATGAAGGAAAGAAGTTGGCTGGATGAGATGAATAATAAGCTTTTTTTTTATTATTATTCATCCCCAATTAATATGAGGTATTTTGTAATTTCTCTCCATGAATAAGTTGTTTTAAAGGGAATGTTTTGGGGTTTTTTTCTTTTTGTTTTTGGGGTTTTTTTTTTGTAAATCTGACTTATAATTTTATTTATTGCTTCATTTTCTAGAAAAACTTACTATTCCTATAGAATTTAGCTTTAAAAATCAAAATGTTTTATCTAAGTAAGAGGATGTTGGTTAATTTATTTTAAAGAATCTTGTCCAATAATAATATTTACTTTCTAAATGACAATCTTTGGAATCAGAGCAGAAAAATAGATAAAGTAGACATTATCAACTCTATTATATGACAGTTTTATTTTGAGTAATACATAGATGAATAGCATGTAATTGCTTAAAGTTTGTAGTAACAATTGTAATAATCATAATTTTATCTTAAAGTTTTAGAGTTTCAGAAGTAAAGCGAAGAACAAAATATACCGTCTAACCGTGTTATTGTTGCATGCATTTCTGAAGGAATATTTTCCTCCTGCAGCCTATTAAAGTAAAATATTTTGAAGTACAGAACAGCAATTAACTTTTGTTAATGCTAAAAATGAACTTGTATTTTTTATTTGCTATTGAAAAGTATAAGCAAAAGTTCTGTAATTAAGCTGAGTCAAAATAAAATCAAATAATCTAGAAATTTCTCTACATCTCATTCACACAGAATTACTTAAGCAGTAAATCTTGTTGCTTTTTAAATGCCTGTTACTGAGTCTGAGTATTACAACAAATAACATATAATGATGATGTCTCCTCAGTTTTTCTCCAGCTCAGAGTCTTACTGCCCTTTGGGTATACCTTCCTGTCCATACTGTTTTAATTTCTTATGAATATGTGCACTTACAGGAGAAGCATTTCCCCATTTTCAGGTGTGTCTCATGATATATAAGTCTGCTGTCCTCTCAGAGGTGTATTCTGTTGCTGAAGTTATTCGGCATCAAACTTCTACTGCCTTATGTTTTCCATATTTTCTGGTCTCAGTAGACAAATTCTTAGACTCTGAAAAATTGTATACTTCCAGTTTAGGAAGTTAATTTTTTTTTTTCCCCCCCAAAAAATTAAATTTTCTAGTTGCAATTGAGATGCTTCTTGCTTGCACCAAGTGCCTTATCATCACATTAGTAAGGTTAGTTGAAAATATTGTAATGTGGAGACATAGATATTGCTTCTGTTGTTCTTAGGAAATGGTGGATGTTTGGGCAGCTTTTGACTCCACGGTTAAATAGAGGAATTTTCCTTTCTGGGAAACCTAACAAGAAAATATGCATATAGTAATGCTGGTGGGGATCTCTGAATGCCATTTTAATTTTAAAATAACTGTTAATGACACTGAGATCTTTATCTACCACGCCTAGTATTGTTTTTTTCTTGTATCACAATCAAATAACTCATTCAAAATTTCAGCAAGTAGTTATAGTATTTCTTGCAGAAGTGTGTTATTTCTTAAAAAGACTTCTTCAGCACTCAGTATAAGGCAATAAAATAAGCTCTGGTGTGCTTCTCTTGTCCTTACTTTTGAAAAGGAAAAAATAAGGCTTTGTTTATCATTATGTGTACAAATGGTCTTTCATTTGTTTACATTCTGTGTCTGACCAAATTAAAAAATCAGATATTTGACAATGTTGTTTAATCTCTTTATTCACACTTTCAGTTGAACTGAGTGTCCTAAAGCCTATATTGTTTATTTTTTCCCCTTGAAAAATGTTTTGTGATTCAGTTAAGGTTATTTTAGGTGCATGAACAACTTGAGAAGATAGTTTTCCATCCAAATGCCATGACATCTACAGCAATAAGTGTTAACATTACAATTTAAGATCACAGATTGCTTGAAATTTCCTCTTTTTAACTATCTAGTACGAAAGCAAAAAGATTTGATTCTATGAATATGGACACTTTTTAAAAAGTGTTTTATAGTACTATGTAGATGATGCTTCACATACAGTTCTAGTATGCAGAATTGTTTTCCTAGTCTGTTTTCTCTGATTTTACCTAATAAACAACACTATATTTTTAATTCTTTAGCCACAGTTTTTTATAGTGGTAGGATGCCATAGATTTCAGTGTCATGACATGTTTCAACACAGTCACTTTCTCAAGAAAAATCTAGACAAGTTACACTGTAGAATTGGAGATAAAACAAAAAAAAAAAAAAACCAAGATAGAACTTACTAAAAATTTTTTTAATCCAAACCTTTCTCCTCAAAGCTGAGCAAATTATAACTGAGAGATATTTTCTGTCTTTTAAAAAATGCTGATGGTAGAAAGTCTACTTTTCCCCCCAATTTATTCCAGTAGTTTTTAACAGTTAATAAAATTGCATAGAAATTAAATTTATATGTATCACTGAGACGTGATACGTTGTTTGTAGTGCAAGTATATGAAAGAATTTTCTTTATTTTGGGATAACTTGAGTTTGTCAGTTGGATTGCTACAGTGTATAACTAATAAGGAGACGTATTTAACAAAGAAGGTCAGTAATTAGGCTGCTGTGATGGACAAAACACGTGCTATCATCCACTAGGAGTTATATGAGCAATACAAAGGAGCATCTTTAGGTATGCTTGAGCTTTAATACGAAGAAATCTACAAAAAAAAAAAAAACTTATTATTTCTGATGATCTAAAGGAGAGGACTAAAGAAAATCCTAACTGATAGAATCATTCTGGTAACCTTTTGGGCAATTTTCTTATTTGTCCCAAACCTTTGCCAGTGCAGTTTGACAATCAGGCTGTATTTTTTAAGTGAAGGTAACAACAATCTTTCATATTCTTTTAAGCTAAATGTGCATTACTGTCAGCAAACCTTCTCTTTGGTGTTTTTTTTTTTTTTTTTAAATAAACAACTTCAGTTTCTTGAGATAATTTGAATTTTAATGTGGTCTCCAAAGCCTAGTCCAGTCTGAAGTGATCTGCAAATTCAATGGTGTACTCTACTTTCTATTATAGAATGATAAATGTATTGAACAGTACTGAAGTAAAGACAAATACGTATGTAAACACGTTCAGCATTTTTTTCTTGTTCTACTGTGAGCAATGAATAACAACTGAGTACATTTTTCCAATCATTTATACACTCACCTTGCAGCAGATTTTTCTTTACTGTAATTTTCTAGGTCGTTTAAGAAAATAGTCTCAGGCACTACCTTAAATACCTATTATTTCTAACATACTAATGAGATGAGGTATCCTGTTGAATGACATTTGTTTGTAATGGAATGATTTATTAGATGACAATAAACACCTTTTCATTTTCCATATCTTTGTACTAACTTATTTTTCTTCAGCTGTAGCTAAATAACCGTGTCCTTTTTCCTGCTTTTAAAAACAAGTAATTATGTTTGCCCTTTTCTAATATTCTAGAAAATCTTTTATTCTCTTTGTGTGATCTCAAAGATAATGCTAACACGAGATTTGCTCAGCCATTTTTGTAAGTACTCTGCAGAAAATTTCATCAACCTGATGAAATTTCTTCTGACTTACCTAAATAACTTTTTCCTTACTCTGTCTTGGCGTGATGTCCGTTCATGCATAACCTGCTTAATGAAAACTGAAGCAGGAAGAGTGTAAACACTTCATCCTTCCCAGCATCATTAATGTTAATGTTAAGTAATGACTCAGCTCTTTCTTGCCTATCCTTTTGCTTTAGATAAACTGACAGCATATTTTCCCTTCCTAGCTAGATTTTTTTCTGTGCCTTGGCTAGCCTGGCTACTGTTAGTTTACTGAAGGCAGGGGAGTGAATACTTGCCCAGTGGTCAAATGGAAAAAGACTGCTTAAACTTAGCAACTTCAATGACAGATCAGTCTCGAAGATTACTAATGACAGATGTGCAAAAAAGAGCCAATAGTAAATTAGCAGTTAAGCATTGCGGACAATCAAAGTAAAAAGCTTTCCCTTGTTCTCTTTCCCCCACTTGTGTAACCAAGACCTCTGACTTTTCCCTAAGGTACTTGTCTATACTATTGTTCAGCTGCACTACCCAGGCTACAATATTTTCTGATCATGTTTGAACTAGTCCCTATGAGCTTTCTTCATACTCAGTAGGAAGAAGATGGCAACTCCGAAGTGTGGTTCATTGTAGTTGTCTTGAACATCTGTCTGGGGTGGTATGAACCAAACTCTGAAAGCTATCACTGTTAACGGTAATAGTAGACAAAGGTGAGGACCTGTTATTTAAACATCTACAATACAGATGTCAGAGTTACAGAAAATTAATTGTATACAAACTATCAACTTTTTTTTTTTTTTTCAATTCGTGTAATTAAAAACTGGTGCTTTTGTTCAGCTGTACACAAAAGGTAATTAGGGAGAAGAAATAACATGCAGTTCTAATCCATTTCACTTAATCTTAAAAGTCAGAAAATGGACAGATAGATATCATTACATAACCAGTACTGCCAACTGTAATGGAACCAATCAGGTTTTGTTTGGGGGTTTGGGTTAGTTTGTTTGTTTGTTTTGCAATCATTTCAGATCTACACAATAATTTTCAAGTGAATAATGGCATTGTTTTCAGAAAGCTGCCATTCTTAACTCTGGTCAAGATTTTTCTGGAAAATGAAATTTTTAAATTTATAGTCCTCTACTGTTTTGCTAAATATGAAAGCAACTTCATCATTTTGTTCATATTGTTCTCATTTAGGTTTAATGCTAAACATGAGTCTCTGAGTATATTCAGGAGAAGTATTATTTTAGTTAATATTATGCGTTTAAGGTTTACAGTGTACAAAATCTGAATAAAATTATAAATGTGGAGAAAAGGTATTTGAAGTTATATTGTGGTCATTCATGACTCATTTATTTACCCTGGAAGTCCAGGTGCTCTTTTCGTCTTTTTCTCAACATTACTTTTACCACTGCTTTGTCCTCAAAGAAAGATATGTCCTACAATCACAATTTTAGGAATGACAGACAAAAATGGATAAATTTGGCTGGTAAAGAAACTGCTAGTTTATCTATTTGGGGAGGCATTCTTCTTTTAAACCATTTGAGCATATGAATTTATGTGAAGAAGTGGAAAATGGCAAGGGGGTTACTGTGCAGACTTTGCTTATGGTATCAGCATGTGGTTTTGCAACTATATGAATGTCAATACATAATGCTGACATACATGAATGTAAAAAGCTAGAATGAAAGAAAACTAACCTCATTCAGATATCCCTATTTTAACAGTATTGTGGCTGACAGAAAACATACTGTATATATTCTGAGCACTATAAAGAATAAAAAAAAATTTTTTTTGACCTTCACAAGTATGAAAGCTGAAGAAAGCTGGTATTCTTTCTAAAATGTTATTTAATGGTATTAAATCAAATTTGTTTTGTCTTTTCCTCATAATGTAGTAGCAAATAAGTTTATGAAATTTAGTTTAAGGAGGTGTAAAACAATAGTTCAAACAAAATAAATTATACTAGTATCATTTAATTTTCCTAATATTTAGGATACATCTGAACAAACTTCAGGCCTAAATCAAGATAAAAGAATACTAAAAATTATTCTAAATTAAGATCTGTTACCATGACACTAACCTATATTCAAGATCTTAAAACTCTTTTTAGTTCTAAATGGTATCGTAGGAATGCCTCAAACAAAATGTTTTCTATTAATTAAATTATCTTAAATAAATTATGCAATTATTGAAATGTTAGTTATGTTAATACATTTTATAAGTAGAAAATTTTAACTAGTTTTCACCCTTGTTTGTAGATGTCTTTCAATTTTCCTTAGCATAATGACTGTGAAGGCTAGGTTGACCTTACTGTACCAAGTATAACCCTCTATTTCTGGGTCACTTCATTTGGCCTTCTTTTGTCGTAAAGGAAGAGACTGTCTCAGTAAGATATGAACAACTTAGGAGTGAAAAGCGTTTGGTTTTTGGTGGCTAATACATGTGGTAGATGGCTCCAATCAAGAAGCTGCCATAAAAAGCATTAATAGGTTTGCCATCCCTAATAGTGGTCCCTGATGAGCTTCAGTTGACTGTGCAGTTAGTAGTCATATGGGGAAAAGCTTCCTTGTTCTTTGGACAGGCTCATCCTTGCTGTTGATAAATATTTCTCAGGATTTGATACCTTTTCATGTCAGCATTTTTCATACTGAATCTCAGATCTGCTGATTAGCGCTGTCTCAACACGTACACTTCTTTCTTCCATGCATCCTTTTTTGTATCTTCCATGACTTTAGACCACTTACTTTCTCACACTTAAGATAATTTTCTCAGCAAAAAAGTACGACAGTCACACAGCTGTGCTGCAGGAAGCTCAACCTTGGATCACAAACAGCTGAACCCATTGGCCAAGGGTTCCCTCATGTACTGTAATTTGTTGTGTGTACCGTTGCATAGGAAATATCAGTTTCATTGTGATAAAATTGTAATAATTGTCAATTAAAGTAATTAGAACTTTTAAAGAGAACACATACTCTGGTCTAATAAAGCGTGCGGATTTCAGGCTCAATATTTCTCTTAAATTTGTCTTCATAAATTTCTGAAAGCTTGATCTCTTGACATTGGTATAATGTCTAAGTTTTAGAGAGAACTAACTCATTTTCCAAACTAAAAAAACCTGAAATAACTTCTTCAATATTAAATATAATTTTTTGATCTGTGAATATTTATCTTAAGCACCTTTAAAGTTAGGTGCCTACCGACATCACCACCAGGGAATTTAGGAATTACAGGGGCTCTGACTCACAGAGCAACTAACATTTAATCATCAATTAAGTCTCTTTGTTAAGTAGGCCTTATGTCACTCCTGCATAAAATGCTGCATATACCTTTTAATTTAATTTAGTAAAATATGCATCAAAATGAAATTTGAATTTTAGATATACTTTAAACTTTGTTGAACAAGACTTATCTCTTGGCAATAGAAAAATGTATTCCTATTGATTGAATTTATGTGAAATACCGTGGTGATTAAATGTAAATTAGTATTCATTAACATTTGGCAGTAAACATATCTTGGAAAACAGCATTAATTTTTATTCACATAAATATCACAGAAAGTAATAATATGTTGTATTTTCCTCATGTTTTCCATTTCTCAACAATTGATAAGCAAGACAATGAAGACCCAGAAAAGAAATATTACAAGCCTCAGTACTGTACATGTGTTAGGTATGCAGGTTTAATATTTAATTTTTAAGGTTAAATTAGCATCTTAGTTATATTTATAGTATATACATGTGTATCATGTTTGTAAATAGGGACTCCCACCCACATGAAGAATCCTGATGGCCACAAAATCTAAAGACAATAGAAATATAAAATAATTAGGAAGAAAATTATTTAACTGAACGTGTCATCTGCAGGAGTTGAGGTAGATCAAGATAGACATGAGTTAAGCATCTTTATGAAAGAGTTTCAGAGCTGTAAGCCCCCTAATGAGGTTTTGACCAAATTACACTGGATTTTAGGGTATGACCTTTTTTTTTTTTTAAACTGGTCATAAACTATCTAGGATATTTCCGTTGATAAGAACACAAATGTGAAACTCAAAATTTGATGGAATACGCTGAAAAACATAAGCCATTATTTATTTGTAAATCCAGGGGTTTTTTGTTTGATTTCTGGATTTTCCCACATAATTCAATTTTTTTCCTTTTTCTTTTTTTTTTTTTCTTCGAACAAATGTTAGCTAGGGTGTTGAACAAGGCACTTCAACAAGACAATGAATTAATCTGTGAAGCATTGCCTACTCAGGAGTTCCAAAGTCACTGACACCATTCATGCACTCATCCATGTCTCCAGCAGTGGACTGTAGAGTGCTATTGAGGCTGTAACTTTCATGGCATCTTGAAAAGAGAAGGGACCATTTAAAAGACACCTTTGAAAATCATCTCTCAATGTCAGAGCTGCTGAAATATGACAATTTTAATGAATATGACTCATGCCCACTCAAAAAAATAAACCAGTAATGGATAGCTGAGTGCTTTGCCTATACATTTAAAACTGTTATTCATTATACTAAAACTATAGCAGATTATACTTTTTTTTTATTTGTTTGGAGGGGTGGTTTATATATCTTAATATTTTTTTAATCTGCCTGCATATTATGCCTCCCTTCTTCATCTCTTAAAATAACTGAATATTATCCTATAATTTGATCACATAGTAGTTTCTTCTGTCCTGTACTGCATGAAATTTGAAATATTCCATGTTCCATGTTTTAATAAATTTACTTTTTAATTGAATATCCTAAAGTGCTGCAGGACCAAATTTTTCATCGAACTTCATAATATTACAAATGGAGAACAAATCTACAGAAGCTGAGATGGAAACTTCAATTTTCTTAAACCCCTGTTTAATTGTTTCTAATTAAGAAAAGAAATTATCATTAATAAGATAGACTTCTATTGCTTCCTTCTGAAAGTTTATGTTCTTCCTTCTCTGCATTCATCATAAGTTGCTCCCTAAATTTAATGTCTTCTGTGGAGCTGGATGTAGAATTGTAAGGTAAATGAGGTGAAAATGGTTTACGTTACATTAATAAAAAATTATGACACAAGCATTTTGTACACAGTATATGATTTAGGGAGGGAGGGACATAAGGTATGCGGAACATTTTTACACTCTGTTGAAGTTTATAATTGTGTTGGGTTTGTGTCTGGAGGGGTTTTGGTAGCAGGAGAGTGGGTTACTGGCGTGGCTTCTGTAAGAAGCTTTGAGAAGCTCCAAGTCGCACCTAGCTCTGGCCAAGGCCAAGCCAAAGCCAATCAGTGCCAGTGTGATAACATATTTAAATGGGGAGAAACCTGTTGTGTGAGGTCCTTTGTTTTGGAGAGGAGTGTGACGCGAGAGACAACCATGGGGACACCCAGGTGAGTGAGGAAGGAGGAAGGGAGGCGCACCGGAGCAGCCATTCCTCTTCAGCCTGTGGTGCCATGACAGGTTGAGCTCTTGCAGCTATTAGAGATCAGTGGTGGAGAAGAGTCCTGCCTGCAGCCCTTGGAGGCCCCCATGCTGGAGCAGGAGACTGATCCCAAAGAAGGCCGTGACTCTGAGGGAAGCCCACGCTGGAGCAGTCCGTTGCTGGGAAGATTGCAAACCATGGAAGGGAGAAGTTTGTGAAGGGTTGTCTCCCGTCAGTAAGACACCACGTTACAGCAGGGGAGGACTGCGAGGAGTTTTCCCCCTGAGGAGATAGGACAGTGCAGACACCCTGACTGCTTGCACAGAGCTTACACAAAAGACCGGGGCCTGCACAAGCACCTGATGAAGACCAGGGCGATGCCCCAGGGCTACCTGGTGCCTCGGAGTCTAGACTGCCGTAGCTGCCTCCGGTCAGTGCTCACTGAAATGACCACAGCTCACACCCGACCAGGGTATAAATGGAACCCTGCCAGAGAACTCATTTGGAGTCAGTCCTCCTTGGAGCAGCAGGTGATACAGTTGGGGACCCTCCCCTCGGATTGGGACGCCAGTCTAGGATACTTCCTGGGACTCCCCTCAGATTAGGATGCTGTCCGAGCGTACCTCCTGGGATTGAGTGACCCTCACCCCGGTAGTGGTGAGTGACCCTTTTGGTATCTTTAAGTGGGAGATTCTCATTTGTGTGATCACTCATGTACACATTGTGGTTCATCTTCCTTAGAGCGTCTTTCTTAGTGCTCAGGAATCTGTTGTGCAGTAATATGTTCCCAACTGACATCCGAACCTGTTATTAATTTGGTCAGTCAGAGTGCCGGGCAAAATTTCACTGCAATAAATCCACGCTTTTTGGATAGCTGCTGCTGTCTGTTTTGTGGGAGCCTCCACGACAGGAGGAGGAAGTGGTAGAAATAACATAGAATGGACTAGGACATTACTACCCCCCTGCATCAACTGGGAGGAGGGAGGTAGCCCAGAAAGAACGGAGGGGCTGGGGGAAGGTGTATTTAAGATTTGGTTCTATTTATCGCTGTCCTACTGTGATTTGGTTGGTGAATTGCTAGTGGTTTTATTTAAATTAAATTGTTTTTGTTTCCCCAAGTCAAGTCTTTTCTGCCCATGACTGTAATTGGTGAGTAAGCCCTCCCTGTTCTTTGTCTCAAGTCTAGAGCCATTTATATTTTCTTCTCCCCATTCCACTAGAGGGGGGGTAGCAGTGACCAAGCGACTTCATGGTTCCTTTGTTGCCCGTTAGGTGGACTTAAACCACAACAATAATAAAGATTAAGGTAATTTATATTTAGTCTTCTTAAAGCAATAGGTTCTACAACATGTGTAGCACTTGATTCTCCGCTCAGTAAATTGCATTTTTTTGCAGTTTATTCTGTATTTTGTTCAAAGTAGTCATTGAATAGTGAAAGTTATCCATGTGGATCATAAAGGCTCCATTAAAAAAAAAAAAAAGATGGAATTAAATGAATACTTTACAATAGAATTTTCTGTCTTCTTACTACAGCATCTTTTATATATTTATGTTTTCTAGCGTTGTGATTAATGCCATTTAAGAGAGTTGCAGTCCAGCAATGTCGTACGTGTGTCTGCATGCATTACCAAATACTAAGATGACTAAGTGCCATTTAAGCACAGCAAATTCAGGATACAAATTGAAGTTCATCCTC
Organism: Bucorvus abyssinicus; assembly: GCA_009769605.1. Classification (NCBI taxonomy): domain Eukaryota; kingdom Metazoa; phylum Chordata; class Aves; order Bucerotiformes; family Bucorvidae; genus Bucorvus; species Bucorvus abyssinicus. Next base: position 72,997,669 of record CM020024.1, on the reverse strand, counting down.
AGGTACTGGAAATGAAGTGTCCTGGATCTCAGGCAAGATTTTTCTAGTAGTTTAAACTTTCCCATGTGCTTGCACAGTCTTTGTTGATATACTTTGTTGGCCTGTTTCACATCTCCATCTGTTTGGAAGTCAAAGAAAGAAGCGGTCTGGAGCTATTAGAAGTATGAATTGTTAATTGTGCTTGGAGAAATCTTAAACTGTGAATAGTAGAAATTTTAAAAAATAATTTAAGAAAAGTCTTGCTTTGACCACTCTGTATTAATAGACCTTGATATCACTTTTCCAGTGAGTGCTGCCTTCTTATTTAGAATTATATCAGCAGCTAAAAAAAGAAATCTGAATTGCATGAATTGCGTGGCAAAGTTTTTGTCAAAATCTTATATTTGTTAGAAGTGGTGGGTAGATGTGGTTGCTGGCAAGAACAAGACCTGACCAGGACACATTGTTGATTTGTCTTTCCAGATGCGCTCCTGTTAGCCAGGGAGAGAACCTTGCCCAAGCCATCCTGCCCACAGGGTTGACTCCTGTGTAACGCTCAGAGTAACAGGCTTCATCTACAGTCCTGATTTAGGCTACAGTGCTCAAGTGCAGGGCTGCCCAGCAGGTACAACTGGACAGCACCAATTTCAACATTAGCATACTTTATTACTGCTTTTCCTTTATCATGACACTCCTTTTTGCCACCTTGTATGTCCCTTTCTATGCCCCAATGTCCTCCCAACTGCCCTCAATTACTTTTCCCAACTTTGCTACGTCCCTATTGAAATTGGATATTTCTGTTACTGTGTCTTAGGTAACTGTGGGAATTCAGTGCAAAAGCACAAGTAACCTCAGCCTTGAAGGTTATTGCTGATGTGGTTACCTTGGCACTCCTGTTCTGCAAGATACTACCATCCTGAAGGTCCCCACTAATTCCCTCCAATTACCTGTGAAGTTCAGTCATTTCTCAGATAACTCTGCCTCAACCACCCCTGCCATTCCTCTTTGTAACTTATGTCAGGTTCTCACGCTATTATCATAGAATCATAGAAGTGTGTAGGTTGAAAAAGACCTTTAAGATCATCTAGTCCAAACGTTAACCTGTCACCTCCAGCAGTTTCCCATGTTGTGTCATGTCCTGCTCAGTTAACTTAACCTCAGGGCAGAATCTAGTCAGCAGCCTGGTCATGGTCTTCCAGTCCTAACAAGATTCCACCTTTTATGTAACTTCACAGATATTTAAAGCCAATCGTCATGCCTATGGACACTTCTTTTAAACACAGACTTTTTATTGTGCTTTTAGCACAGGTAACTAAGGGGACCCAAATGCCATCTACATACCTGTAGTCAGCTAACTTTTCCAGTAGCAACACTAACAGTATTTGTCTTTGAGAGACTTCAAATAACTATTACAACCACCTGGTTTTGATTCCTTCCTCAAATGCTCTAGCCTTAAATAAAAACTTTATTCTATGTTGTTGTTATTTCTAGTGCATCACCATTATAGTCTGTCTTGTTTTACTTGTTTCTACTTACTGCTTGTTTCTTTGTGAACTTGGGCATTATCTTCTCACTGAAATTTATCCATACTGTAAAAACATACTTTAAAATCTCTTTTATAAAAAAATTAAATCCTGTTTTCAGATTTTGATAGACTTGTACATTTAATTTAAATGATCCTTATAAAGCTTAATTGAGTAAGAAAAAAATGTTAGTTAAAAAGCTGTGTCTGACAATTTTGCAGTCCATTGTATTTAGGCTTTCTGTGTGTAGATTTGCCGTCAAGTAGGAGAATGGAAAACTTTAGCTATATAAAAAAATCTACATTTGTGAACCCTACAAACAGAATAAAGGACTTCATTATGTTAAAAAGTTTTTAAGAACAAACTGTGATTTAAAAAGTTAATTAAAAAGTGCAAAGTCAATTGCATTTTCAGGAGTATTGATTACTCCTTCTGTGCTCTCCATTTTAACTATACGGAAAATTAACACCAATTGACAGAGTTTTTATTTGAAAACTTAAAATGAACATCTATTTTAGCCACATATTATATTTTACCATTTATTTCTGAAAGAAAACATAGCTGCAACATACTTGATAATTTAATTATTATAGATTTGCACATTAAAATCAAAAATATATTTATATGTTTTAAATAGAAGTAGTACATCAGTGGATCTGGTTTTCTGTATTTTCTGGAACTTGATCTTCCTGTGAATGTCCCTCATAGGTAAAGTCTTCAGGCTTGCTGGTCATGTACAGAGCAAAAGCATAATGTTCTCTATTTCCTGTGTAATGTCTCCAGGTCCCTTTTGAAGTATAGTTTAGGTATTAGGACAGATTTTTAAGTATAGTTCTGTAGCCAGAAGAATGAATTTGGTAAGAATATAGGATAAAGTAGGTGTAGTGTCACACAAGGTGGGAATTAGCTTCAGACAGCACACACTAAAATTTGCATACACTTAGATATTACATGTGGTTTTGGAAGCTAAATACACTGGTTAACATTATAGTCAATGGTAAGATTGAGCACCATCCAGTTGCCTTGACATTCAAAGAGATGACAAATATGACACAGTCCTTGTTCCCTCTTCAAGTGACAGCTGCTTAAGATACCTAAAGATGTCTGTCTTCTACTGATGACTATTTTTTGATATTTGGCATATTTCATTTGCTATTGCCTATTTGTTAGGATTTTTTTATGTACTAAGTTACTTTTACTACAGTGGTTTTGAGTCCTGTAGAAGTCTCTGATTTGTCTATGCATTGTTTGTGTGGTTATACAACATGGATTCTTAAATGAGGTGTTAGTTCTCATAACTGAACTAAATGTATTATATGGACAGATAGAAATGTCATGTCTGAGTCCCTTATGCGCTTGAAAGTTGAATGGCACCACAGTCAATAAGATCTCTCATCAGTACTTCCTTACCTGTAATTTACTAACCTATATGTTTACATTTATATAGATGCTAGAAAGAATATATGGTGAAACAAGTCAAACGATAAACTTTAAAATTCAATAAAGTTAATGTCCAACATATATTACTGAAGCACAGCCTAGGCTAGATTGCCATGTCATACCATTCCTCCTCTTTAGAAATCTAGCTGGCTGATGCGCCTTACAGAGCATCATGTGTGGCTAGTTTTGGCCAAGTAAAATTGAGAAGTAAAAGCCCTTAAGTTTGAAAGCCAGTGATGCTACAGAAATGGTGATATAAATGATAAGATGGAGAATGGTTAAGAAGGTAAATAAAAAAACCAAAACCAAACCCCCAGAACAAACATATACACTTCATTTGACATTTGGCAATGGTTTTATTCCTTCTGTTGTTCTAAAGGTTCTTTTTGATCTTCATGCACTTTTAGGAATGGCACCCTGGCAACGCAATGGAAGGAACTGGAAGAAAATAAGGTGTCGGAAGACATGAGAGAGAGAAGAAGTCTTTTCACAAAATATGTGTCTTCTGTTAGAGTTAGGCATGAGTTCGCTGATGAAGTTTTATAGAATGCTGTTCCTTCCTTCTAGTTTAATTTAATTTAGAGAATGTGTTTTAACCTACAAAAAAAAAGTAGCCAGAATTTTTAAGAAGTATTTTTCAGGATTTCTTTTTCATTAAAAATAGAGGATAATGTTTTGCAGTATGTTAGCCTGGCATTTAATAAGATGAGCCAAAATCATAAAAATGCACCCAATTCTATTTTTTTAAAAAAATTCTTGCTTGAGCCGCCTGAAGATTTACTCTGCCTGTATAGAAATTTAAATTAATAATAGAGCATATAATATAATTAATATCTTTCTCTGTCATAAACCCCTTTCTCATTATGACCATGAAAGGTGATTTATCCAGAGTTGTATAGTTCAAGGAAGAACTCAGACCTGCATTCTTGAGTTCTCAAAGAACTCAAATCCCTTTTCATGCACTCATCCAGAGAAATCATATTTGTTAGATCTCTCCTCTCTTTTACCAGATTGCTTGGGTAGATTAGGAATTATTTTTGCTTGATTGTTTTTTTGGGGGCTTTTTGTTTGTTTGTTTGCTTACTTTTACAAAAGCAGCTAAGGCTGTCTACTCCAAAATACATCAGTCCCATTTCATGACATAGATTAGTTCAATTATGGTAAAATCAAAATCTCTTTATTGTAGTTTCAAAATTTGTTGCTTGACGTAATTACTTTAGATATACTTTGTTTATGACTAGCTCATTTTGGAACAGTAAAAAACACTATTCAGACAGTACTGCTGTAATAAATATGTTTCCAGTGTGATTGATTAACATACTCCATCAATAGATAGAAACAAACAGTGTAAGTGTTGCCTGTAATTAATAGGAGATTAGGACTGGAAAGGAATTTAGGCACTGCAGCGTATTATTGCAGTACCTAACTCTTAAGTCTACTTTTCGGATGTGTTCACTGTAGACTGAAATCCCAGACATTTTTTTCAGACTATTAGCCTCCTAAATGAAGTTATATATCTGAGACTGACTAGAAGACTAGAGTGCTGAATGATGAGCCAATAGTTAGCCCATAGTGAGAAGTATCTATTTAGTGCCATTTCTCTTCAGACAATACCGATCTCCAGGGAGGCTGTTTTCTCCACTCATGATTAATGGTCCTCCTTCTTAAGATACAGAGCACAGCAAGGAGGGTTTTTTTCCCCTTTCGCACAGCAGTTTATTAGGATATAGTAGATGCAGATTCAGATTTCTTCCTCTCCTTGCAGATTTAAACCTACTTTTTTTCTGGTTTTTTTTTTTTTTTTTAAAAACATATGCCCTATTCTCCACGCTATAGATTATTGTGGAATAAAATTGCAATTTGAAGAGCAAGCTTTAAAATATTTTTTTGTCTTGATAGAAAGAGAAAAGCATGAATAAACTACTGAATGATCTTATTTATCCACGGAGTTATTAATTCTATCCTTTGTAGTGTCTTACTTTGTTTGGTATAAATGTTACAAAAATGTAGTTCTCTGCCTACCTATGAAAACTTCTTTAAAAATAAGCCAAGTTTACTTCTTCGCAGTCCAGGTATTAATACAGTTTTAGACAAAAGATCACATGCTGCTGATACAAATTTATCGGATTCATTCATGTGATGTGATTTGATCTTGTTTATATATGCATGTGCTATAGCTTCTCCTAAAATCCCTTCAATTTCAGGCAAATCCTCTGCAGAGCCTTTTCCAGAAAGGATTCTGCTGTGAGAATTCGTCTCTTATGTCAGTTGAATAGATTTGACTATGTAAAATAAAGTCATTTGAAAATACTTAACGTTTAATAAGCAGATCAGAAATTGTAACTTTTTAATGGAGAGGTTTATAAAAAATATTTTTGACCTATATCGATATATTAACAGAGGATAAGAAGAACATGTAGGACTATCCTCTAAGCTTAAAATTCTGCTTGGCTCCCACTTGAATGTGATGTTCAGTATTTTAGCTCTTGTTACTCTCTTTTGTTTGTCCTCGTGTTCTTCCAGGAATTACTAGAAATTGTTCTCGTAATGTTGTAAGTTTTCTATTGAAACCAATCAATGTATTTTAGGTAAAATGTGGGTGTTTTTTACTGAACAAAGTAATTGGAGTGCCTACTTGACGTATTGTTGACTTTTAAAATCAGAATAGACTTCTAATTTCTTTAGCTGCATCTAAATATTAACAAAAAAAGCATTCTGAGGCAAAATGTCTTTTATCTAGTGCACCTTGATGCAAGACGCGTACATGTCAAGGTATGTACATGACCCTGAAATCAGTAACAACGGAATGAGACATTATATTTTAATCATTATTTATCCAAATAGTAGTCAGCACTGCAACATGAAGTTCATTTAAGATATAGAACTGGCTGTTGGATTATATCCCCAGGATTTATTTTTGTAATGAAAATAATTAGAGCTATCTTTTTAAAATGTGTAAGTTTGTAGCTCCTTGTTCAGTGGATTTTAATTCTTACAAACTAACTTGTTTGTTACTGAAAATAATTTTTTAATTTTTGGATGCTACTGGTATCTGTTACTGAAGTAATTTTTATGTTCATTCCAACTTATGAAACAGAATAATATTGATTATTTGTGTTAGGTGGAAGTTACTACCTTGTGAAATTACTAACCTCTGACATGAATGAAAGGTAAATGTGAATGCTTTATTTCTACGGGCACTGTAAGTTCACTTGTTGAACTTAATAGCTCATTACCTCAGGAATGTTGGGCTAGTAATTCTTGCCAGGAACTGTGTATAAATAGATACAGTATGAAACATGACAAAATTAATACCTAGCATAAATCATTGTTATATTGGAATAGTACTGGAGAATAACTCAACTTGCTGTCCCTACAATAATTCACATTCAGTAAAACAATGTATTATTCTTAATTAATAGGGCTTCTGAGTTACATGGGATTCAAAGAAAACAGGAGCTCAGATAATGGTGTTGGCTGACTGTCTTGCTCATGTAATTACAATGCAGTGATAGTTTCTCATAAAATTAGTAAAATATGACAACTGCTATGTTTTTTTATGGTACTACTGGTTGTGCAAATGCCATATGCTCTTTGGATTTTATATGCTGTTGTGCTTAATAGTGTATTTATAAACTATACATGTAACTATAAACTGCATTTGTGTATTATAATTAACCCTTGATAAATTAATGTCCACTTCAGATTATAGTTAGATCATTTTAATTAAGTAAATAAATTTTCTCTGCATTACAGTGGCAGAGGTAAGACTCCTGTTATGTTCTCGCCCATTCACATATTGTAATACTGAATACAATTTCGTTACGTTTCTCAAAATCTGCTGTAGGAATTAGCTACGGTAAGCACTCTTAGATGTCTTGCTGGCATACAAATTTGGCTTTTCCAAGCTGATACACAGGTCCATGTATCCAAGCTGGAAAGTACTGATGCTTTACAGAGGCCTTTTCAAAACAATAATAACTGCATGAGTAACTGATAAACCCAACCTAAAGCAAATTCTACCTCTGAAGTGTGGTTACAGGCAAGGTCCAATAGAAAACTTTGGAGTCTTCATTTGGATTTGGGAAATTTGACTTTGCCCAAGCCCAAAATTTGGATTTGGCATGTAATGCAAATGAATATACGTGTATATGTGTGTATGTATATATATATATATGTATATATATATAAAACGCCCATCTGTATTTGACTTTAAGGTCACCAGTATTACTGTGTATGGTTTATGTGCATGCTTGCAGGGAGTCTCATTCTGATCTGTCTGCATAACCAGTCTTGCACCTCAATGCTGTGTATTGAATTCAGTGACTCTCCTGATGTCTTCTGAATGGTCATACAGAAATCTCAAAGCACACCGAACAAACTTCATCACTATATTTATCCCTCATAAATTGCAATAATAATCACTGTCTTAAAAAAATATTATAAGTAGAGTCAAAAGGAAGAACCAAGAGTATTTTTCTGCTACAACACAACAGCTGTTAGTATAACGTATAATGCTCTTTCCTGGGAAGTCCAGGATGCTTATTTTACTCTGTTGGTGTAAAGATGGGTATTAAATGAAGGTCTTTGAAAGCCTGGACTAGTCCTCTGACTGTAAGGAAATAATGTAAAATAGAATCAAGACACCAGCTTCTCTCCCAGCAGTTGTTCTTTAAAATTAAAAAAGTCACAAGTCAGGCGTATTTTGACTCTTAGTACTGGAATTAATATTTTCAGGTAGTATAAATAGAAGATACCAGTTCTTTATATCTTTTCCAAGATACTATTCACCAAGATATTATTCACAGAAGCTTATTGGCAAAGTAGTTGCCAGAACGGTTTCTTTCTTTAAGCTCTGTATCTGTCAGAACCATGAAGAACAAGTTGACAAAAGGGGACTATGTTTTCAAAAGGGACTATGTTTTCAGAGAAATACGCAGGAAGTCTACATTTACTGTGGGCTATCCAAATATTGCACAATTTTGGCCTTATTTGCAAATGAAAATTATCTGGAAATTTGATAAAGGAACTGCATTTATACTAATTTTTCCAGCAATTGAAAGAAATAATAGAAAGGAAATTCCAGAAGTTAAAAATCTGAGATTCCAATGATTTTGTTCTTGAGTATGCACACATATTTACATTCTTAGAAACATCATAATGATAATAATTTACATCCATATTCTGCAGCTGCAAATGACTGCATGAGCAGGACCACAATAGAATGGGATCCCTTTCTGTTTGACTACTATAATTTTTCGAGGCTTCATTTAGTTGGGCTGATTTCTAAGCATTTTTCAAGGCCTCTGCTTTTGTTTAACGGAATTGTTTCAGCTCTTAATGAATTCTCATATCCTTCTTGACAGTTCTTAGAAGCAAATTTCCATTTTTAGGTATGATGTTTTATATAATGAAAAGTGTTGGTTTTGATTACTGACAGCAGACGCAGTTGTTACTGAAAATAATAATAAAAAAATTTCTTTATAAAAAAGCCCTGAACATTTTGTTTAATTAATAATAATAGTGTTAATAATGTATTAATAATGTAAGGCCAAAATCTATTGAAATGCATGTTGGCTCAGTTCCTTAAATTTGGTGGAACTATATCCGGTAAAGCTGTCTAAGAAGTGATGCTGTTTCTAACTGAATCTGTTTGTTTGTTTGTTTGTTTTTAAAATGTAATCTTTAATATTTAATTAAAAATGCATTTTTTTCTTTCCATTTAATTATAATTTTTGTAACCTTGCTGATCTTTTATGTCACTTTTAAAAACTGTTAGTGACTAAGAAAGGAATATGTCTCCGAGGCTGTCAAAAATGCATGACCTTCTTCTTTTTGAAAATGTCATTTTCTATCCTTCTAAAGACTGCAGAGTTTCCTTAAGATTTGATGTATTTCTTATATTTTCTTTTATAATAATAAATGTAATATGTAATTTTTTTCCTCTGATGTTATTTACACTCTAAGACTGGAGAAGACTAGTTTTAAATATTTAAAGCAGACTTAGAGTGTAAATAACATTTAAAACGAGTCTTCTTCCTTATTGCGATGGATTTGCATGCCACATATCTAATTTTAAAAGGTGCAGTCCCCCTTGACTTTGAGTCCGTTTATGAAATCAAGAACTCATTTTGGTAATCTTTTTCCAGGAATTTATATTTGAAAAAGTAAGATTGTGTAATTATTTTAAGATGTCATATGTCATCCTTCTCTTTGCAGTAGAAGTTGGAAGGTAATTGGGAAAGCAATACTTTCATATTATGCCTGAACATATTTTTAGTTACTCAATATGGTGTTTTGCCAAAATTGTTTGATTCGATGATCTTAAAGTTCTTTTCCAACCTAAATTATTCTATGATTCTATATGATACCAAGTTGGGTGGTAGTGTTGGTCTGCTTGAGAGTAGAAAGGCTCTACAGAGGGATGTGGACAGGCTGGATCGGTCAACCGAGACCAATTGTATGAGGTTCAACAAGGCCAAGTGCCGGGTCCTGCACTTGGGTGACAACAATCCTGCAACTCTACAGGCTTGGGAAAGAGTGGCTGGGAAGTTACCCAGTGGAAAAGGACCTGGGGGTGTTGATCAACATTCAGTTGAATATGAGCCAGCAGTGTGCCCAAGTGGCCAAGAAGGCCAACAGCATCCTGGCTTGTATCAGCAATAGTGTGGCCAGCAGGAGTAGGGAAGTGATTGTATCTCTGTCCTCGGCACTGGTGAGGCCGCACCTCAGATACTGTGTCCAGTTTTGGGCTCCTCACTACAAGAAGGACATTGAGGTGCTGGAGCATGTCCAAAGAATGGTAACAAAGCTGATGAAGAGTCTGGAGCACCAATCTTATGAGGATTTGTTTAGCCTGGAGAAAAGGAGCCTCAGAGGATACCATATTGCTCTCTACAGCTACCTGAGAGGAGTTTGTAGTGAGGTAGGTGTTGGTCTATTATCCCAAGTGACAAGCAATAGGACAAGAGGAAATGGCCTCAAGTTCCACCAGAGGAGGTTTAGATTGGACATTAGGAAGAATTTCTTCACTGAAAGGGTTGTGAAGCAGTGGCACAGGCTGCCCAGGGAAGTGGTGGAGTCCCCATTCCTGGAGGTATTTCAAGGACGTGTTGATGTGGTACTGAGGGACATGGTTTAGTGATGGACTTGGCTATGCTAGGTTAACGATTGGACTTGACGATTTCAAAGGTCTTTTCCAACCTAAACTATTTTGTGATTCTATGATTGTGTAAGAATCCATGTGCACATATGTGTATATATGTATGTATATACCCACATAAAGATTGCATATTAGTACTGCTGATTTTTTACACTAACTGGTTTTCAGTCTTAATATATAACTGGAAATGCTTAATTCTTTTAAAGTGACACTTTTGGATTAGCAGTACAATTCATCTAACAGGGACTTAGAAACATAGATACTCAAATCTCTGCTTATTTCTAGGCATTGTTTTCAGGGAGCAAAAGGATGTGTGGTAAGAATGACAGTTCTGTAGGACTAGTCAAGATGGGGCCCTTATTCAAGAACATTTGGAGGGCTGAGCTTTAAGTATGTGACAGCTGTCTGTATGGCTTCAGGATGCAATCATTCACAATTTACGTAAGCTTTGTAAATTTTGGAGTAAATGAGCTTCCATAATGACGCAACAGATACAGTCTTTATTTGTAATCAACTTGAATGTCACAAATTGGCCACAGAAATATGGTTGAATTTTGGTATGTAAATGGTACTTCAAACATCAACCACACAATCTCAGAATATTTTTGTAAATTGTTTTGGTAAAATATCATACTATTTCTAAGTTAACAAAAGAAGTTATAAAATAAAAATCAAGGAGGAAAAAACTTGCAGCCTTGTTTGTTCTTTAGTACATCATGCAACTGGTCCATCTTTTTTTGTCAGAAAACACTATAAAATGTCTGCAATGAATTTGATTTATTCTTTGTAATTAGAAAAATGAGGGAAGGGGACAGAAATTGTCCTCTTTTATGCATGAATTAGATTCACATGTCTGATTTCCTTTATCATTGATCAAGAAAGGAATCAAAATAATTATTTCAATGTAATGATTTCCTCCAAATTTCAGAGCTGCTCTCATTTAAAATCAATAATAATGTTTCCAGGTTAACACTACTCATTTAATATACTGGGGCCCTCGGGGTAGGGTACATTTACATGGCAGCTCTTAAGTGATTTCACTTGCTAATTCTACCAGTAAAATCAGATGATCTCCCAAATGGGGAGAACTAATTAAAAATTAGATGTCTTTCTGACTTTTTCACTTAGAACAAAACCTCAGAACTAGAATGTCACAGTCATTCTTTAGGGACAATTTGTCAAATTTATTTTCTTTAGCCCTGATGAGCTTCTGGGTATGTAAAGTTAACATCTTCAATCCTCAGCCTGAATCCTCGTGATATAAATAAGTTTTACACAAAGATGACGGAAAGTCCATGTACTCACGTGTCTTAAGCCTCTCTAGGAAACTTCGGTGACTCAAACACAGGAGAGAACAGCACTGCAAAACTACTTCACATAGATCAATTTTTCGTTAGTAGATGGAGTCTGACATCTTTCTACAGTGCTTGTGACACTGTGTCTAACAGTAACCATTTCTTTAACTTTGTGACAGGTATAGAATATATGTTGGCCATTTAATTGGCATTGTATATTACCTCTGTAGAAGAAGGCTTCTGATGCTAAGAAAACACTTCATATTTCATGAGTTTATTCCCTATCATGGCCTTGTGCTAATTCATAGAGAAAGTCTCAACTGGAACTTAAATAGATGGAAAAAGAACCTGTCAGCCTTTTACAGCTTTTATAAGCTAAACATCAAAAAGAAAAGAAAAACAGATGTCATGGTAGAAACAGAACAAAAACAACCATCAGGAGCAAGAAAGAATACTTCTGAGAAATGCACATACTATCCAGCTTGTTTTGTTTTAATTTTCTTTGTATTTGTTGTTGATAAAATTGTAAGCAAGAAATGCATAAATATGTTTTTTGTTTAAGACAGATCATTGGTGTGATGGGAAGGAGAATCGGGAAAAAAAAAGTAAAACTAGTGGCTTGAAATAGGAACAGTTTAACAATTGAAATAAAATAAAATATTGTAATAATAATAATAATAAATGGAAAATAAGATAACAAAAAGAAAAGACAGGTGATGCACAATGCAGTTTCTCAGCACCTGCTGACCAATGCTGGAGCAGGGATTTGCTCCCTCCCCAACCAACTCCCCCTAGTTTATATACTGAGCATGATGTTCTACGGTATGGAATATCCCTTTGGCTAGTTCAGGTAGGCAGTTCTGGCCATGCTCCCTTCCAGGTTCTTGTGCACCCACTCACTGGCAGAGCATGAGAAACTGAAAAATCCTTTGCTTAGGATAAGCGCTACTGAACAACAACTAAACCATCAGAGTGTTATCAATGTTATTCCCATATTAAATCCAAAACACAGCACTGTACCAGCTACTAGGAAGAAAATTAACTCTGTCCCTGCCGAAACTTGAACAACATGTTATACCGAAAGTCTATCTAGTAATTATATCATGCTCCAATCAAATCCTAACAAGACTTTTCCCCTTTTTCTTTTTTTATAGTACATATTGCTAAATATATATATAAGAACCATCTGATATACTTACAAATTTAAAAAATGAAATTTAGCACTGCATGTGTCCAGGTTAATCTGAACCCTGAAAAAAAGCCAAGACATCTCACTCAGGCATCTGCAAAATAGTTAATGATACCAGAAACCTTAACAATACACAACCTCCTGTCCTGGCTTTATCTCCTGCTGCTGATACATTGCTCTAGTGAACTGTTTCAGACTGCATCAGAAAGTGAAAATTTAGTGCTTTAAGGCAAGTTATGAGCTGGGACAGAAAAAAAAAACCAGCTCAAAAAAATCCTTTTCAGATCAGGAAGTAACTAGTTTACAAGTCAATAAAAACAGTAAACCTGCCTACTGTGAGGAAAAAGTATTTATTTCACATATAATAGAAACAATGAAAGAGATTGTCCATTAAGAAAGCCTTGAATCTTAGCAGCAAAATATGAGAGCGATCTCTGAAAAAGTCAGGAGGGAAGGAAAAACAGAAAGGAAGATCTGATGCTAAATGTCCATGTATTGGTCCTAAGTGGCAGGTTTGGGTAGCTAGGAGTTGCAGGTTGCCCGGGATGGAAGGGGCCCTGAGGGTCCACTTGGCTCTGACAGTGCTGTAAACATCCCATTGCACCCCAAGCTGCAGCCAGGCAGGGGACCTCCTAGTGCTCTGGCTCACATGTATTTGGGAAAGAGGACAGCTGCAAGGCAGAGGAGCCACATCAGGGAGAGGCACTTTGGGAGACCTGGAAGAAGAGGTACATGGGGAAACATGTTGAGTAGAGGCAACTGGAGAGACATGTGGGGATAGGCTCTTGGGGAGTCAGAGGGGAGGGGCATGTGGGGAGAGTCTACAACTACTTGAAATTAGGCTGTAATGAGGTAGGTGTTGGTCTATTATCCCAAGTGACAAGCAATAGGACAAGAGGAAATGGCCTCAAGTTCCACCAGAGGAGGTTTAGATTGGACATTAGGAAGAATTTCTTCACTGAAAGGGTTGTGAAGCAGTGGCACAGGCTGCCCAGGGAAGTGGTGGAGTCCCCATTCCTGGAGGTATTTCAAGGACGTGTTGATGTGGTACTGAGGGACATGGTTTAGTGATGGACTTGGCTATGCTAGGTTAACGATTGGACTTGACGCTCTTAAAGGTCTTTTCGAACCTAAAGAATTCCATGACTCTATGATTCCATGCTGTGCAAGGTGCTATTGGAGACAGACAGAAAGACAGATGTTGGTGATAGAAGAAAGATTCCAGGGCTGCACTGGAAAGGACTCAAGGCAAGATCGATGGGACTACAGAAGGCAGCACCAAAGTGACACTCAGGGGACCCCACAGCCTGTAATTGTGCACTACACAGCAAAATAATTATTAACATATCCCATCCAACTGCAGTTTTTTAATATGACACATTACAGGGGAATCGATTTATATTTCTTTTGACATTAGTCTGTAGCTAAAGGCATGTCAGTGTAACCCATGAAAATGGAAAAATTATGTGTCTTCTTTAATTTACTGGTGTTCCTATACATCTTAAATGCTTGATTTTATGGGCCTTTTCGTGTTACACGATCTTTTACAGCACCTTATTTTTTACTTCAATGGTAACAGAATAGGATCTAAAACCAGTGTACCTTACCTAATATTTTTTCTCAGTAAAGAAATTATTCTTAATTTTTTAAAGAAAATTTTAATTATTAAAACATGATAACTACCATTCTTTCTAATCAATAATAAAATCAGTTAATCATATATCGAAAAAGCACTCCTTTGATTCTATGCTATAAAATTTGAAACAATGTAAATCCCTTTGCCAGGTTTGTTCAAAGACAATAGAAAGCATATACCAGCTTGGATTGCACCAAAAATATTTTGTTAAAGAGAATTCATACTCATTTTGAGCCCATATGAATATTTGGAGAAAGGTTTATAAAGATTTAAAAAAAAAATTTTGAAATTTTATCTCATTTTATTTTCATGAAAAGTCCTGTTATAGAGCATTCATAATATTTTATATGAATTTTAGCAAATGTTAGCCAGCTCTCATAAAATGCTTCTGAAAATTGCCAAGAAAAATTAGGAGAAGTAGCAAATGGATGCCCACTCAGCCATTTTTCAGACTTTAATAACTTGACTTTTCCTAAATACTTTTTTAACATGGCCCTAGGAGCATAACAGAGCATAAGGGTGCTTCTTGTTTATCAATTATGTGCTAAACCAGTCTTGCTTGTAAACCAAAATTTACTCGCTAGCTCTTGACTATTCCATATCCCACACTCTATCATATACTGCTGCTTTGCCCCACAAAGAAGGGAAGTGGGGTGGATATCAAGGCAACAATCAAGATACTGTGCACTTTTTAAACACATTGTAATCTGTTTATCCTAGCAGGGTTAATCCTTTAAGGGACTCTCTGCTTGATCTCGCATTTATCAAATCCATTAGGAAGGATTACACAGAATCTACCCTGAGGAGGCTCCCAAGTCTGCATTTGTAAGAACAGAGTTTATTTCAAAGTAAATTTTCAACTCATGCCCTGTAGATAACCGTTTTAAAAGTAATGGAGGAAGCGGCTAAGAATCATCATTCTATATCCTTATAGCACTGAGGTGAACGAATGGAAGCCATATGCTTCTCAGAAATGCTGTGTAACATATGTAACACTGGGTGGACAGAGAGGGAGAGAGGGTTAAAAAAAGATTAAGGATAAATTAAGGAAAAATATTCTAATAACATTAGACCTTTTGTTTTATACTTAATAAACATTATTATATCTCTTGTTTATCACATTATTAACATAGAAAGTTATCAATCAATGCTTTTGTCTTTTTTGAACTCCTTCTATTCTTTATTTTTGCAGTTATTCTGATGTAAAATATTATTTAATTTCAGATCCTCTACCTGTGTTTCTGTTTTATTCAATATATAGCCCAGGCTATTTGCTTGAGCAGAGTAACATATCTAGGATTTACATTTTTATAAAAACTTATTTTTATTTTTGTTAAAATATTGTATAGGTAGCTATGGGTGAGACAGAGAAATAGGTCCCAGAAAAAAATTGGTCAAAGACAGAAGTATGTGCTGAGAGAAGTAGCATGTGAAAGTCTCCCAAGGCTAGCAGAGCTGTGGAATCTGCAAGAACTGAAGAACTCAGGACACCACGAATCTGCTATGTCTATTCAAGGCCACCAGCACATGCTGGTATCAAGAACAGACTGGATAATTCAGACTACATCTGAGAGGGCAGTGGCTGCTCTATGCAGGAAAAGACAACAGAATTATTCTTATATACAGCTGATGAAACAAAGAAACCCTTGAGGGTCTTTCTGAACACCTACCTAGAAGTCACTGGAGCATCACTATGACTCTTCACTCCTGAGCTGGGGTTGGCCTCCCAGCTGTTGCTTCCACTACATAACTATGTGAGTGTCTAAGAGAGAGAGAGAGGAGAGAACTTTGTGAGGGAATGATGGAATACACTCTGCAAATAGCAATCTACTACAAATAACAGCTTGATTCTATTAATAGCAATAGCTTAATTAATAAGGGATGTTCTAATAAATGTTGGTTATAGTCAGTCTCTGAATCCCTAATAGAAAATGGAATTTACAACACTTGATGCTTCTTACTGACCATATCCGATTTCCTCATCAAAGTAAATGCAATATTCCTCTTAGCTGCATTGCTTATATGCAAGTTTATCTCAGTAATCTTAACACTTCCATATTTTTTGTCATCTCGCCCACTATCTTTTGCTATTTTTTCTTTTTATCAGCTCCTGCTGAACATCATTATTATTCTGATGTTCTTCATCCCACACATGGAAACTATATAAACCTATACACTTTGTCCTTTTAGTTTTATATGTTTAAAATAAACTTATTTGTTTCAGCATCTATCACAAAAGATTCTTTATTGCAAGTGCTTCAGGAAACTCCCACTACTAGGAAAAGTTGGAGTTTTTTCTGTGTATACCTCTCTAAACAATTTCCTGTTCTTCACTTTAGGTAACAAACAAACAAAAAAAACCCAAACAACAACCAAATAACAAACAATAAAGATCATTGAATCACAGGATCCTAGTATCCTGTGGTGGTACAGGTGGGAAAGGACCTTAGGAGATCTCTAATCCAACCTCCTGTTTCAAGCAGAGCTAGCTATGAGTTATTGATCCATTCTCATTCCCAAAAACTTAAGGCACTCAAGAACACAATGTGTTCTTGAAAACTCTTAAGGCAGCTTATTCCACTGTCTGACTCTCCTCATGGTGAAAAAAGTTCTTAGACAACCTACTGCTTTACTGGTGAAAAAATGAGAAAGAATCTGAACTGTTCTTGTTCCAGCAGAAGTCCATGGTCCATTATGCCACTGTGAAGATCTTGGCAACATCTTCTTTGTGGCCTCTGAGTGACTTAGCATTCTCTGTAGTTCCAAATTCTAGGAAAGATGGAAAATTCTGTCCTCTGTGAGGGTAATTTTTGGACATAGGCACTCATGTATCGCATATTTGATATGGAAAACCATCACATGTGCTGCACATGTGCAGCGGTTTTGCTACCAGTTAACAAAGCTGATCATGCCAAGCTAACCTCAAAATATAAAAATACTTTTTAGTGTATTTATTCTACTCAAACTTCTCTTGAAACTTACAAAATACATTAGTTGAACTGGGACTAATTACAAATTATAAGGTAGATAAAGGACTCGATAAAAATGGAAACAATAAAATTCAAGGAGTAAAAGGCATCCGAAGGAATCTCCTATTTTATTTTCTTAAGTTTCAGTCTTGAGAACAAGCTTATATAATATTTTTATGACTGATTCTAATATAAAAATAAGAATAGTCTAAGTAAATTTTTCTCATGACACAGGGTTGGGAGACATTATTAATATACAGCTCGACCTGAATATCTAGCTGGAATGGAATGGAATGGAATGGAATGGAATGGAATGGAATGGAATGGAATGGAATGGAATGGAATGGAATATTTCAGTTGGAAGAGACTTACAAAAATCATCTAGTCCAAATGCCTGACCACTTCAGGGTTGACCAAAAGTTAAAGCATAGAATAATAAAGGGCATTGTCCAATTGCTTCTTAAACCCTGAGAGGTTTGAGGAATCAACCACCTCTCTAGGAAGCTTATTCCAGTGTTTGACTACAATCTTGGTAAAGAAATGCTTCCTAATGTCCAGTTTGAATCTGACCTAGACAGCGTCCTGTCACTGGGTACCAGGGAGAAGAGATCAGCACCTCCTCCCCTTCCCCTCCTCAGGAAGCTCTAGAGAGCAATGAAGTTGCCCCTCAGCCACCTTTTCTCCAAATTAGACAAGCCCAAAGTCCTTAGCCACTCTTCATAGGAGTGCTTTCCAGCCCTTTCACCAGCTTTGTTGCCCTTCCCTGGACATTTTTGAGGACATCCACCTTAAATTGCTGTGTCCAGAACTGCAAACAGTACTTCAGGTGAGGCTGCACCAATGCTGAATACAGAGGCATAATCACATCTTTTGACCAGCTGTTTGTACTGTGTTTGATGCACCCCAGAATGCTGTTCGCCCTCTTGGCTGTCAGGGCGCAGAGCTGACTCATACCGAGCCTGCTGTCAACCAGCACCTTCAGGTTCTTCAGGGCTGCTCTTCAGTCACACCTCTCCCACTTTGTACTTGTGCCTGGTGTTAATCTGCCTGAGGTGCAGAATCTGGCATTTGGACTCGTAAATTTCATCCCATTGATCACAGCCCAACACTCCAATATATCCAGATCCCTCTGCAAGGCCTCTTGTCCCTTGAGAGTGTCAAAAGCACCTCCCAGTTTATACTACTGATAACTCTGTTATTCCATGTAAGAATAAAAATAAATTTGGAAGTTTGTTGGGTTTTTTTGGCACAGTTTCGGTAGTGGGGGATGGGACTGCTGGCATGGCCCCTGTAAGAAGCTTCATGGAAAGCTCCCCCAGCTCCAATTCAGCTCCACCTCTGACCAAGGCTGAGCCAATTGGCATCTCTGTGAATGAACATATTTAAGAGGAGAAACTGTTTTTACAAGGGCCTTTGTTTTGGGAGCTTTGTTTTGTTTTAGAGAGGTGTAGGACGGGGAGAGAGAGCCAACCATGTGGTCACCTGGGTTAGTGAGGAAGGGGACAGAGATGCCCTTCAGAGCAGCTGTTTCCCTTCATCCCATGGCAAGAGGGCAGGCTGAGCCCTTGCAGTCCTCAAAGATCACTGATGGAGAGGTCCATTTGCAGCCCATGGAAAGGCCCAAGCTGGAGCAGGGGACAGATCCTGAAAGAGGCTATGAGTCTGAGGGACATCCATGCTGGAGGAGTTTACTGCTGGGAAAACTTCTGCCCATGGGATACCCCCACACTATCTGGAGGAGTTCATGGAGGACTGTGTCCCATGGGAGGGACGCCACATGGTGTCCACAGGGGAGGACTGTAAGGAGTGTTTCCCTTGTAGAAGAAAGTGGCAGGAGCAACATGGAGATAACTTGGACTAACCGTGGTACCCACCCCCTACGCCACGTAGTGGGGATGAAGAGGTAGTAAAGCTAGGCCTGGGAATAAGGGGGGGGGGGGGGGGGGTAAAGGTGTGGTTTAGATCCTGCTGTTGTTTTTCTCACTGTCCTACTCTGATTGGATTCATGGTTTGGTGGCAATTTTGTTGTTTAAATTAAATTGATTTTCTTTCCTCAAGATGAGTCTGTCTTTTGCTCATGACCGTAATTGGTGAGTGAGCCCTCCCTGTCCTTTGTCTCAAGCCTTAAGCTTATTGTTTGTGTATTCTCTTCTTTTGGAGTGCTGGAGTGACTGTGTGGTGCTTGGTTGTCAGCTGGATTTAAACCATGACAGTAAGACACTCAGAGAAAGGTGACTTGGGTGATTAGGAGACCATAAAACTTGTTAGGAATAGCAGCTATGAGAGCCAGCACTGCTAAACCAGATAGAATAAAGCTTGAAAAGACAGTAGTAAAAAGTAGGGCATAAAAGTAAGAGTCATTAATGCTAAAGGATAAATGTTGGTGCAAGAGCAAATGGGCATAAAGTGACTATGAATAAAGTTAACATCTAAATTTGAACTTTTTTTTAATAGCAGAATTGGTGAGACAAAAAATCGCTTGTTTTATATTGGCACTTGCTTCAGTGTAGAGATGGGATGCTGGGGGTTGAACAGCTTCCTGTGTTTACAGGAGCAGGGTCTGAGGAGGAAAGAGCCTCCTTCCAGTCTTGCAGTCCGTTACGGTACAGCACTCTCTCTCTTGGGATGTGAGCTCTTTTGATATCATTAGTTTCTCATAGTTTGTCTGGTTTTTAATTATCTTTGGATAGTTTCATTTTCCTTCATTGGGAAACACTGTGTTGAGGTACAGGCCTGTACTTAGACACCTAAAGCCAACTGCAAGTAACAATTTGTTGCTGATAAAACCTCTATGTTTTGTTTCACTGACCAAAAAGAAAAAACCAAACCAAACAACAAAACAAACCACAAACTAAAACCCAAACACTCCAGAAAACATAAACCACAAAAAAACCCCAAACCAGACAGAATGAAGTTTGGCTTTGTATTTTGCTTGTATTTATGTCTGAATTGTGACACACGATTGCTAATAATAGAGACGAAAGTATGGAATCTGTTATGGACATACCATACCATAGTGGCAAAGGAGAAAAGAGGATAGACTTACATCTCCATAAAGTTTGTGATAGTTGAATGTATTATTTGAGAAGTTCAAGTCTATTCTTACTCTATGGATTAAAAAAAAACCAAACCTGACAAGAAAAATTCAATAGACTTGGAAAGCAATATATATACTAATTTTTGATACCTGCATGCAACATTAGTGAATAAATTTGGGAAGAAATTTTGTTTTGCTGCATGATTATTATTCAGTTTTCTACTTCCTTTGGGGTCTATTTGCACAATTTTGTAACAGGCTTAGTAATACAGCATACCACTAACCTTACATAATTTAGACATTATTGAAATCTTACCCTAAAGCATTGACTGTAACAAGCTCATTATGGTATAATTATTTCAGAATATGAATTATTAATATATTAGCTATATTACCAGCAATTTATGTTTCAGAAGTTGAAATAACTTTTTTTTTTTTTTTGGCGTGCCATACATTCATAAGATCCTTTATTTGCTAACTTAATGCTTCACAGAATTTAGACTAAAAATGATTTAATTTTCTTATCCTAAGATGGAAAAAATTTGTCTAGTAAAAAATAAAATAGAAAGCTAAAAGCCTAGCAGAACAAAAGCATCCCTAATTATCAGAAAAGATGGCAAAAAAATACAGAAAAAAACATTGAATATTATTGAATATGATTAGGGGACTGGAACATCTCTGTTTTGAGGAAAGGCTGAGAGACCTGGGTCTCTTTAGCCTGGCAAAGACTGAGAGAGGATCTTATCAATGCATATAAATACCTACAGGGTGGGTGTCAGGAGGAAGGGTCCAGACTCTTTTCAGTGGTGTCCAGGACAAGGGGCAACAGGCACAAACTGGAACACAGAAAGTTCCATCTGAACATGAGGAAAAAATTCTTTCCTTTGAGGGTGATAGAACACTGGACAAGTATAAAAAACCATCAGTAAATACAAACATAGAGAAATAAGTATGGCTATTAACAGCAAAGAAAAGTGAACAGAAGAAAGAACAAAAAAACCCTTAAGCTACTCAGAAAACTTTTTTTTTCCTAGCAGGAGATCTGAAGAACTATACATATCTTAAACAAAACCCAGGTTCTTTCTTTATACCTACAGCTAGTTAGCATCTTACAGATTCCATGTTAGGCTTTCTCCAGTGGGTTTTCCTTAATATCCATTGCTGTCTCTAATAGTGCACTTTATCAGAGAGCGCCATTTTCAGCAGTGATTAAGTGTTCCACAGACATAGATACAGTATTTGTGAAAAAGAAAAATAAAAAGAAAAAAAAGAAAAAGAGAAAGAAAGAAGAAAAAAGAAAAAAGAAAAAAAAGAAAAAAGGAAAAAAAGAAAAAGACTGATTATTGGGGTTCCCATAGAGTAACACTCATGTAGGGAATGAAATACCTCAGCCAGGATGGTCAGTCACTGTTCAGATTATGATGAGTGCTTGTAACAGTGTTTTCAGGTAAGACTCTCCAAACCATTCTTCATACAAAATCCTATAATACAGCTGGCCTGTGTTCCTATGTTGTCAGGGTCCTCAGTGTACCAATGTGCATTAGTTGCCCTAACAAACAGCCTCACTTGCATCCTCCAGCAATGCACCCACCATAGCACCACCCCTGCTTTGCTTGCCTAGCTCAGGTGCTGTGGGACTCCACCCTGTTGATGAATGTATTGCTTAGGGCCTGTGCTGGGGTCACCCTTGGCTCTCAGCTCAGCTTGCCTCATGGAGCAGCCCTGCTCTTGCTGCTTCCTGACATACATGACCACTATGGCATGCGTATGATCCGTTACATCTGATACCTTAAACTGCATGAAAACATCTGGTTATTCTCAGTATGTGCAAAAGATTGCCATATATGACCATTTCTGTACCTGCATCAGCTCTTTACATTGACTATTTACAAGAGTCTTATCGACACAAAGGCTGGTCAGTTCTGCACAGGAGCCTTCTGGGGAGTTTCTGAAATGGCCAGGTTTTCCACCTAGGGTGTCAGTCCACATGTTGAACATACTGGTCTGGGCACAATATTTCACCCAGCAAAATCTTAGTGACTGTTTGAAATTCTGACCTGGAGAGGTCTTCTGCAAATTAGTCAAGTGCTTTGTTGGGAAGATGATTATGAGTTCAATCAATAAAGTTATCTCAAGCCAGACTGTTATCTTAACTATGCAGATAACTTCATGGGGAATTTCTGGATCCCCCTGAGAATTAATGACTTAAGTCCACTGGATGAGCACAAAGGCTCAGAACTCACACCCAGCCATACAGCAGTTATAGCTAACGGACAAATTTAAATCTCTCTTGAAAACTTTTTTCCATACATTTTGCCACACAGGAGAGAACTATCTAATGAAGTCTTCTGCTTATGCTGTGGACATGAGAATTACAACAGCTTAACTGGAATCAAATGCTCTGTTGATGTGTCATAGTGAATATATCTCCTCACTGAAAATGAAAACAAGAGTGGATATACTGAAAAGCATGATGGGAAGAAACACCTGCCTGCCTAGAAGCTTCCAGGTCTGCAAGGACAAGGTTTGCACTGACCAAAAGTTGAAATGACTCTTGCACTGACAAAAAGCTGAAATGACTTTTAAATGAGAACAGTGCCCCTCAAATTAATCCCATGTTTCCCTACTGCTGGGCATTTTTGGTCATCCCCATTAATATAAAACATTGCATAATATACTAATATAATTTGATCCATTTTGAGAAAAACCCTCAGCCCTGCAATCCATTGAGTTATCACCACATCACTATATTTGCAGTGGCAATATGCGTAGTAATAGTTTTGCTTTAAAAAGAAATCATTTGAAGTACAATATTCAGCAACATGAATTCAATCATATAAATAATTAAAAATGGGCATTTATTATAGGTATGAGTTAATGAGTATAGTATAATTAAGGAGCCTTTGTTTAATCACATATTTAGATGCTGGAAAAAATATCGCTTCCCAGCCATGCTCCTGAAAGGTACGCACAAAATTTTAATTTAAACTTTGGAAGCACCTCTCCCAATAGATTAGTTTTAAATGTCAGTGTTCCAGACTCTAGCCAAATGCAACAAATGAAAATGTGATAATAAGAGATGTGATGGCTGTACAGCATCTATAATGCGTTCAGTAACATTGCCTTCTAACATGTCTTACATGAAATATCTAGATAGGACTCAGAGGCTTTGTATCTCCTCCATCAGTTGCTAATTGTTAAAGTAATAATGATAATTTTCCCCAGTTTTTCCCCCCATGATTCCTTTTCCTGAAGGCTTAATAGCAGATCAACCATATAGTGTTCTCATATTCTTTGCAGGAAATTTGAGAGAGGGACTGCATGGTGATCCTTTGGCTCACAATGACCACTTGCAGTATTTCCACAATGACCACTTGCAGTATTTCCACAATTCTTTCTGTTGGGATATGATTCAGATGCCTGAAAATAGAGAACTAAATTTAAGCTAGTGCTTCTTCCAAACTGCATTTAATCATGAGATACCTGCCTATTTCCCTATTTACACAATAGAAGATATTATGGATAGACAGCCTTCAGCTGGAGTAGTTCAGGTGACTCAGCTTTATCGAAATGACAGTACAGCAACATGAAGCAAAAGCGCTGCAGGGCATCACACTAAAACCTCCTCCTTCTACTCATTCCCTCCATATTTCTTCACAATCTTTCTTCTTCGTCAAATCTGTCATTACTCCATTTTGCAAAGAAGCCAAACCTTGGAGGTGTATTTTCCCTTCTGTGCTACCAGAGGAGGTACCCCAGGTTCGCTGCTACCCTAGACGAACTGTCTAGGAGATATAAGGGGCAGTTTTCATGCAAAAAGACATAGCCTCTGTTAGACAGTTGTGAAAAAAGAGTCACAACTTCTAGTCTCAGAAACACCAAGCTTGCAAAATCTGGCACCCCTGGACGCCATGGTTTTCATCTGTCACAGCCAAACCCAAAGCAGATAGATCATGCAGATATTATATTTGATCAGCCAGAAAATATTACTGTTACTGCTTGCAATGCAGGTTAGTGGTTAATGATTTACTGATTGTTTAGTTTCTTGATATAAGTGCATATAGGCGCTGGCAGCTGAAAATTGCACTCTCACTGAGTGACGTATAGGATGTTAGTGTTTTCCCACTTTGCCCAGTAAGGTGGAAGAACCCCTAAAACACAACACAGACCGGAGGAGGGGGGCTTGTATGAATCATCTGGCTCGTAGTTCGTAAGCAAGTTTTGGTAACGGCTGGTGCATGCAGGCGACTCACGGGGGGAGCTGGGGGAGTCGTAAAAGCAACCCAGCCTTGCCTTGAAGCCCTATCTATGCAAAGACAACATATGGAGAGCTGTGTAAATAGCTCAACCCCGAGCTGTCCATAAGCCATAGACCAAAGAGGGCAGTGCTTCATAATTCAAAGAACCAGAACCTGAGCTCAGCCTTGAAATCCCTTAACAAACAGAATGGCTTGAGTACCATTTAATCACTACTCAGTGACTTTGTGTACTAGAAAACCACAAAAGACAGTACAGAATAAAGCTTGCCCATGGAAGGATAAGGGCCATCACACTATCAAAGAGAAACATTCCAGACAGTGTGATCCACTCAGGCACAGTCTTGCCCACCTTCATAAAAACTGTAAGGTTTGGGTAGAAAATTGGGAGTGGCTTCTCCAACGCTATATCTTGCCTGTATAGAGACCCTTCCCCCTTGGTCAGGACACCAACTGTGACAGGTCCACCCACCCCCTTGGTCTGAGAAACTTCCAACTACTAAACTGCAGCAGTTCCTGGGCAAATTTCAGAGAAATTGCTAGAAACCTTCGGAAGCTTCTTGCTAGCTCTGGCCAACCCCACTGGTGTATGTACACACCTAGAGAGCAGATCTGCAGCCAAAGGGAGCTTATATGACCATATATGACCACAGCTCAGATTCAGCTAAGGGTATAAATGGACTCCTGATGGGGAGGGTGAGTTGGAGTCAGTCATCCTTGGAGCAGCAGGTCTGCAGTCAGGGGAGGTCTCCCTTTTGGCTGGGATGCCACCTGAGGAAACTCCTTGAGGTTGAGAGTCCTCACCTTTGTGTTTACACATTCTGGATTATTATTCTAAGCTTAGAAGTGGAAGAGTGAAGTGTAGTATAGTAATTAGTTTCTTCAGCTGACTTCCAGAACCTGTAAACTTGTCTGAGCTTCCATTTTTTAATATTTTGAGTAAATCCTGTTAACTGAGATCAGGGAAGCTCTCGTGACACCAATCAAGGTCACTTTTCTGGAATTGAGAGTCCTTACCTGAAGGGCTAAGCGGATATTTAGCATGCTGTAAGTTTGTAACCGTGGATGATTAACTATATAGGTATAATATTTAGTGTGCTTTTTAGGTTGTTATAATGTATTCTTGCTTTTCAGTTGGAATAGTGCATTATTCCATTTTATCTGTGAAAACCTGCAATAGTGGTGGATTAAACCTGTAAGTGAAGTTCAAGTAAACTGTTTGCTTGAGCCTTGCAGTTAAACCTGTAAGTGAAGCTCAAACACATCCTTTGCTTGAACTTTGCAGTCTAGTCTCTTTTCATCACAGGGCTAACTGGGGGTGTCAAAGAAGGAGATGTAAAGGGTGTTCTGAGTGTGCCTGGGAAGATATATAGACACAGTTTCCCATCTTCCTCACTGAATTCAAACTCTATACAGGACTGAAATATAGGAGCCAGGAATACTGCTGGTGATAAATGCCTTCATGCAAAAAACTTATTGCAAGAAATCAATACTGACAGATTTCTGCAGTGACACAATCCTTTCACAGATCTGACAGCAATGCCTGACCTGTCCTGTAGTAGTGCCAATACCCTTCCAACCAAGTAAAATTCTCAAGTTCTATGGCTAACCAGAAATATGGACAAGATTCCAGGGGCACATGAATGTGCCTGGCTACCCAGCAGCCACAAAAGTCAGTGCTGAATCATCTACCCTAAACATGAGGTGTTTGCTTCAGGTGGTCAGCATCATGAGCTCTTCATCATATGCCTAAGTTTACATGAGTTCACTTTGTCTTACAGCAAAAGTTACATGAGTTCACTTTGTCTTACAAAAAAAGTCAGAATTTATAGTAACACAAGGTATAGGTTTATTTATCAAGATAGAGAAGTAAAAGTCAGAGACATAGATACGAGGCTTAGAAATAAAAATGGCACTGAAGTAAATCCTAATTTACGCCTTTTCTTTCAATAGCCATTAGTAATTGAATCCATATCCTTCTGACATATGGAATATCTAAGGAATAAAGAGAAAAATGAGTTTATGAGATGTTTAATACTTCTATACCTTTTCTCCACCCCAACTCCCAATCCTTTCCATATCATGTCTGCATTTTTTGGAGTGTGATAGTTAAAGAGTATAGTGTCTTGTTCTGATCACTGTCTTCAATTGCCAAATTCAATCTTGTACAATATAAAAAGGGGAACAAGAATTCAAATTAAACTTCCTCACACTGTTAGTGAGTACGCTGAATGGACATCTGAGATGGAGATCCTCAGGAGTCATGTATTGAGGGATGTGTCTGAGGTTGGATGGAAGCACTCTGTGCCTTAGAACTGTTCATTCAGATGATCCATTCCCATGCCTGTACACATTGTACATAAAAGCATTAAGGCTTTAGCCGAATGCATGAAGGAACTACGCTTGGCCTTTATCAAAAGGCAGTCAGAGAGAGGTATGACATTTGGTCTTTGTTTGGAAGCAGCTGATAATCATATGCTGTGGTGGGTGTGGTACTTCTGTAGGTGCTGTTGCTAGACCCTAAATATATATAAATATAAATATAAGTAGACATCATCACAAAGAGATAATATTGATAATATTCTAGGACACAATGAAGGTTCTATATCCAGATACATACGCTTGCAGAAAAATATGCAAGATTTTCCACAAAACTAACTCTTTGATAAAACTATGCAAACAAGTTCAAAATGTCTCTAATTTAAAGACTGTGATACATACTTGAGCCTATGTGGCTGATGCTTCCAGAACTCCACAACTTTTCATTTTTGGAACGTGTACCAATATGAAAATGGTGGATGGCTATACAAATGGGTGTATTATTAACTCTCAGAAATTGTCTTTCTGAGAAGCATGCAGAAATAACCAGATAGCACTTCAGGAAGTTTAAGGGAAGAGTGAATGTATTTTTATATTTAGATCCTTCAGTCTACAGTTGTCATGACACAATTCCTTTTTCTTTCTCCCTTTTTTTTTTTTTTTAAAAAAAAAAACCCATTAATTTCTGACATCATCTTGAGGTGCACAGACCATAATGAGATATTTACTCTTTTACTGATAATCAGTGCACAAATGAACAGGCATGCACAAACACATGAAAATAAGTTTAATAAATGGATAGCATTATATGCAGATTTTCCTTTCAGATACCTCACCCTTTTCTTGATTATCTATTTTCTCTTTGTAAAGCCTTTTGCCAATCTGTACGCTGGGAATGATACCAGAGAAAGGTTGCTAGGCAACATAAAATGGAAATCATGTAGTGGACTAGCAGGCTTTTCTCATGTAGGCTTCTTGAACCACACCTTAGTTTTTACACATTGCAAGTAAGTCTGAAGACTGGTGTTACTGATAGGATATGGTCTCCAATTAGTGTATCCTAAAATACAGTGAAGTAGCATGCCAAAATGAAAGTTATTAATGAATGCAAGCTACACATTTAATATTCAAGGGCACAGGACTCAGAAACGACCTGTTAGAGAGGTTTATTGAAAGCAGTTATGCTATACTATGTAATATAAATTATATAGCTGCCTAAGCTTGAAGTAAATGGAACAGTAAACAACGTCAACAGTATAGCCTTCAGTTACTTCTATAATAGTAAAGTTATCAGTTTCTGGATATGCTTCTGGTCACTGAATTGCATATACTGTCAGACCGCTAGAATGGTCCCTGATAAACTTTCATCTTACGTGCCAGTAACAGTCTTCTATACTGTAACAGAAAGGAGTGAGAATTTTCAAAAAGTAGTATATTTTGTTATTCACTGAAAAGATGAAAGAAGTGTCTTCAAGTCTTCCTATATGAGGAATATCTTGTGGAGAATATCTTCTGGAGAATATCTTGTGAAGAATATCTTGTGAAAATCTTGAAGAATATCTGTGTTCAGGTATCTTGCAACTTCAATAAATGCTGTAGTCATTGCTTTGGCAAATTTTAGGGAAGCACTGCATTTTGAGTTTTACAGTTTATAGTGAGGGTTTTCTAGATGTTGAGAAAGGGCTTCACCTCACTTAGCTTTGGACTTCTGAAAGTCATCTAGATTTCCTAAATAGTCAGTAGAAATACAAACATCTGTAAAGGACAGGAGGTGGGATTGATTTTGCCAGGTGTCTTTAATGTAAGTACCTACATGTGAAGAGGATTATAGTCAGAGTTCTGTTCAGTAAAGTCAATGAAGTTAGTAGAGTTGATAATTTTATTCTGTAGTGTGTATCCACAGAGGCTGAAGGGATCTCCATGCTCCAATAACTACTAGTCGTCACAACAAAATTATTTCAATCCTAGCAGAAAAAAAGTTTTTTCAAGGTGTACTCTACTCAAAGAATCAATGTTAGGTGGAACAAATCAGTTACTTTTCTGTCAATTTAGTATAAAGATACCCTAAAGATTAAACACATTAACTTAGGTGGAAGGAATCATACTCTTTGTAGATGGCATTGTAGCAGGTTGAAGGAAAAAAACCTGCCCGAAGGCTTTTGGTGTAAACTGACTAATTGAATTATTCCCTTCCATGTTACAATTGGCAGCATCTCATTGGATGAGAAAGTTTTCTCGCGAGGGTACTGCCCCTTTAAGAAGCTGCGGGCTCGGGCGGCTTGGGCTAGTCGGGACTTGCTGGGCTGCTTCCCGGATGGCTTCGGGGGCTTTTCTCGGCTTGTTCGCGGTTCCTCGGCTCTCCGGACACTCTCGGCTCCGCGGAGCACTGCAGGACCTCAGTTTCGCTCCGGGGAAGAGGCTTTTCTCCAGACACCGCGGCTTGGCTCCGGAGACCGTGCACCGGGGCAGCCCCCGCCACACCGCCTGGGACAGACTGCTCGCTTGGAGGCTGCTTTTCTGCTGCCGTAAGGCTTTACCCTCTTTGCCTGCTGCTTTGATATTCTCTCTGCTTCTACAGACTACAAACAACGAGAAAGCGGTAGGGACAGTTTTCTGCACATTACAGCCCGGCGTTCATAACAGCCGCGGGTTTCCTTTGTTCACGAAAGCGCACACGTGGCCGGTGCCATTTTCTGGACTGCATGTGGCACCGTCCCCCTTTGTCTCTTTTCTCGCGTTTAACACTCACCTTTCCATCCTGCACAGACTCTCAGATTTTGCATTGGTTTTTCCCTGCATGTTATATATTTTGTTCTAGTTTTAATAAAGTTCGTTTCAGTTTTCCAAACGTTCAGAGGTCTCACAAAAATCTTTCTTTTCCTTTTCGTATCTCTGCTTTTGAACCCTTTTCTCTCCCGGAGGAGAGGGGTTCGGGGATAGGGAAGGACTCGTCCCCGTGCATCGGCTTGCCTCAGCCGACCGGCGACATAATTGGCGTCCCTGGGTGGGCACTTCTGAATAATCTAATATTCATATTTTTATTAAAGTTTGGAAACTGAAACAAACGAGGTTTTTTCCAGGATGGTGCTAAGCGAGCTTCTGTTTGAAGCTCTTAAGCAGTACAGTTTAAAAATGCTTTATGATCTGGTGCCTGGCACACCAACTGTGATGTCAAATTACTTGTTTTTAATTGGTACTGGTTTATGGTTTGCTGGTCTGGGGCACTTAGCAAAGAAGGTGTTCACCCTGGCGTGCGTAATTTCAGTGTATTGGTCTGTACTCAGTCAGTTTATAATGCTCCCAGTATATTTTGCACAGTACATGATAGTGGCTGCTTATGATTCCTCTAGCAAATGGATGATGGGAAATAACACTTCTCCATTTGGTACTGGACCAATGGCAATTGGAACTGGATATTCTGCAAATGGTATTATTCTCCTGTATTTGATAACTTTGTTATCAGTTATCTGTAACATGGTCCAGGGGTGGATAATTATCAAGAATAAGTATCACATGGGCACTACACCCACTAAATCAGCTGCTGCCACCTCCCCACCCAAACAAGCACAGGTTGCCCCTGTGAAAAAGAAAAATAAGCCCTCTGGTGCTAAACACCAGAAAAAGACTAATTATGCAACAGATAGCTCTGATGATGATGCAGGACCAAGCACCTCCCAAAAGCGTCCAGGAAAGCCTTCAGGGAATACTGCCTCAGCG
Source organism: Bucorvus abyssinicus (assembly GCA_009769605.1). Classification (NCBI taxonomy): domain Eukaryota; kingdom Metazoa; phylum Chordata; class Aves; order Bucerotiformes; family Bucorvidae; genus Bucorvus; species Bucorvus abyssinicus. Next base: position 72,967,147 of record CM020024.1, on the reverse strand, counting down.
ACTCCAACAGCACCGCCCTCCCAAGGATCCTCATCACGGGATGAGTCATCAGATCAAGAGGTAAACACCCAGCCTCAGTCCAGGAAGGACCTGAGAAGCATTAGAAAGGAATTTAGCAGGCATGATGGTGAGTCACTAATGATTTGGTTGCTTCGCTGCTGGGACAATGGAGCTGATAACATTGATTTGAGCAGCAAAGAAGCCAGACAGTTAGGAAATGTGGCCCGGGAAGGTGCTATTGATAGGGCAATTGGCAAAAAGGCAAAAAAGCTCAGTCTCTGGAAACGGCTTCTGACTTCTGTGAAGAGCAGATACCCCTTCAGAGATGACATAGAATGCCGCCCTACTAAATGGACTGTCCTGAGCAAAGGTGTTAACTACCTGAGAGAGCTGGCTATGAAAGAGGTCATCTATGGTGACTGGAATGTTAATGTCAACCCGGACCAGGTGCACAGTAACGAGCCCTTGCTGCGCAAATTTGTGCAGAGTGCACCCCAGTCATATGCCCATACATTGGCCACAATGCTGTGGGAGAGACAGGGTGAAAATCGGCCACTCACCATAGAACACGTGTCTAACAGGATTCGCCAGTATGAGGACAGTCTTTCTCATACCTCTGCCTTCATTGCAGCAGTGGAGAAAGTGACAGACAAAATGACAGAGAAAATATTGGACTCTATTAATAGGTTAGAACAAAGAACCGTTTCCTCTCCTGTGTATACCCACGTGTCAGCTGTTAGGAGAAATCGTCCTCCCAGAGCAAGGCGCAACAGACAGGACAGGCCACGATGTGACCGCCAGTGCTGCTCAAGAGGTCGTGAAGAGACGAGGAGATGGGAACAACGACCTGCCGCTAACCACGGGGTACCAGCACATGAGCCGCAGAGCAGACCACACCAACATGACGACTGCAATCGAAGAATTGTCGCTCCAGTCTTTGGTGAACAGTGCTGCAGCCCAAGGAGCAACTCCTATGAAGAAGGTACCACAAGCCGGATAGACCCTTCCACTGACTGTGGACCACACCCTAGGCATTAGAGGGGCCCTGCCTCTAGCCAGGTGGAGGAAAGGGATAACAGAGTATACTGGACTGTGTGGATTCGATGGCCTGGCACATTAGAACCACAGAGGTACAAGGCCCTGGTAGACACAGGCGCCCAGTGTACCTTGCTACCATCGGATCATCAAGGAACTGAGACTGTCACGATCTCGGGTGTGACAGGAGGATCACAAGAGCTTACCTTGGTAGAAGCTGAGGTCAGCCTCACTGGGCATAACTGGGAAACTCACAGAATTGTGACTGGCCCAGATGCTCCATGCATTTTAGGCATAGACTTCCTCCGGAAAGGGTATTTTAAGGACCCGAAAGGTTATAAATGGGCCTTTGGGATAGCAACCGTGGGAGCAGATGGCATTATTCGGTTGTCCACATCGGCCGAACTTTCGGATGACCCTTTTGTTGTTAGCAGAATGAAGGTGGAAGATCAAAAATTGCCTACTGCATCCTCCACAGTTCACCGCCGGCAATACCGCACCAACCGAGACTCTCTGCGCCCCATAGAGAAAATGATTCGAGAGTTGGAGAGACGAGATGTCATCAGCAGAGCTCGCTCACCTTTCAACAGTCCTATATGGCCTGTGCAAAAGACCAACGGGGAATGGAGATTGACAGTGGACTATCGTGGGCTGAACGAAGTGACACCACCGATGAGTGCTGCTGTTCCTGATATCTTGGAGCTTCAGTACGAACTGGAGTCCAAGGCAGCAAAGTGGTATGCCACGATAGACATTGCTAATGCTTTCTTTTCCATTCCCATAGCACCAGAGTGTAGGCCACAGTTTGCCTTCACCTGGAGGGGTATCCAGTATACCTGGAATCGATTGCCCCAGGGGTGGAAGCACAGCCCAACCATCTGCCATGGACTGATCCAGGCTACCCTGGAGAAAGGTGGTGCTCCTGAACATCTTCAGTACATTGATGACATCATTGTATGGGGTGATACCGCAGAAGAAGTCTATGAGAAAGGTAGGAAGATAATCCGCATTCTGGTGGATGCTGATTTCTCCATTAAGAGAAGTAAGGTCAAAGGACCTGCCCGAGAGATTCAGTTCCTGGGGGTTAAGTGGCAGGATGGACGCCGCCACATCCCCACAGATGTGATCAACAAGATCACAGCTATGTCTCCGCCTACCAACAAGAAAGAAACACAGTCTTTCTTAGGAGTCATAGGCTTCTGGAGAATGCACATTCCCGGGTATAGCCAGATTGTTAAACCTCTCTATACTGTTACCCGGAAGAAAAATGATTTCACATGGGGCTCTGACCAACAACATGCCTTTGAATTAATCAAAAGGGAAATAGCACATGCTATGGCCCTGGGACCTGTGCGAACAGGACCAGAGATTAAGAACATTCTGTACACTTCAGCTGGGGACTGTGGTCCTACCTGGAGCCTTTGGCAGAAGGCACCAGGAGAAACCCGTGGTCGTCCCCTAGGATTTTGGAGTCGTGGATATAAAGGCTCAGAGGCCAATTATACTCCCACTGAGCAGGAGATATTGGCTGCCTATGAGGGAGTTCGAGCTGCCTCAGAAGTAATTGGCACTGAAGCACAGCTCCTCCTAGTCCCCCGACTGCCAGTCCTAGGCTGGATGTTCAAAGGGAAGATAGCATCTACCCACCATGTCACAGATGCTACCTGGAGTAAGTGGACCGCCCTGATTGTACAGAGAGCTAGGATAGGTAACTCTGGTCACCCAGGAATTGTGGAAGCCATTACAGACTGGCCTGCAGGAGAAGATTTTGGGATGCCACCGAACGAGATAGTCACTCGTACTGATGAAGCACCCCCATATAAAGACCTCTCAGACCAGGAGAAGAAATATGCTCTCTTCACCGATGGATCCTGCCGCCTCATAGGAAACCAACGGAAGTGGAAAGCTGCCGTATGGAGTCCTATGCGCCGAGTTGCAGAAGCAGCAGAAGGAGAAGGTGAATCGAGTCAATTTGCAGAGGTCAAAGCCATCCAGCTGGCCATGGACATTGCTGAAAGGGAGAACTGGCCAAGACTGTACCTGTATACAGACTCCTGGATGGTGGCAAATGCCTTGTGGGGATGGCTGGAGAGGTGGCAGAAAGATAATTGGCAGCGTAAAGGGAAGCCTATTTGGGCTGCCGCTCTGTGGCAAGATATTGCTGCCCGGCTGAAAAGGTTAGTTGTAAAGGTAAGGCATGTAGATGCCCATGTCCCAAAAAGCAGAGCCACTGAGGAGCATAGTACGGAGAGGCCTGGCAGATTGATTACATCACTCTCCCTTGAACTCGCCAGGGTAAGTGCTATGTTTTGACAATGGTGGAAGCAAGCACCGGATGGCTTGAAACCTATTCCGTGCCTCATGCCACTGCCCGTAATACTATTCTGGGCCTTGAAAGGCAGATTTTGTGGCGGCATGGCACTCCGGGAAGAATCGAGTCTGATAATGGGACTCATTTCAAAAACAATCTGGTGGCCAATTGGGCCAAAGAACATGGTATCGAATGGATTTATCACATTCCATACCATGCACCAGCCTCCGGTAAAATAGAACGCTATAATGGCTTGCTGAAAACCACCCTGAAAGCATTGGGTGGTGGAACTTTCAGAAACTGGGATAAACATCTGGCAGAAGCCACCTGGCAAGTGAACACGAGGGGATCAATCAATCGAGCCGGCCCTGCCCAATCAGACCTTTTACATACCATAGAGGGGGATAGAGTTCCTGTGGTATGTGAAAGTAATCTGCTGGGAAAAGCTGTCTGGGTTTCCCCTGCTGCAACTCCAGACAGACCCATCCGTGGTGTTGTCTCAACCCAAGGCCCTGGACACACCTGGTGGGTAATGCAGGAGGATGGTGAAGTCCACTGTGTACCACAGGGGAAGTTAACCCTGGCTGAAACACCCTGAACCAGAGTCTCATGCTGTTAATTTCTGTATAATACAATGTAAATGAGATGCGCATAACGTACATGGTATGGAATAAAGGAGTGGAATGTAGCAGGTTGAAGGAAAAAAACCTGCCCGAAGGCTTTTGGTGTAAACTGACTAATTGAATTATTCCCTTCCATGTTACAATTGGCAGCATCTCATTGGATGAGAAAGTTTTCTCGCGAGGGTACTGCCCCTTTAAGAAGCTGCGGGCTCGGGCGGCTTGGGCTAGTCGGGACTTGCTGGGCTGCTTCCCGGACGGCTTCGGGGGCTTTTCTCGGCTTGTTCGCGGTTCCTCGGCTCTCCGGACACTCTCGGCTCCGCGGAGCACTGCAGGACCTCAGTTTCGCTCCGGGGAAGAGGCTTTTCTCCAGACACCGCGGCTTGGCTCCGGAGACCGTGCACCGGGGCAGCCCCCGCCACACCGCCTGGGACAGACTGCTCGCTTGGAGGCTGCTTTTCTGCTGCCGTAAGGCTTTACCCTCTTTGCCTGCTGCTTTGATATTCTCTCTGCTTCTACAGACTACAAACAACGAGAAAGCGGTAGGGACAGTTTTCTGCACATTACAGCCCGGCGTTCATAACAGCCGCGGGTTTCCTTTGTTCACGAAAGTGCACACGTGGCCGGTGCCATTTTCTGGACTGCATGTGGCACCGTCCCCCTTTGTCTCTTTTCTCGCGTTTAACACTCACCTTTCCATCCTGCACAGATTCTCAGATTTTGCATTGGGTTTTCCCTGCATATTGTATATATTTTGTTCTAGTTTTAATAAAGTTTGTTTCAGTTTTCCAAACGTTCAGAGGTCTCACAAAAATCTTTCTTTTCCTTTTCGTATCTCTGCTTTTGAACCCTTTTCTCTCCCGGAGGAGAGGGGTTCGGGGATAGGGAAGGACTCGTCCCCGTGCATCGGCTTGCCTCAGCCGACCGGCGACAGGCATGAAGTGCACAGTGTTGACTACAGGAAGAAGAAAAAAACCATGCAAATTAATGTGTAGTGCAGTCAGTAGAACTTAAAGAGAATCACTGAAAGAATATTTGCTTTATATGTAAGAGGAATCTGTGACATACATATATATGTACAGAGTGCTTAATTATGTTTTTGATTCCCATTTAAAATATCAAAGTGGATAAGAAATAGATGAAAAATTAATTGCATTTAGTGTTGGACGATTTCTTTAGAGGCAGGTACCCTGAGGATACATATCTAGTCACCTATTATCTTCCTACTGGCAATTTTTGCATTTTTAGTTGCCGTTACAATTTATAATTTAATGCTTTTTAAATAAACTTTTTTGTTAATATTTACATAAGCTTTTTCAAACACTGGCACAAATTTCCAGAAATGTTCCAGTTGCCTGATCTAATAATCTGTAGAACCTTAGCAATCATTTGTGGTGTTGTGTACGGAAGGCAAAACCGTAAAATAGTCAGTATTCCCATTATGCTTACACTGTTTCTCCAGCCATCGATCAAAGACCATTTTGGACTATTTCCAGCATCCCAGAACACAGTCACACTTTATCAAGGCAGCATTTCTCATCCAGATTTTTGAGATCAACATGCTAATACATTTATTTCCACCCTCTTGCTGAAAGGGCAGTTCCCACATATATTAGAATCTAGACCTTGAAAGTATAAGTGCATCAGTTCATCTACTGTCTCTTTCTTGGTCCTGGTGCATCCATTCGTAATGCTCTGACACTGATTTTATAGATTGTGGTTTCCATTAATCTTCAGAAAAGTCAAAGTGTTTACAAAATACAATTTGCAAAACTTTACTATATTTCCAATGCAATGTTGGATTTCTGCTGTAAATAAGTATTTAGTTCCAAGTATCTAGAAACAAAGGGATCCAACCATTACTAAATGACATCTGAAAAAGTTGAGAAAATTCATTTCAGTGGGTTTTTCTCTAGTGATATAGGTGATAGTGCTCTAATAAAACCAAGGATTCTGAAACATCATTCTCCTCTATAGGGTTCCCTCCAAATCAGGGCATCTTTAGAGCTACGGAAACCAAAATACCCAGGTAAGTAATTTGTACCTGTATTCCAAGGTCAAGACATGTCTTTCTGGGAAATAGTTTCTTTTTTAACATTAAAAATATGTTTCCAGATAGTTGTTTCTTGTTGTGTAGTAACCAGTAAGTTCTATGACAACTGTTGTAAATTTTATATACTTTCGAAACCAAATCCCAAACAATCATGGGGTTATTTAATATTATAAATAGTAAATGTATGTTTTGTTAAAAATAAACAACAACCCCCCCAAAAAAAACCCCAACAAAACAACAGCAAAGCAAACAAAAATCCAAACAAAATAAAACAAACAAAAACCCCCAAACCAAACATACAAACAAAAGAAAGGGTTTATGTACTTGCAACATTTTCACTCATATTCTACAGTGTAAGGGTAGCTCTTAGCAGGTTAAGGATGAGACAACATTGAAGTCTGTTTGAAACAATTCTGCTTCTAAAAGTATTTTGTTCTGAACATTGTTACTGATACAATTTTCTGTACTAGGTAAGTGGTAGTGCTTGCTTCAATGAGTTGCAATTCTAAGTATTACTTATTAGTAATATTTCTATGGTTTAAACCAAATAAAATTGTGTAACATGATTTGGTTGCAGGAATAGAATCATAGAATCATAGAATCATAGAATGGTTTGGACTGGAAGGGACCTTAAAGAGCTTCAAGTTGCAAGCCTCCTGCCATGGGCAGGTACACCTTCCACTACACTAGGTTGTTCAAAGCACCATCCAACCTGGTCTTGAACAATTCCAGGGAGGGGCCATCCACAACCTCTATGGGCAACCTGTTCCAGTGTCTTACTACCTTCACAGTGAAGAACTTCTTCCTTATACTTAATCAAAATCTGTCTTCTTTCATTTTAAACCATTACCCCTTGTCCTATCACTACATGCCCTTGTAAAAGGTCCATTTCCAGCTTTCCTGTAGGCCCCCTTTAGGTACTAGAAAGCCACAATAAGATGTCCACAGAGTCTTCTCCTCTGTAGGCTAAACAGCTGTCTCAGCCTGTGTTCGCAGGAGTGATGCTCCAGCCCACTGGTCATACTTGAGGCCCTCCTCTGGGCAGGTCCATGTCCTTCTTACATTGGGGACCCCAAAGCTGAACACATACTCCAGGTGGAGTCTCACAACAATGGAGCAGAGCTGGTGAATCATCTCAACCTGCTTATCACATTTCTTTGGTCCAGCCATGATATGGTTTGTTTTCTGGACTGCAAGCACACATTGCTGGTCGTGTTGAGCTTCTCACCAAGTAACACCACCAAGTCAATCCATTCATTGCCCAGCCTGTATTCATGCTTGGGATTGCCCTGACCCAGGTGCAGGACCTTGCACTTGGCTGTGTAGAAATTCATGAAGTTTGCACGGGCTTACCACTCAAGTCTGTCAAGGTCCCTCTGGATGGCATCCCTTCCCTCCAGCTTGGTGTCATAGGCAAAGTTGCTGAGGGTGCACTCAATCCCACTGTCCATGTTGCTGACAAAGATGTCAAACAGCGCTGGTCCCAATACTATACCCTGAGAAATGCCACTTGTCAATGGTCTCCACTTGGATGTCAACCCATTGACCATGACTCTTTGAGTGTGACCAACCAGCAAATTCCTTATCCACCTACATGATCTGCTCTGTGATCTTAACAGATATAGAAGTGAGACTGACTGGCCTGTAGTTTCCCGGATCTTCCTTTTTTCCCCTTTTAAAAGCAGAATTTATAAACGTGGAAATAAAATAAAATGTCTATATGAATGTACATATATATGTGTGTGTGTATGTGTATACACTGTTGTAGAAATAAAGTAATTTAGAACTTAGAATCAAAGGTATACATTTTAAGTATCTTTTGATGCTTATGATAAAATTTTAAAATAGCACAGCCTTAAATAACTCAGATTGCATCTTTGAATTGCTGCATTTAGGCTGAATAAATAGGCAAGATGATGCTGTATCTTTAAAATAAAATCTCAATAAACATTTTTAGAAATGTCAATTTAATTTGATTTCCAGATACATAGCAAACTCACAGTCCTAAATCAGACGCACTAATATTTGTCCCTCTTTTTCTATCAGCACTACATGGTTCCAAGAAAGGAAGTGTAAACTCTAATTTTTTACTTTGAATATAACATTTCTATCTCACAGTGAATGGCCTATTGTCCAAATCAAAAGGCATGTTTTTTTAATATATATCTATATTATCTGGGAATATGTAATGCAACTGCAGATGCTTTTTCTAAAAAAAAAACAAACAAAAAAACCCAAAAAAAACCACAAGGAAAAAAACCCCCAAGCCCAGAAAACTCCAAGTCAGTATCTTTTAAATTGTTACAGACTTTTACTATGCTCTAAATTTCACTTAGATCTTTTGACAATAACTTTTAAAAATATAGTGCCAAAGAAGTAATCCTCCCAATGAATTCCTAATAGTTTACTCTTGAAAAATGGAGAACTAAGTCTATGTCTAGCCAGAATTTTCTAAATGAAGTTTTCTGACTGAAAGACAAGTTTTTAAAAGGGTGAAATAAGAACATTATGGAGAACAATATTTATTCTACATAATTCATAGTAAGTATTGAATGTTGTGATGAATGACCTTAGTGTTTCAGAGGAATTCACTAATCTGATGAAAACATTTTAGATTCCAAAAGAAAAGGAAGGAGGGATGGAGGGAATTTTAAACTAAGGCTTGTTACCCTAAGTCATTGTGTAGTGTCTCTGCAACCTGTAGCTTAAGTTCTCCCTACTCCAAAAGAACATAGAAAAATGGAAAGGCCTGGAGAAGGTTAATCAAAGGTATGTGCTCTTAGTCACTACTTGAACTAAGATTGTCATCACAGGTGGATCTCCCATCTCACTAGTTACAGTTGTTCTGTCAGATGAAGACAAAGGAACTATAGGGGTATGCTGCACCCCAGCATCTGTTCTCTTCAGTTATCAGCCTTTTCATTTTTAATAGATCCTAAATTCTACCTGGACTTATGGTGCACGTTTTGTGTAGATGTTCCATATGATGTAATTTTCACTGATACAACAATGTCTATTTTCTTATTTTACAGACTACAAAATATTGGCTGAGTACCATATATGCTCAACGTATTTTTCTTGACAAATTTCTTTAAATTATACTATGGTTCATACATTTTAGTAACTTATAAGTAGTAATCCAGAAGACCTGATATGAATCCTGTTGTACTGCTGGTTATTTAAATGCTTCCTATGAAAACTGCTGTAGTTAAAATAAGTGCAATGAAAGTTATTTGTATTCAGCTTTTCTAATGGTAGTTCTACTTGGCTGAAGCACTGCAGTATGATCTTGAAAAAATCATTACATATTTGCACTATTACCTTTTAATTAAAACCAGCTTGCAATTCCATTTATTACTCATATAATTTCTATTAAAATTGATGTACTCATTATCAAGAGGGCGAATTTATGTTTTGTCCATTTAAGGTACATGTCTGTAATATAATTAAGTGTGTATTTATTACATACCTTTTGCAAAAAAAAAGCCTCTTTTGGACATTTTTATGGGGCTGAAGAATCAATATAAATATATTTCACTGTAGTTGTTAATGATTATACTTCCAGTATTAACCTCCAGAAATCCAACAAATGAGTGAGCCTATTCTTTCTTCAGTTGAAAAGCTCTGTTTGATCAAACTGTGTCTTCACTAACATCACTTAGGAATTTTCTAAGTTCATCAAACCAGGTCATGTTAAGCTAGTCAGTTGGTAATTTTGGAATCAGTTTCTCACCTGGTTGTTGGCTACATTTCACTTATCACAAGGCTCTCCTAAAGGGAATGACTTTAGCTAAATTTCTATAGTAGATTTCTTATTAGCAGTCAAAATATATGGAATTAACTCCAGAAACATAAGCATCGAACAGAATCATTATTCAGTTACTTTAACTTGCCATTTTCAATAAGGTGTTTATATAAGGATATTTCTAAAAATGTAAACTCTGATAAAATTAATTCTATTTTCATAGTTATATCTCCCAGTTACCGAAATGAGTAGGTGTTATATAGATAGAAACGATGTATATTTATGGCAGTCTGTATTTTGGAAAGAGAGATCTTGGTTTTAATGAGAGTTTCTCTACTTATTTAATGAATCTAGGGTTCTATAATAGACAAAAATAAATATAGATAGATTTCTTGAGAAAACTCACTGTACTGAGAAATGCATAACATCAATGTTTGCTAAACATGCCATAGATGTGTTCCTGCAAAGATAACCTGTCAATGACATAAATATTCTTTAGTTGTTATTTTATATCCAGAAAAGATTGTAAGTAGCCCAATTAGAATAAATGGTTCACAAAGGTGTAATTTGGATTGTTTTTACCAAATATTTTATTAATTTTATTGACATCAGATCCAGGAAGAATATCTTTTGGCTTTGAGGACCAAGACTCATTGAACAGAAAAAAGACAGTCCCTTCTTTGAGACCCAAAGTCACATAACTGTTTGCCAGGACAATTGGAATGGGGCAGTGTGCTCACCCACAGAACAGATCTTACGTTTTGACATATAGTAATTCTGCATGTATATGATTTTCTAATTTTATTAATTTTTTTTAAGATAAATTTATTTTAAGGATTTTTCCAGTCAATTCAAAAACCCTCCTATGTGTCTGTGAGACTAGAATTCTCCATGAAGCTTAATTAAAATGTGTGAACATTATCCTTTGTATTGGATGTCAACAATTTAGAGCATTTTATTTTCACCTGCATAAATTAATTTTTTTATTTTGGAAATATTTTTTTATCTAAAGTGGGAACTTCCAATATCTATTTTCAGGAGATATATTCTGTAAAAAACATCAAAGATTTGGGAAATTCTTTGAATTCTTCCTTTCTGAAAGCACTCAGAGTCAGTGTTTTGTGAGCATGCTGTCCTAAAGAGTGCATTTTGAAATGGATTCACTGGAACATTGTTTTCTTTTAAATATGTCTAGGAAGAAGACAAAAAAATTGCTAACCTGAAATTATCTTCTTTTGCATAAAATCAATATATTTACTTCTCCCCCTTTCCCCCCTATTCCTCAATCTTCACCAACACAGAGATTTGGAGCGGGAGGGGTATGAGGAGTATTTCACTGGTTTAGTTTTATAAACAATGAATGTGGATCTAGAAGGAGTATTTTAATTATAGACAGCTGTCACTAAACAAAGAAATAAACAAAATCCCAAAGAAACACAAACTCAAATCAAGTGCTGTTGCTAGTTAATCATAAAGGAATGGGAGATGTTCTTTCCTATTAGCCCCATATGGACATTTCAGATAACTCAGGACATCTCAGTCAATGCCATTATGTTAAAAAGTAGTAACTGAATGGCATCACTAAATTTAGATATCTTAATGACAAGCTGAGTATCATTCTTAAAATCAACAGATAAAGTCTGGAACTGAATTTTATTCATATTGTTTCAAAGCCCTGGGAACAGCAAAGTTTAATTCTAGACCAATAAATGGTTTAAGTTTAGTGCCCTGCAACAGACCAGACCTGAACTTTTTTGAAAAACACAGACAAATCAAAAGCTTTCAGTGTTAAATAAATCTTAAAATACTTCTGTATTATCACAAATTTAGACTTAAGTAAGAGGACTTCTACTGCAAATTTTTCCTCCTTTGATTCTGCTACATCACACTTGACCTTGAATCAAGCAGTTATTAACATATCTTCTATAACATATGGTGAGCCTAATGGTATCACAACTACTTCCTTTTCAGTAAGGTTGTTCCTGCTAGATCATAAGGCACTACACATCAATTCATTACTTTAGTATACTAATTCATAATATTTTTTTTTTCTGATGCCCTGAATACAGATGAGTGCAAAGGTGCCCCTCTGGGTTTACAACAGCTGTAGCACACAGTGCAGACCAAAAGGAGAGATATCTTTGAGCTGCCCTTAAGGCACCCAAATTTTAGACTAGGAAAGGTCATTAAATGCTTTAGTTGAATTGTATTTTTGTGTAACTATACATAGTCTTGGCAGTATTTTGGAATACCTACAGCAGTATGATAAATATAAATTCCCTACCCTGACTGTTTTTCTTGTGTCATTATTTCTACCCTAAAACTTCTTACTGCTGCTGCACAAAACATATGTTGTCCTGAAGAACTGTGGCTTTATTACGGGCATGACATGATAAACTAGGAGCTCAGACCATCATTTCTTTTAGAATTGTTGCATGCTGATCAACCATAGGATACTGTTTTGTTGTTCTTCTGTGTGGTACAGGTAATAAATAGTTGAATGCTTTAATAAAGGGACACTTGAAATAACAAGAACTAAATTCCAAAGCAAAATTAATTTGAGAAAGAATCCCAAATTTGTGGACAGTTACCCACTCTGTTCGTTTATAGAAAACTGCATTCCTTGCAGATGTTATGATCCATGAACCAAAGTCAAGTTAATATTCTGAACATTAAGAAGAATAGATTTGAATCATGAGGTAATGAAGTGTTTTAGTTTAAAGTAAAATTCATTTTGGAGGAAATGATTTTGGGGGATAGCACAATAAGATGTCAAAAATTCAGTGCTGGTTTAGTTCTCTGGTTCAGTAACAAGTGAAGCAATTCAGGAGTGTCCTCCAGCGAAAATAGTTTACAGGTTCTTCTGCACAACAGTTAATATCTAGCATCAGAAATGAGCACAAATAAACCACCAGCCACTACAAGATTGTCATCCATGAGTGGTAATGTATCATCAGATTCATAGCAGTGTTACTGCTGCCGTACCTGTTAGAATAGACAGAAAATAACGAAGTAAAGATATTCCTTTTTTCCAAGTAATGTATTTCAGTGTTGGTACAAAGACTATTTTCCTGACCTCAGGAGACAGTGAAAACTGTCAACAACTGGAATGCTTCAGAGCTGCAAATGATCTGAATCCTAAATATTGCTTTTCAAATAAAGTCTAAAATGTAGGTCATAACTATAAGGCAGATAGACCTATTTAAAGCTGAATGTATATATACTAAAATGTTGTCAAGAGATAGCCATTGTCTTAGGTCTCTTTAAGTCTAGTGTTCCACAACTGATGTCCTTAAACTGTATTCTCATTTCAGATTAATTGTACTCTTCAGTCTCACCACCTTTACCAACAGATTTCCAAAAGTCCTTAGAAAACAATGTATTTTTTGTTCTGTGGAACAAAAAAAACTTATAGCAGCAAAAATTATTTGTACTCCCTGTTTTCTACAAAGCCTGAAACTCAAGTAAGTCTGAAGAATTTTATATTGAATTTTATTTCATATATAACTAAATTTTTTGGGAGGTAGGGAGAGTGGGAGCCTCAACCTAACTTTCATTAAATGCTTAGGCTTCTAAATCTTATATTGCCTTCTTACTTATCTGTGACAGTAACTGGAAAAAAAGTAAATTAGAGTTACTAGCCCTCGGACATTTGCACATACTCTTCCATTATGTGCAAAATGTCAAGGACAGCTTTCTGGTCCTCTTTACAAGCTGCAGCTTCCCTCAGGGCACATCCACCTGCTGCAGCATGGGGTCCTCCATGAGCTGCAGGTGCATATCTGCTCCACCGTGGTTCTCC